>ML660200.1:4336682-4646382 GCA_007570785.1 Antilocapra americana | reverse complement strand
AAAATCACTGGTTTAAAGGATAAGACTCTAAGCTGCCTGTCCTGATGCTCAAGCTCCATGCTACAAACCCAGCTCAGGCTCAAAATGTACTGTACCACACTTAGGACACCTGGAATCATGGCTGCTCCCCAAGCCTGTGCTGTTGAGTCTAGAGTTCTTGGTTTTAGCTCCATCTTTGCCATTCACAAGCTGTTAACCTCAGATTTACCTTCCCTGGAGGAGATTAGGGTCTCCTGGGGTTGAATGAGAGGACTGGCCTCAGATATCCCTCTGAGATCATCCCAATTCTGGGATGTGCTTCTATAACAAGCATGTGACTGGCTCCAGGAGCCGGCCTGAGCACCTGTGTATATCTGCAGGGGACAAGACTTCCAGTTCAAATGTGCCATCTGACATGAGAATGATTAGGCAAGGCCAATGTGAATAATATTTCATGGACATCTCATAATTTTTCCAAGCATAATCAAATTGCCTTATTTCAGAATACAGTCATATATACAGATATTCTTTTCAGACCTAAAATTATATATTACACATACACATCAAATTCTTATATACAATAACAGTTACCCCATTACACTCTAATCCAGAAAAGCCTTGCTTTGGAGGAAATGGCTGTTTGGTTGAGTGAAAACACAAATGTAGAAATGGGAAAACCAAAAAAGATGTCATAATCAATGCATAAATGATTATTAATGATAATAATGGTGATGACAGTTTACACTTAGTAAACGTACACTAAGAGTTGGATTACTCTACATCTTTTACATTTTAATCTTCACAACAGTGTTGTGAGATAGTACAGCTTCTGTCCCCATTTTACAGATGCCATAAACTGAGGCACAACAATTAAGTGTACGGACTGAAATCACACAGTGAAGGGGAGGAACTAGCATTTGAAACCAGCCGGTCTGGCTTTAGAACATATGCACCTCGGTGCCCCCTGTGGACTGGGACAATGACCACAGGAAGCAGAGGGCGGCTGGGGTCAGGGAAGGCTTCCGAGAAGCACTGGGGAATGGGGTCTAGACAGAGGAGGGGCGGCAGGAGAATGGTAGGAGGAGTGGTGTCTCATTCAAGAAAATCTAGGGGTCAAGTAGGGAATGAGAAAACAGGTTTTCTAGATCTCAAGCTGTGGACTCTTTAAGGGGTCTTTAAGAGGTCACCAGCCACTTTAGTTAGCATGTTATTATTAAAAAGGCAGTGGGTAAGAGCACAGGCTTTGATGTCACACAGACCTGGGTTCAGATTCTTTTTATGGCACTTTAGGAGCTGTGTGATCTTGGACAAATCACTGATCCTCTCTGAACCTCAGCTTTTTGATCTGAAAAACAGGAATAAGTATCTTCCTCACAGAGTTGCTTAGAGGACTAAGTGAAAAACTATATGTAGAGCCCTGCCCAAAGGACCCGGACACAGGAAAGGGTAGCACTATAAGATTTATATGCTTGCCCTGCTGCTGGCAATTAAGAATCATGAATAAACACACACACACACAAAAGTACATGAATGAAGAGAAAACTTTGAGACTCCTTTATGAAGTTATAAAACCCCATCTTGACTTCCTGTTTTTTCCACTCCAGGCTTATTACACAGCCAGCCTGTAATGTACACTGCTCTCTCTCTCACTGCCAGCAGGCTGTTCACACCCGCCTAGGGCGTCTCTCATGAGATGAGGATGCTCAGGTCCCCGTTTTAGAGTTATTAAAGCCAACATGTTTGACCCTGGGGTCATGACTTTCAATCACCCTTCACTTCCAGTCCCACGATGAGGAGTTGTCGCAGTTCCCCAATATGCAGAGGCAGCAGATTGGGAATGCTAGGAGGGATATGCAGGGGCCAAAAGCAGCTGGTACACCCCTGCGGACCGAGGTTGCTCAAGGACCAGAGCCCTGCTGTCCCATCCCTTTTGGGAGCCTGTCGGTGTCAGAGAGAGGCAAAGTAGAGGGGTACTTCCACATCTCAAATGTGCTCTCCCATTAGCCAAGCATTTCTTACCTTCTCTCTTTTGCTCTGGCGGCTAAATCCATATCTCCTGCAAGCCACAAAAGAGAGGAGCTCAATTATTACTTCAAAAAAAAAAATTGATCAAATGAATTTTAGTTGCATTTTTATATGAAAAGCACCAAAGAGAATTTTGGCTATTTGGTGACTGGAGAACATGTTTCAAGTGCCGAAACCACAAACATATTCCACTATTTTTGAATAAAGGGCCCAGCATTCAATTTGCCACATAAAAATACTATCAATATAAATGGGAACTCTCCATGCAAAGCACAGCATTCTCTTAAAGTGTGATTATTACTGTTTGAATCAGGAACTGTACTGATCCATAGTTTAAGCTAGAAGCCTTAAAATTATCTGTATACGTGAATGTGTTTGCTCAAGCTTAACATGCTCTCTAATGACTACTTTCATAACCTCACATCCAGAGCATTTTTTATTCTCAAACACAACCCAAGCACAATGCCAAAAATGTTGTGTGCTCACTTCACGCAAGTTTAAATTCAAAGACACTCACAAATGCACTTTAGTTTAAACTAGCTTATTTTCAGGTTCTAATTAATATCTATTTTTTTAAAAAGCAATACAAAAACCATTCGACCTAAAACAAAAGCCGTAACGCAAAACACCCAAACTCACTTACCTTTAAATGGTTTATAAGGAAATAAAATCACACACAACCATTTAAGAAAAACAAATTAAGGGACCCTGCTCTGCCCTCACTCACAGCTCACCCCACTTGCTTGGTCGTGTGCTAGCTTCTGCCCTTGGCTCAAGCCTCTACTTCCACTCTCCCTCCCAATCCCTTATTCAACCTCCTACTGGCCTTATAGGCACCTGGCAAGGTAGGGAACAGAAGCCCTCCTGGTGGGCACTGTCCCTAGGGCCTCCTTTCCATTGACCCACCTAACAGTCGCTGAGCCTCACCCCAGCAGCTCCCCTTCCCTGCTCCTGGGCATCGGGGCCCTGAGCAGAGTTTGCGTATACTGTGCTGTTGTTCACCTGTCTCCTCCTACCTTTCTATTCACATCTCACATCTCAGCTCAGCTCTAAAGCCACCTCTTCTTCAGAAGCAATTCCCAGACTTCACTTTGGATGCTTTTGGTCATTTCCAAAAGTCAGTTCCACTCAATCTGAAAATCTCAATCTAGGACCAGTGCTTTGCCAGACATGTGATGAGTGTGAAGGGAAACACACACTTGGGCACAGGATTTCTCAGGACTGGGCTGACAAATCACAGGCTTAGTTTATAGTTGAGTCTAGTGTACAGGCTAGGCTGGGTAGTAGAAGGTGAGGACACGGGGTTTAAGAGTCTTCACCCTGATGACAGCCAGCTCTGTGATATGGGGGAAATTGCTTCACCTCTCTGAGCTTTTTACCACCGATATGGGTTACAGACATGATCTCAAGCCCTGTTTAAACAGTTTCCACAAGATTTCCGTAAATTACCACTGACGGCATAGGAGGGTTAGAAGGAGACACAAACTGCAGGCTGTGTAGTTTGGGTTGGACACTTCAAACTACACTAGCGCTCTGCCCTGGCTGATCTATCCCTATGCCTCTACATGTTCCCCCTACTTTCAGATCAGCAATCATGTCCAGCTGCCTGTGTGCATGTCTGCATCCTTCTCCAAGAAAATGCATAAATCAAGAAGCCAAAAGTATCACCTGTCCTTGCAATAGGCTGTCTTATAACTGGAAAGACCAGAAGTCATTGCCAGGTACACTGTGGCCATCCACAGATCGACAGGCCCATAGTGCAGGAGATCAAAGTTCAATTCAGAGCGTGCACCCAAATCCTGTACAAGACCTTATGGCAGATTCTGTGAACTGGCATAGTCAACACCCAGCATCTTTCTATACTGTGCAGGCCAGAAAACAAACAGCTCTATTTTCCACATTGCCTTGTACCCAGAATTCTGAATACTATTTAAGTTCCATCAGTGAGATATATTTGCTGGAGTTTTGAATGTGCAACAGTTAAGAGGAGGAAACAGTGAGAACATAAGGGGGTTCACTGTGCTCATGGGGACCACAGTAGAAGTAACCTGATTCTGGGCCAGAAGCTGTGACAATGGTTTTCTGATCTTGGGAAAAGCAGATGGCTCTTTTGCCAGCAGCTGTGGTACCAGCTTCCCAGCACCACAGGCTATCTGCCAGTTTCCTGACCACAGAGGCAGCAGCAGCATCTTTGGCAGCCCAAATCTACTGTGATGCCTGGGCAGTAACCCTGCTCAGTCCAGATCACATGCTTTAACTCTTCCCATCTTCCCAACTCTTCCCTGTAGTCAATCCCTTCTGCTGGAACTAGTGGGTGGATTCTGAGTCCTGAACCAGGGACTCAAACCAGCTGACCAACGGAGGGTCTCTCCAAAGTTTCCCACTCCTTGAAGTGTCCTTGCATCCCGGGTATTATTTTGTTCCCAAGCCTTCAGTCTCTGGAGAACCTTTAAGGGCAGAAAACATATCCTCAGACAGGCAAGCCTTATCAAAGATCCGGAAACTTTATAGATTTTCCAAATAAAGAAGTAAACAACTAAATCTGACTAAGTTCAATTTCTAGGTCCAAGCTACTTCTCCTTAAAGAAAGAGGCTCAGGAAGATTTTTCTGACCACCCTAAACTAGGCCTCTGTGCCTATCTACCCTTATGCTCTTACTGTCTCCTCCTCTAACTGTTGCACATTCAAAACTCCAGAAAATGCATCTCAAGGGCAGAACCTAAACAGTATTCACAACTCTAGGTGTAAGGGAATATGGAAAATAGAGTTGCTTATTTTCTGGCCTGCACAGTATAGAAAGATGCTGGATGTTGACTTAGTCAAGTTTTGTACAGGATTTGGGTGGACATGTGCTTCCGTGTTGATACCCACAAAGCACTCGCACTCACCCCACAGGGTACAATTATTCTGTATTATACGCACTCTGTCTGTTGAGCCCTGGAGGGGAGGAAATCTTCTCCACTCACTTTTTTCTCTATACTTTTAAAGTTGAGGTTTAATTCATATAACATAAAACTCACCACTTTAAAATGCATATTTCAGCAGTTTTTAATGTATTCACTACTTTGTATAACCACTGCCATGCCACACATATAACCTTAGATTAGTATTCACCTACCCAAGTTATTCTGAACATATTTAAAGATACTCAAATAACTAAAGCATGTATTAAAAAATTTTAACCTCATTATTAAAATTCTGTTTCTAAGCCACACTAGTCACGTTGTAAGTACTCAACAGTCGCATGTGGCTAGTGATTACTATACTGGACATCATCATTCTAGAA
Organism: Antilocapra americana; assembly: GCA_007570785.1. Classification (NCBI taxonomy): domain Eukaryota; kingdom Metazoa; phylum Chordata; class Mammalia; order Artiodactyla; family Antilocapridae; genus Antilocapra; species Antilocapra americana. Next base: position 4,641,092 of record ML660200.1, on the reverse strand, counting down.
AACAAACATTCTAGTCTTCTTCCCTGGGGCTCATTAAGACAGATATCAAATTATCTGGAATCCAGAACAAATCAGGGACATAAAAAGCCCTAAATACTAAGGACAATGGATTCTGTTCTTTGTTCACTCAATGAGCATTTACTAAACACCTTCTGTAAACATGTCATGGGCCTTCAGAAGGGACACAGGTTAGGAGAGATATGTTACATGCACTTAAAATGCACTTCCTCACACTGGCAGTTTCACAGTGCAGTTAAGTATTTAAGTTAGCTCCTGAAAGTTTATTGAACCCGTAATATAACTGAAATATTATAAAGATACCATTGTGTTTCAGTCTAAAATCAAAACTATGAGTCTTGTTTTTCCAACAACATAATATTTAAAGAAATATACCTAAACATGTTTTTAACAAGACATACAGTCCTTTAGACCCTCAGCATAGTTGTCCTGGCTCAAAATCTAGCCTTGAGCAACTGAAAGTCAAAAGAGAAACTAGGATGCTGGCCTCAAAGCCAGATGCTCTGTGGACCTAGGCTGAGTGACCTTTAACTGCAAAGAGGATACACTGTTTTCAGACCTTCTAACTTAGCAGTCAAAATATTTTCCCTCTTATCAAGAGGAGAAATGAAGAGGAAAGCAAGCAGTGACAACAAATGTGGGGTGTAGATTCCTAGGTGGGGTGAGCAACTAAGGGATGCCACAATGGTGAGGGAGAGGCTGGGAGGAGCAGAGTGAGGCCCAGAGTCAGCAGGGGGCCAGCCTTGCTTGATGAGGAAGGGAAGCAAAGAGGGTAAGGCTTCTCTTAAATGGGCTGGAGGGAGGAATAGAACTGGGGGGAATGAGATCATAGGGACAAGGAAAACTGAAAAAGAGAGGCTCAGAATAGGATTCTCATTTGAATCCAAAAGTCATATTTATGAGCATCTGAGAACCAAAAACTGCTGCTGCTAAGGATGATGAAGATGATGGTGGCGGTGATGAAGATGATGATGGTGATGATGATGTGGTGGTGGTGGTGGTGATGGCATCTAATAGTTGACATTTACTGTTTTCTACATGGAACAGACTGTCAAAGTCCCTCACAAAGACACTGTTATATGAGCCTCATCTAATGGGAAAGATCTCATGCAGTAGAGAGCATTGACTAGAACCCTGAGAGAAGAGTCTAACAGCCAGAAAGGAGGATAGGGGCCTTTCCAAGGAAGGGGAATAAACGAACCACTTCTCTGGGCTGTAAGTTTTATCCAATTTGCTATCAGTTGTAATAACTCTTTAGTTGTTAAGTTTTGGAGAAAATAAAAAAAGACTGGGCCTGTCTTCCTACGACCAAGAACCAAATTCTCACCAGAGGCTCAAACAACATTTTTAGGTAATGATGATGACATGCTTTTGGAGTCCAACAGACTTGAGCTCAAGTCCCAGTTTGAGGCTCTTATTAGTTCTTAATAGTTAACAGTTGACCTTGGGCAGGTTATTTTTTAACCTCCATGAATGCTGTCTTCATCATTCTCAAAATGGGAAATGAACTGAATAAACCATCAGAACTCCCCATCTTCACAAATTCACCCTCTCCTTATCAAAAAAGCTTAAAAAAAAGAAAAAAAAAAAAAGCAAAATAACCCCATCTCCTAAAAAACAAAAAAAAGCCTTCACCAAGCAGCTACCTCAGGCTTAGAAATCAGGAGCCAGCATGACCCCACCAACAAGAACTAAGGTGAGTACTAAGACATATATTGGATATTGGAAAAAATGAAGGTATGAACCACACAAACTAACAAAATACACATTTCCCTGAGTTCTTTTTGGCTCTAGGACATGTGAGACTCACAGAGGCTGTCTCTCCAGCTCTGGCTCACGTGCACCAGCGCAGCCTTATCTGCCCTCTTGCAGCTGGGGAGTGGCTAGAAACCCCCCATCACAGTGCCCAGTTGCACGAAGTCCCTCACCCCAAAGGACCCCACACTTGGTTGTTGTTGCTGTCATGAAATTCTTAATCATTAATCATTACTCATAACTCTCAACATGGGACTCTGCATTTTCATTTTATATCAGCCCCTGCAAATTATGGAGCTGGTCTGACGGTGCCTGATTCAGAAGAGGAGCTCAATTCACAGCAGCAAATGGTGAGCATGGGGCCGCCCTCACATCTAGATTAGGGCCAGAACTAACAACTTCCTTTTAATGAAACGGACTAGCTTTCATTCTTAAGAGCCCACATTACTCTCTCAAAAACAAACAAAAAGTGGCAATTGCAATTCCATTTGAGAGATGGAATAAGTAAGGCAATTAAACTTTAATTTTCTTCTGGTTCTCTCTGGCACCCTAGAGAGAGAAGCCATAGATGCTCACTCAGAGAGGCTCGTGGCAGTGCCGTTAGCCCCAGCCCCCTAGTGAGGGCTGGGTTACGAGCAGAGCAACACACAGCAACCGCTCAGATCAGAGGGAGGGAAGCACCAGGAGACATACTCACATCAAGGAATCAGTGACCCTAAGTAGAAAACGCAGGACATGAAGGAAGGTTAATACCCAGAGTCAAGCAAAAAATAGTCAGCAAGGCGAGACACTTCTGTGTGTGTGTTTAAGTGAAAACTGAGGCCACAAGAATTTTTTTAATGAGAGATATTTTTAAGCAGTGACAAAGCAACTTCTAAATTCTTCATTTTTCTGGTCAGGACAATTCTTCACAGGAAACCAAAACTAGTACCTAACACAAAGTAAAGCTGCTTGAACTGTGGTTTCCCTGAAGATGTTTACAAATGGCAGGGGCAAGGAGGGCAGCCCACCCAAGCCTCCGTGAACACCCCCACATACCCTGACTCCCCGAGGAGAGCAGAGCTAGGGCAGAGATCTTCAGAGATCAGGCCTCTACCACCATCAGGGAAGCTACCCACAGAAACTGGATTCATTCAACACCAGAGGGAAAAGTACTTGGTGTTGGAAATCTCGGGCCCAAAACTGTAAACTCGACCAGGTGAAACCCAACCAAGTTCATCCCAATGAAGCGATTAAAATTAGCTTTTCTTTTCAACGGTTTTATCAAACAGATGCCTTAGACTGGGTCCCCTTCATTACCGGCCATATTCCAAAAGGGTGGCATGGATCCGCGACTCTTCGTCTAGCAGCACCTCTGCTCCCTGCTGGCGTTTGTATTTCCGACGAGGTTTGTAAGCATCCTAAGAAGTGGATGAGGTGGAGAATTACTGAGGGTGAAGAGGTGGGTCTGGCCTGTCAGGGGCGGGCGTTCCTCCCCATGGTGGCGGGTGTACAGCTCCCCTGCGGGTAAACAGCCGGCATGGGGTGGCTGCTTTCAAGGAGTCTGCCCTTTCTTTTAATGTTGTAGCAAATACTTCCACACAAGCCATTGCTTGTCAATTCTGTTTTATCTTGGCTGGGGCTTTTTCCATCCTATGACACTTTAATATTTCATGCGGTCAAATTCATCAATCATCTTTTTTCCTAACTCAGGGATTGTTTTGCATGTTACTTTTATAGATTATATTTAATCTTTTAATCTATTCAGAATTTCTTCAGGTATAGTGAAAAGTTGGTATGCATAGAGATATTTTTCTCTGTATGGAAAATTAAGAATCCCAACATCATAAATTTAATAGTCTATCCTTGGTTTAAAATGGCAAACATATACATAGATAAAACATGTACCAATATTATCCTCTGCAATTCCTCTTGTTTAATGAGTATCCTCTCTCCATTGTTCTTTTTCAAATTTCCTGGATATTCTTATACATTTTCTCTTCCAAATGAATTCCAGTATCAGCTTGTCAAGTTCATTATGAAAAACTGTTGAGCTTGGATTAGAATCATACCAAATTTATAGACTACTTTGGGGAGATCTGACATCTCTATAATACTGAATCTTGCCTTGAAAAGCAAGATTTATCTCTATTCAAATCTCTTTCAGCCTTTAATAAAATTTTCCAGAAAGAAATACAAAATTTTCACAGTCACTACATATCCAGACCTCTCTACCACCCAGAGACATAAACTGCAACAGTCACCGATATATATGTTAACCTAGCATACTTAAAAAGAAAAATTCCTTCATGGTGAAAGAAATCTCAAATTCTTAAACTCTAATACCAAAAAAAGGAACGTTGATATAAACCTTTCAGATATATCTATACATATATATTTTTTTTACAAAAGTGTTTGAGGTTTATCCTAAAAAAAAATTTATAAAACACAAAATGCATTATAAACTTTCAATGACTTTTAAATTATTAGAGTATTATTTATTTATAAACATAGAAATAAATATAGATCCATTTTGTGTAGGACACATACTGAAACTGCACAAATATATATTTCCTAAACAAAGTATATGGCATGTAGTAGGTGCTCAACTAACGTAGGTCATCACCCTGAGATGATCTGGTTTACCATTCTACCCCAAATATATGTCCTTCTTGACTGCCAACTGGCATCAAATAATACCTTAATAATATTTGTTCAGGGCTCTAGGTACAAGTAGGCAGTTGTTTGTGCAAGGTATTTCAGTGTGCCCCTGGATCTTTTCTTTCCCACTGGCAGTTTGCTTGGTGGTACAGATGGTAAAGATTCTGACTGCAATGTGGGATACCCGGGTTTGACCCCTGGGTCGGGAAGATCCCCTGGGGAAGGTAATGGCAACCCACTTCAGTATTCTAGTCTGGGAAATTCCACGGACAGAGGAGCCTGGTGGGCTATAGTCCACGGGGTCACAAAGAGTTGGACATGACTGAAGCGACTCAGCACATACACATTCATAAAATCTCCACTTGGACATCACCAGGATAAGCACTACTATCTGGCTTCTCCAGACTGTGGTACTTTTAGGCTAATCAAAATTGTTCCCCTCTTGATAATTCTGGTTAACCGTATTATCATCTCACTTTTCATTATGAAAAGTTTTAAGCATAGAGAAAAACATCCTTTCTGTAACATCTATAATTTCAACTATTTTGTGAAAAAAAAATGAAACAGGTTCTGGGATGATCCTGGAAGGTTGTTATTACTCGCTGGCACAAGTATTCCTGTTTGCTGCTGGTGCCTATATGAACACGAATAGGAAGCTATAAATAACAAATCAGATTTATGGGGAAATGAAAACCATAATAAACCTGTATGACATCAGTTACTGTGTACGATTTAATTTTAATGGAGCTCTACCATTACAGCAGCACTATATAACTGAACTTAACTGCTACCTTCTTTAGTTACCATTCATAGAGTCAATGACCCAGACAGGAAGTTGGGTTCTTCTAAAAAAGGACTGACTTCAAAACAATAGCATACTTGAAGCTGACAGCACAAGGACCTTTTATTCAGCCAAACAATGACAATGTTGGCCTTTGTGCAATTATTCTTTATACTTTAAAGCACCTCATACACATCTCACTTTTTGCATTTTATAACTACACTGTGGGCAGAAGCAGGGCAGATGCTATTACCTCCACCTTGCTACTAAAGAAGCAGAGAGCAAATAATTTGTCCAGGATTGCTAGAATAGGTACCCACGTTGCTAGTCCCAAGGTTTCCTACTATACTAACTTGCCTCAGCCACTAGTCATGACTTCAGCTGAGCCTTCTCACAAGACTGTACAATGTGAAGTGGCCACACGGATCATTACAATGGTTTGCTTAAGTAAAGGACCTAAATGTTCCCAGGCCAAGTATAAAGAACTATTACTAAGTCACTCTTTAAAGAAACGAGCCAGGAACACTGATGTCTAGTCCTGTCTCTACCATCAACAAGCTGTATGACCCTGGGAAAAGCAGTTTCCCTCAATGGACCTTTTTCCATATCTGCACAATGAGGGTTGGACTAACAGATCTTGAAAGGAGACTCCTACTCTCTCATTCTTTGTGTTCTTTTAACCCTGAAAAGATAATGAGTTGATAGCATAATTCCATTAGTAATTTAAAGTCAGAGGTTATTTTTTAACTATGCTTTCTAAAAATTATGACTTCAGTTTTTAAAAGGTAGGCAAAAATCAATTTCTCTTTGGCCATTAACAGTGGTAGTAACAGTAACTGTTATCACTTACTCAATATGTGGTATCTATATGTGCTACCCACTTGACCTTCACACCCATGAGGGCAGTGATCTTTGTTTTACATATACCGATGATGGAACCGGCACAGAGGCTAAACAGCTTGCCCACGGTTACAAACGTAATGAATGAAGAGAAGAGGTGCCTTCAGAACTGAGACTCTCAAGCACCTGCCTGATGTGTCCTATCGCAACTGTGACCGCCCTTCATGCTGGGCTCTGGTCATCTGTTCAGCATATGCCAAAGGATACCTGAGTGTGATTGGAGTTAAAAAGTTAAGGTGACCCCTCTGTAAAGCAGAGACTTGGGCACAGTGAGTGGCCCGGCTCTCCACTTCACAGGACTGGCTGCAAGTCAGGTTCACCCATCAGAGCCATTCCTCTGGGTCACAGTCCAAATGGCGGGGAAGGGGTGGGGAGAGTTCAGCTCCACAGCTGTGTTGGCAACAACACCCCAGTCACTGCCCCCCAGCTATGGCAGGCCACCCCTTCATGAAATAACCAGTGGGCAGCAAGACAGCCATCGACAGCCACTGCCCTGCAGAGCTCCAGGGGGCCGGACCACACCATACTCTGCAGGAAGCACATCTCATTTTCCAGAGCTCACCTGGCAGCCCAAACTTGACTCTAACAGATACTTCCTCCCACCAGTCACTGAACAAACACTGCCTTCCACTTAAAGGGGCTCCGCTGATGTCCCCACCAGCAAGCACAGGGCCCTAAAACATGCCCGAAGAAAAAATTATTCTGAGACAAACAGGTTTGTCTTCATTTTTGCATTAATAAAACCACCACTACCACCACCACAAAAACGAAGCCTCTGGGAACTGAGTGGAATGATGAGACAGACGGATGGTGGTCATGTCTATGGGTAGGAAAGTTAGCTAGGGAGGAAGGCTTTCTCCAGACACCCCCAACATCTTGTTCATTCGCTATTCTCTCTTACAAGAGCTCTGCAGTGCAGGTCTGCGTTCTGCTCTGTGAGGTCTAGCGAAAGTCCCTCTTCAGACCCCCTTCAATCTGCACCAAACAGCTTAACTTGGTAGGTAAGAAAGAGGTTGCTGCTTTGTATACATGAGTCAGGATGGCTTCAGTCTATTGACTCCATGCTGAGACCAACTGCTCAAAACCCTTCAACTCTTTACACACCCAATTATTCACAAGATGCCCCACTAAGCAGAGTTTTAGCCGTTTACAGCCTGTCCACACTGCATGCTCTGTAAAACTACCCCATCGTTTCTGAAACCACAGATAGGAGAAGCCTGAGACTATAAAAACCCCAGACTGCAGCTGCCCTTCAAGTATCTCTAACCCACCAGGGGCTGCCTGCCCCGGGCTTCCTTGCTTTCTGTCCTCCCCTTCTGGACTGCGGCCCATGTGCTGAGGCCTCAGGATGGCTGCACACTGCGAGGGCCTCCCCACCCTGCAGGCAAACCTGTCAAAGCATTGCCTAATTAGAGCCTGTGGTGCTACTGACCCTGACCCATCACATCTTTCCCCTTGATGAGCCCCAAAGTCCCCTGCATCCCTTACAGCTGCAGTATCCCTACTTTCACCCCACACTCTAGAATGCAGCCGGGCATGCAGTGAATGCCTAGTTATTAATACTATTACTGAATGAACATATGGAGTCAGACAGACAGGGTTTAATCCTTGCCCCTTTGCTATCTGTTTGGTTTGGGGAAAATAATTTAAACCTCTGAGGTTTTCCATCTGTGAAACAAGTATATGGAGAGAGACATAAGGATTAGTTAATCTATCTACTCAACATATCTGACACACATTAAGGGTTAAGATATACATACATGTGTATTTGTGCTATTATTAATAAAATGTACCAATACATATTCTTATGTTGCCATATGTACATTTTATGTTCTGGGTGGAAAGGCCCTCCTCATAGTGTTTCCTATGGAAGAGCACAGTGGAGTTTTACATTACATAGTCTTTTAGGGGACCAACAAGAAGTCTTTTTTTTTAAAAAAATTCTGTCCCCTCTGGTCTCATTCAAAATTCTAAACATTACCAAAAAACGCTCAACAAACAGTAAATAAACATATTTTGGGGGCTCTGGATTAAATTCCACAGCTGCCCTTTACTCAAGGTTGACAGACCTCACTGCACAGCTCCCAGGTACTTCAGGAATATGGAAGGCTGACAGCTCAGAAAAGGAGGAAGTAAGCTGTAAAATAGCACATAAGGTGAAACACATGAGCAATTATGATGCTGAAGTGGAAGGGGTAAAGGGAGGACTGTCGTGGGTGGCAACAGTTTCATTTTTTAACATCCTTTGAAAATACCACCTCCCATCAAGTAGGCCTTCTACAAACCAGTCAGCAATTCTGCAAAATGGGGATATGGCAAAGTCAAGAAAAGAATACATTTCAAAGGAGAAGCAGAAGTACTGGGAATAATCCCCAGGAGGAAGAAAAATGAGGCCAAGACAAAAAGAGCTCAGAGGTTAAAAGTTTACACAACAGCCTTTCTGCCAGGCAGTCTGGCAAGAAGTCCTACAGACTGGGGCATAACCTCTGAACCAATTTCACTTCAAGGAAAGGTAACCCAAGTAAATAATTAAAGATAAAAGAAAAAAAGTTAGCTATGGGGATGTCCTACATAATAGTCCCTCCGCCCCAAACCAAAGAACAACCCCCCCCCAAAACAAACTAAGCTAGTTAAATTAGTACCACACAATGAGTAATGTTCAACTACTAAAAATGTTATGGGGGTTTATTTACTGGCATGGAAATATAACCTTGATTATATTCTTGAGCAAAACAAGCACACAGTAAAACAGAATATACAGTATCATGCTATTTTTTTTTTTGCAACTTCTAATTCTCTATATTAATATCCATAACTCTTGTATTTCATGCTTGGAATATCAGTGGTTATCTCTGGCTGGACTGGTGGTATCATGAGTGATTTAGTCTTTATACTCTTTCTCCATTTCCTAATTTTTCCTTATTATTACTACAGCACTAGTATATAAGAAAAACAACCCTTCATAAAATTAAAAATCATGCACCAAAAAATACAGATGAGACACACAACCAAGGACAAAGGCAGAAAACTGGAACAGTCCTACAAAGATGGCTAAAGAAAAGAATAAGCTAAATTTTTTTGAAAAAATTAAAATGTTTAATATTTATTTTTGAAAGGATGTTATAGCTAAGCAAGAGTAAGTAAAGTCTGCTCGTTGAGGCACAATAAAACATGTTAATAGATGGGAAAAAAGACAACACAACACAGTAGCCTCCACTTGGACATGACTGAGCAACTGAACTGAACAACTGAAAATGTATTGGCAGTCAACTGAGGAGTAAGTTCACACATAAAAAAGAAACTAAGCAATTTGAACTATCAATCAAAGAAGATCTCCAATTTTTTCTCCATTTTCCTGTATCTTGATATTATTTTCTAAAGAGCTGCAGACAGCATTTTATCTAGCATTTTATATCATCCTGGCTCCCTCATCACCAATGTGACCTTGGGCAGCCTACATAACCAATCTGTGCCTTAGTTTCCTCAACCGTCAAAAAAAATACTATTATTCATAGCATTGTTGTGAGGACTAAATAGTGAAGTGAAGTCACTCAGTCATGTCCAACTCTTTGTGACCCCATGGACTGTAGCCTACCAGGCTCCTCCATCCATGGGATTTCCCAGGAAAGAGTCCTGGAATGGGTTGTCATTTCTTTCTCCAGAGGTTCTTCCCGACCCAGGGATCGAACCCAGGTCTCCTGCATTGTAAGCAAGACGCTTTACCATCTGAGCCACCAGGGAAGTCCTAGAACTAGATAAATTACATACAAATGCTTAGAACAATTTTTGGACACTACATATTTGTCATTATCTCCTTAAATTCCATTAAGAATTTAAGTCACGTTGCTAAGTAGAAGACAATTTTCTTTAAAAACTCCATTACAAATGAAAAGAGGAAATACTATGCCTCTAGAGAGCTGAAATGTTTAATAGGTAAAGAGACATAAGGCCCAGTTTCATTGATAGGATAATCAACAGCTACACTGCCCTTTTTATTCTTGGTGACACAGTCAAAAAATATAATGTTTTTCAATCTCTCTCTTCAGGGCTCCAAATGAGATTTACACATGAAGATATTCAATAAACATTAAATTTTTTTTTTTTTTTTAACTTTTAGGCTACCCTAACGGCTAAGTGGTAAAGAGTCTGCTTGCAAATGCAGGAGATGTGGATTTGATCAGGAAGATCCCCTGGAGAAAGAAATGGCAACCCACGCCAGTATTCCTGTCTGGAAAATTCGATGGACAGAGGAGCCTGGTGGGCTGCAATCCATGGGGTTGCAAAGAGTCAGACATGACTTAGCAACTGAACAACAGATTTTTCACTTTACTGTTTTGAATAGGTGATAAGAGACTTAGTATAAAATTCAAATAGGACAGAGTTTATGGGGGAAAGAGAATTTCCCTTTCTCTACTGCTCCTGGCTCCCCAGCTCCCTGTATCTGAGGTAACACTGTCATCTAATTCTCAGTTCTTTCCAGAAATGAAGCATCACTTAAAACAAGCGGAAGCAATAGCACACCCAACCAGGTGCTTATTATTTGTCATTAAAATGCCATCAGGAGAAAACTTTAACAGCATACGATGCTCTACCAGTTAGTAGGCAAAAAACTATAAATTTATATTCAAAGTATAATTCTAATTCACTATAAAAATACACATTAAAAACACAGAAGAAATATGTCCAAAAGTGGCTGTTTCTGTATTGTCAGATTAAGGTTGAACTTTTTTCCTCTGATCGATCAACTTTTTCAAAGAAAACTTTAAAGATGTTCTAAACTGAACATCTATTTTACAACCAGGAAAAAAGCTTACTCTATTGTTCTATCATGGATTCTTATTATTAATACTTAATACTGCCACCAAATCTGAAAACCACATCCAGCTTCAGAATGTAACATAAAGGTTTTCCATACCTTTCCCAAATGGAATTGTGGGAAGATACAAATTATAACCACAAGTGGACAAGACTTTTAAATGAGCATTTCATGCCTTTCATCATCAAGCTATTGTTAACTCTTTTCAGAATAATTACCTGGGGAGATTACACATTTATCCTTAAAGTTGAAAAAAAAAAGGCAAAATAACTCAATACATTATTTTCTAGAGAAAGAGAACTTACACCTAGGCATTGAGGCTTCATCTTCACGTAGGACGGATGGGAGGTGAGGAGTGGGTGGTTCTCCTGGGCTCCGGCCCTGAGTGTTTAGAGAAGGCCCAAAGCTCTCCTCTGGCCCTTGCACTGGTTACAGACCCTTCGGCTGAGTCACACTGCACACGGGACAAAGGTCATCTCGGAGTCCCCCACACAAAGCTCAGAAGCTGCCTTTCCAAAGCCACCAAGGCAGTGATAACCTCCGTATCACTTTTAGTTTGGCACTTGTTCTCTGGAGCTATGTGAAGTCTGAAGTTTCTAGTCACCACTGGCACAAATGAGGAAGGGCTCTGAGTCTGGAAACCTGGGACTAAGGAGCACACAGGGCAGTGGCTGTGGCACGTTCTACCCTGAACGCTGGCGCTAGATACTGGGCGTGCACGCGCAGCAGGCAGGGCCTCCGTCACACACGCACTCGAGGTCAGCTGCTGGGCAATCCCCACGGACAGAAACCTCAGGGAGTGCGGGGGGAGCGGGGGGGCAGAGGCTTCTGCGGTTTAAATCAGGGCGCTACTTGGAAGCTATGCCCCTATGATCTACCCCGACAGGAGAACTCGGGCAGGGAACTCACAGAGAGGTCAACAACTGTCCTGACGGCCTTTTCTTTCCTCCTGATGAAGTCATCATCCTGCAAGACAAGAACAGAGGGATGAAACAAATCCTGCGCAAAGACTGAAACTCAGACTGCTCAGCAATCTGTCCTATAAACTGACTTCTCACCCCAGCTTTGTCTGAAAACATCTCCATTTGCTAACAAATTGGAATACACTGAGCATGAGAAAAGTGAGGGCCTCTATCAAGGGCTCCAAAACAGATCCCTACAGCTGGTGAGAAAAAAGGGTGGTAGAGTGGCAGAGGTGAAGACAAGTGTTCTCAGTTCAAATCCTCTGAGTTCTGAGACCTCAGCAAGGTACCTCAGCTCTAAGCCTCAGCTTCTCCAGTTGTAAAACAGGGAGTGATCATGAGGATCAAGAAGCAGAAGGCGTGTAGTGTGCTGGGACTGGAATGTAGCAAGTATCTGACAGAAATCAGCAGTTATTGTTGCTCTGATTATTACTCAACTGCTACTATAGGTGTCTCATCCGAAGCAGATGTTCTCTTGAAAAGCTTCATACAATTATACAGAAATATGCTCATGTTCTTGTAATTTATTAATAAAAGGTCTGGATCAAGTACCAAAATTGAGAGAAAAGGACAAAATTATAGAGCTTGGCACTCAGTGCCCATTCAAAGGGGGCAACTCAAATGAACCAGGAGGTGCAGTTTCAGTGCTGACCAGGTGGGTGCAGAGAGGCCATTCAGTTGGGTACGAGCACAGGGGAGCCTGAGCTTCTCTGCTTCTTCCAGGGGGTCCCTAACTGTGCACTCAGGTTCTCAGCTGGACAAGAAAAGAGCAGAACTCTGACCTCAGGCAGACTGTAGGTTTTCTGGAACTGGGATATGGAGTAGGAGCGGATGTAGTCACCCATCTCTTCTTTTGTTTCTATAGCTCGCTTCACCAGCCACTGGGGAAGAAAGTGCAGAAATGTGAGCCGATGGGGATGAAACACAGTGAAGTAAAGGGTCAAGACCAACTCAGAGGTGGCACAGGTCCTGAGCCTGAATCACAGAACACGAACTAACCATGGGACAAGCAACCATCAGTACACACTGCCCCGCAGGGAAAACAGCTGCTGGTCACCTGGATGCTGAGATCAGGGGGACTGGAGCTGACAGCCTCAGAGGGACCTCTGGGCCTTGCTCCAGGTGCCCCGGCCTCAGTTTCCTGCTCAGCTCAAGTGGAGGGCAGAGTATCACCTCCTTTCACCTCACAGAGCAACTGTGGGAACAAATGGAACACAAGTACCAGATGGCTCTGCAAATACTGGAGCCCAACATAAACACAGCTGCTCCCCAAAGCTTCCTGCGTCTAATGGCAGACCTCAGTGGGACTCTCTCCGTCTTGGGCTGCTTGTGCCACAGACCAGAGGAAGGAAAGAGAACCAGTGAGAATACCTAGCACAACCCTTGTCTGACAGGTGAAAAAAACCCCTCGGATATTCAGATTTGAGACCAGGCGTACCAAGGACGAGCCTCAGACCTCAGGTGTAGCTCAGCACTCACAGCATTCATAGAGCACTGTAAGGCGATGGGCACTGGCCACGTTTTACAGAACTAGAAGCTCAGAGAGACGACACTAATCCATCCAGTGATCCATAGCCAGCAGCTGCTGGCCACAACTCAGAGGGTCCACCACCAGGACTCGGCACGTCTGGGCTTCACGCAGTGTTTCCTAGATCTACGGAGCTGACGTGTGCAAGGAGCCACTGTTCATGTCTGCTGACTTACAGCTCCAGGGAGCTGAAACATACACCTGCACACACCCACACCCCACAACCTGTGGAAGGCCCAGGCACTCCGAGCGTGAGAACGCAAAGTGCAAAGACAGCCTTTACTTCCCCTCCTGACTCAGCGCTCATTCCCGTTATTACTGAAGACCTTTGTGGAGGGGTGTCATGCTGTCTTCAGGGAGCTACAACATCTCCAGGGCAGTTTCTATACAGTGGTTGTGTTGCCCCAGAGGGCACAGCCGCACACAGCACAGGGCTCCTGCTCAGGAACGGCGGGAAACTCAAGGACAGGACATGCCAGGAAGCGGCTGCCCACAAAAGCAGTGGCCACAAGTAACTCTAGGAGTACTCAAACCCACTGATTCACAGGACTTCCTTAGAGACACCAGGCTCTGTTTCCCAGCCTGAAGTTCCCAACCTGAAGAGCTGGGGAGGGAGCTCTAGGATAGTCAAGCTCTGCCACAGGCCCCTAGCCTTTGAGAAAAGTTATCTACCTTCACAGGATTCACCCGCCCCACGTAGGAGAAAAACATGTGATTTGGAACTGAACTGCTGGAAGCCAGTTCCACTGTCCTGCTGCATTCAGAGTCAACATAGCTGTGCTAAGTGGCAAGAACTAGGGTGGTGGACCTCAGACCCACACAAGAAACCGGTTCAGTGGGTCCCAGTGACTGGTCCACAACTGTTCTTTCACTGGTGTCCAAGAAAACCAGGAAACAAAACCACAGGCATGTGGTGAGTTTCTCACAGTGCTAAATGTATTCAGTTGGAAAGACTGTTCTTTATTCTCAGAGTGAGGGTTAAATGGCCTTTCTTTCAAGAAATGATTGAAAAAGCAAAATAACTGTTACTTGTAACAATGTCCCTGCCTGCCAAAATACAGGTAGCAACCACAGATCAACCTCCATTTTTGCTTGAAAATTTTGCAGGTCCACAAAATTAAGACGGCTGGTAACTGTTAGCTGAGGCTCTTACATCCAGACAAGAAGCCCTCAGGCATTCGGAACACAGACCATCAGATACTCCAGATACCAAAACCAACTACAGAAAACCACCTTCACACCCTTCTCATATGCGGACTATCATTTTGGTCCTCCAAGTTCTAGCACAGGATTGAGTAAAGTCTAGTCACAAGAGATCCAGGTTGAGGCAGAAAAGGCAACAACTTCACAATATGATAGCACTGGAAGTTTCTGTAAGAATTTCCACAGGGTCCTTACTTCCTATTTTCACTAAAGGATGGGGGTACCATCCTCTAACAAACATACATGTCAAATCCTGAGTTAAAAGTACTAGCCTCAAAGGCAACAAATTTTATTTATAGATTTCATCATATTTAATTTGAAGTGTAGTTCAGGGGAATATTCCCAGTAGCAGTAACTACCACAGAAACAACTATGTAACACTTAGATAGCACTCACTGAAACATGCCAGCCCTTTAGCCATGTGCTTTACATATATTAACTTATCCAACTTTCATTCTATCAGGTAGGTGCTATTATTATTTTCCACTTAACAGATAAGAAGTTAAGACATCTGCCCAAGATCAGACAGCTGGACAGTGGCAGTCAAAATTTGAACCCACTATCATTATTCAGAACAAACACATGAAAAGATGCTCAACATCACTCATTATCAGAGAAATGCAAATCAAAACCACAATGAGATATCACTTTACACCACTCAGAATGGCTGCAATCCAAAAATCTACAAGTAATAAATGCTGGAGAGGATGTGGAAAAAAGGGAACTCTCTTACACTGTTGGTGGGATTGCAAACTAGTACAGCCACTATGGAAAACAGTGTGGAGGTTCCTTAAAAAACTGCAAATAGACCTGCCATATGACCCAGCAATCCCACTGCTGGGCATATACACCGAGGAAACCAGAATTGAAAGAGCCACGTGTACCCCAATGTTCATCGCTGCTTTGTTTACAACAGCCAGGACATGGAAGCAACCTAGATACCCATCAACTGACAAATGGATAAGAAAGCTGTGGTACATATACACAATGGAATATTACTCAGCATTAAAAAAAAATTCATTTGAATCAGTTCTACTCAGATGGACGAAACTGGAGCCCATTATCCAGAGTGAAGTAAGCCAGAAGCAAAAACAACAATACAGTATATTAACGCATATATATGGAATTTAGAAAGACGGTAACGAGAACCCAGCATGCGAGACAGCAAAAGGAACGCAGATGTATAGAACAGACTCGTGGACTCTGTGGATGAGGGAAAGTGTGGGATGATATGGGAGAATGGCATTGAAACATGTTAATTATCATGTGTCTAATCAATCACCAGCCCAGGATTGATGCTCGGGGCTAGTGCATCGAGATTTCCCGGGGGGAGGGAGGAGGGAGGGGGGTCCTGGAGGGGGAGCATATGTAAACCCATGGTGATATCATGTCATTGTATGGCAAAACTAATAAAAAACAAAAAAAACAAAACCTTAAAACATCATGATTTCCCTTGGGATGTAAAAAAAAAAAAAAAATTGAACCCAGAAAGTCTCCAGAGTCCAGGCTCTTAACTGTTACACCACTTAACCTTCACAGAATCACTGAACTTCCCTAGCAGGGGCTGTGTGGCTTTCTTCTGGGTGATTGTATGGTGGTGGAGGGGGAAAGTTCAGGCTTAAAGACAAGGAAAAATTTAGAGGAATCTGCCTCTCCACTCACTAGTTCTCTGCCCTTAAGCAAGCTGATTATCCACTGTGAGGTGCACTTTTCTCAAATTTAAGACCGGTATCACAACAGATGCTTCAAGGAACTCTATTAGGACCTGAGGCTAAGTCCTGTCCACAAAGCAGGCAACGGAAGTGAGTTCTTTTACTCCTCCTCTCTCTGTGGTACCCGGAGGAAAGGCTGAGACACAAAAACTACACAGAATTCAGGGACTTGCATAGCATGAGCCACTTCATCACAGGGCCTCAGAAAAAAGCTGGGGTGGACATAAGTCTCTTAATAGAAATTCAGTCCTCAGATAAGGACTGAACGCCTACAAAGTGCCAGACATTCCATGAGGTGCCAGAGATACAGGACTGAGCAGGACAGCCCTGATCCCTGCCCATGAGAGACTGAGATAAATCACCAGACACTCTGATGCACATGGTCACAAATGTGGTAAGGAAGATCCCTGTGAAGGTAGGGAATATGCAGTATAAGAGAATATAGCAAAAGAACCTGCTCTGGATCTGAGGATCAGGGGAGCTTACTTGAGGAGACCTGCAACTGAGAGCTGAAGGATGAAGGAAAGGAGAGAAGGGAAGAGCTTCCCAGGTGGACAGAAAGGCCCCGTGACAGGAAAGAAGTATAGTATGTGGGAGGAAACTGGAAAGAAAGCCAGGGGGGCTAGGACATAAAGAACAAAGAAAAACAAAGAATAAATTGAGGCTGGAGAGACTGAAGGGAAGCAGAGCATGGGGGCCCCCCAGAAGGGCAACGGAAAGCTACCTGTGGGAAACATTCAAGATCAGCACAGGTGACTGAGTGGAATGGAGGTAAACTGGCAACTTCTGAGGACAACATTAGGGCGTGCAGTCATGTTCTGTGGCCGCCACATCCATGCCACGCCCATCAGATCCAGGACCTAGGCCAGAGGGCCCGGGAGCTAGACCGTTACAGCAATGCCAGTGTTCAGAGGACAAGAAACCCCTCAGACGCTCTCACCTGGACAACAGGAAATATGTGAATAAAATCCATCCCCTGGATCTGGTGGGGCTCCAGCTGGTGCGGACATTTCATTCTTGGCAGGACGGAGACGATTTTTTCTGATAGAGCTCTGCTCGGAGGAAAACAACAAGTCAAGAGTGAGAACACACTAAGCGGCTCTTAAGACATCTCTACTGTTTGGGCTGCACTCCAGAGGGACCCAGGGCTCCTCAATACCAGACCAGGACCACACTTCTCCTGGCTGACAGCAAAGTGAGAAAAATAAGCACAATTTAGACCTGTACACGTAAGGCCACATAAGGAAAACTGCATTCACTCTTAATTCCAAGATCATGTTCCTACTACTTTTTACAAGAAAATATTTTGTTTCTTCATGAAGTTATGCTGGTGTCTGAGGTAGTAGTTAGTTTTTTTAAAACATCCTTACATGGTAAAATAAAAAGTTATCAGTGCTACATGTTCTACATCTCATTTTGTCTACGTTTCACTTTGTTGTCTTTCTTTTTCCAAAAGTCTGGAAACCATTAAACACTTTTAAAAATTTTTCTAAATATCATTTGTGCATGCTTAGTTGCTCAGTTGTGTCTGACTCTTCCGTGACCCCACGGACTGTGGCCCACAAAGCTCCTTTGTCCATGGGATCCTCCAGACAAGAATACTGGAGTGGGTTGCCATTCACTTCTCCAAGGGATCTCCCAACTCAGGGGTTGAACTTGGGTCTCTTGCATTGCAGGCAGATTCTTTACTGTCTGAGCCACCAGGGAAGTTGAAAAATAATCCAGGCAACAAATTTATTACCAGACTTTGTGCCAGGTGACCAGAATATTAAGACAAAACATGAGGTCTCAGGCTTGTGCGGAAAAAAAAAAATTGAAATTTCTACTCTGTTAAGAAATATTTCTGAAATAAACAACAGCCTTTAATTTTGATACTCTAAAATTAATCCTAGATTTGGAGGAACCACTCTTTTCCCAGAAGGAGTTTTCAGCTTCTCACAAGGGACATGATCTCTCTCCTCCACCTTGCTTGGTCCTCCCCTGAACTGGCTGGAGGAGAGCAGGAGGCAGGCTCTCTGAGGCCCAGAGCAAATCTGACCTCAGTCAGGAGGTGAGCACCCACCCCCACTGGATGCCCAGCTGAGCCCTGGGCCAGGTGGGACAGTTTTATGGTGGGAGTGAAAGAAGGACTTGTGTGCAAGTTTGTTTCACCACATATTTAAATCTGTGATCAGCTGCTATTTGATCTTCAATTGTCTGGTTTCTATTTCTTATATCTTAATCAGATCAGATTCAAGAGGAGAGAGAACAGAGGTTTTCAGTGGGCTTGCTAACCCACAAAGCCATGATACATAGCCTAGGAACTCCGAGAAATAGTCCAAGCTGTGGCCTTGTGGGGCCATATGGAGAAATGGGGGCTCCTGGTTCAGTCTACATAGACAGTTTAGGTTATATCCCCATCTAAGACATTAAAAAATTTCAGCCAGAGCAGCCTTATTTACAAGTATCAGACTATTTTCTAACAGATAAAAGCCATGGTTACAAGGTCAGCAGGTTCTTACTAGAGGCTTCAAACACAGCAAGTTTTGGGTCTATCTACCAAAAAGGTATCTCTTGTGCAAAGGAATTTTGTACACGTTTGTCTTTCTGCAGTTTCACAATCCTTTCTAGGAGATAGACACCCATAAGACCAACACCTAACTCAGGCGTGGATAAGAGAAAATATCTAGCTTAAGTTTCCCTTAACACGTTTCATGCCCTCGCTCTTGGTAGGAGCTAAGTAACCTTGGAACAGAAGCCAAATGGAAGGCTTCCAGAGAAGGCTCCCCAGAGAACACACTAGACAACCATGTTTGTATCTACAGTAGCTTCACAAGGCGGGACCAAGCTTAAAACTGCTGAGTGGAAACAGTCATAATCATAACATCAAGTCCAACACCTTAAGAGAAAACCATGTAGCGAAGAGAAGTCTGCTCACACTCACAGAAGGCAGCACTACCCACCTTCCAGGTGGGGAGCAGGCGGGGAGGACACCCCGCTTCACTGCAAACAGAAGCGGGTATGACTCATCCAAACGGTCTGAGGCGTGGCAGCAAAGTGTCATCTGACTCCCAGAGCCCCGTGGGCCCTTCTTTCGGCGTAGCCTGTCCTCAGGACACAACTATCTTCTCTGTCCCAGTAGGGAAGCCTGTGGTTGCCCAGCTCCTCCTGGGGTCCAAATGCGACAGTTTGGTAGAAAAGACTGACACACCCATTTGGCAACATCATCTAAAGCTCTCTCTCTGATAAGTTTTACTTTTTAACTTAACGTCCATAAGACTCCCATGTCTTGTTCCTTAATTTCTTTGAAATTTGTGAGGGGAAGAAATGGGTGTTTAATTGGCTCTGCTCCCCAGATTCCAAGCTTAGCAAGGACGGTCACACTCCGGCTGCCAGTCCTTGCTCAGGCAGGTCTGAGAATCACTCACACCGCGACCACCTAGCCAAGTCACATTTTGGTTTGGCAGGAGGAGAGCTCCCTCTACTGGCTACAGATTTGCAGGTCTACGTAGGGATGGTTACTGATGACCCCTAACCATTCAGAAGCTTAAAAATCAAAGGCTGGGACACCAACACCACCCAGCCAACCTTCCACCTTCAGGCAAAGTTCTCCCTGGCCACTCCTCAGAGATGGCCTACTCTTCCAGTTCAAAAAGGCCCTGAGGGAAGGATTCCCAGGGTCATCTTGAGGTTTACAACCCTGTTAAACCTGCCTCCCAGAAACGACTACCAAATGTGCAGCATCAGCGGCATGTAGAAGAAGCTGAAGACACTATCACTGCAAAAGGGTGGGGATGTGGGAGAACCAGGCCGGCCTGGGGGCGAAAGCCAGGAAGACTTCCTGCGGAAACCTACCAGTCTCCATTTGGCTTTTCTCTGGAGCTCGAGTGGATCCTCTGAATTTCTGAAAATCAGGGAAAGTGGCCATCGAAGAGGTCACCAGACAGGTTTCCTAGTCTGTGCTTTAACACACCCACTTTTCATCACTGTAGGTAAGTTCTGTCCCTTTAGTTTTCTAAAGGTTCAGTGCACTGTTTCCTCCGCCACTGCAAACAGTTTGAAAGAGAGTGAGCTAAACCAGGATCTAAATTTCAAGCTCCATCACCCGCCCGCCCTCGTACTTCTGGCAAGCCACCCGGTCCCGCTGGTCTAACACTACCACCATAAAATGAGGGATAATCCCTGTTCTGCCTATTCCGGGGTTGCTATGAAGGTAAAATAATAAAGTGCACGTGCTCTGTACACAGGTGCCTAATAAATGTGTGCTGCAGAAATGAACTTGGTTATAAGCCTAAAATCTTATTTATGGACCTTGGCACTCTGTGGTGATGGGACTTTAGGACAAACTGGGGATGCAGAGGGGAAGCTCAGGGAACCCACATGAAAGAAGAATCAAGGAGGATGAGGCTCCAGTGGAGGCCCATCCACAAATGAGGCCCATTTGTGCCCCAATGGAGCACAAATGGAAGACAAGCATGCCATATGAGGCAAGTGTGTGACATAGAGACAGTGCTGCCCCCTTGCATCACCTGGGATGCACAGAGGCACTGCAAGCACACGGCAATATCAGTCCGAGTTGTACCAAACCAGAAACTTCGTGGGAGGTTCCCAAACACACAACACAGACTCAACGGACATGAGTTTGAGCAAACTCCGGGAGTTGGTGATGAACAGGGAGGCCTGGTCTGCTGTAGTCCGTGGGATCAAAAAGAGTCAGACATGACTGAGCAACTGAACTGAACTGTACCAAACCAGAAATTTCATGGGAGGACTCCAAACACAGAACACATCCCAAAAGCAAACAGAAAAGATTTTTGGATAATTCAGTGCCCTGCGGCTATGACATGTCTCCTACAGATAATAAAGACTCATCTGCCTGATGAATCTGCTAGGAGTCTGCTGGGTCTTTACAAGTAAACCCTTCCTCAGCTTTGCTTTCACATCAAGTACTTACCAGGAAAAATAATATACCCTCAACTCCTTAACCAAACCCTGTGGGGGCAGATGCACTTCAGAACTCACAATTCTTTAGATGTTACAGCTTAGTAGATTAAGGGGTATATACTATGTATTATGTAAGACCCACTGAAATCCACAGCAGCACCCTATCATCAAAGAAATGAGTATTTCTGTAGCAAAACTTATGAATATTCACATAAGTGGGATCAATAAAGACCATAAATAACCTTAAGTCAGTCAGGCCATGTTCTACTTCCAATTAAAGTTTTATATCCACACTTGAAAGAGAAAAAAAAAAACACCAATATTTTCACTGTTTTTTAGATTTCAGAAATACAGATTGAGAATCCTAGCCCACAAAGAATGCAAACGAAAGAAATCCCAGAACATCAGAGGTGCCACAGGTGTAAGAGGCAATCAGCTCAAATTGGCACAAAAAGAGGTCTTCAGCCAAGAGTGTACTCAAGAAGGCAGAGAATTCATGTTAGTCAATAAATAAAGACTGATTAAGAAGCTGGCGGATCTCAGCTATAGGTGAAAGTACATGCTTCTTGGTCAACAAGAAAAAAAGGCAATCGGAAACGCAAGAGGGAAGAAAAGCTTTGTAAACATGAAACAAAATGCAGTGTGCTTGATTCTCAGTGACTTGCAGAGACTACCTCCACTCGCTCGGGCCCAATACTTCACAGTCATCCTCCACGCTCCTCTCACTCACACTCCAAATCCAGTATGCCATGAGATCCTGTTGGTTCTACCTTTCAAACAGATCCAGACTGCCACCACTACGGGCCCCCTGTCCAGGGGAGGGTTACTGTAACACACTAAAGAATCTCCCTGACCGCACCTTCACTCCTTTAATTCAGAATTCAGATGAGGGTTCCTTCTTAAGTACAGAACATACTGTGTTCTTCCTCTGCTCAATCCGCCCTCCCCACCATGGATTTCCCACCTGATGCAGAGTAAACCTCAAGTCCATAACCTGACCTACAAAGCGCTACCTGATCTGTCCCATGACCTCTCTGCACTTCAGTCTGCTGCTGCCCCCTCCCCACAGCCCCACCCCCCACCACACTGCACTCTAGGCAAGTTTCTGCTGGGCCTTCACACTGGCAGTTCCCTCTGCCTGGAACCCTCATCCCTCAAGTTTTAACTCCAGAATCACTTTCTCAGTGAAGCCTACACCGACTTAAACCACAACTGCCTGCCACCCTACGTCTCTCCTCATACCCCTTCCTGGATTTAGGTTTTTTTCACAGCACATATGTCTACACATACTGCACTTAAGTCTTTTTGTCTGTCTCCTCCAATAGACTCTAAGCTCCATGAAGGTAGCGCGTTTTTCATTAATGCATCCGGAACATTATGAAAGTAAGAGTTCAATAAATATTTGCTGAGTCAATGAATAAATGAAAAGAGATTGCTTTTGACTGTAATACTTCAAATATTTTCCTTTAAACAGCACCATTATGGTCCAGAAAATTAACCATTATTTTTCTGACCCCATCACAAGTCTTATTCTTATTGCAAATACTGTTTATAGATATACTGTTAGAATTTACCTGTAGATAAAGCATGGACAACTTAACTGCTATTATAAAACAGGGGAAACTACTTTATATTAATGGGTCAAGAAACAGAAGCTTAGTGGAGCAAAATTATGCAAGCAATCATAGAAAAGAAAGACAATAATTAAGAGTGGAAGTTGGAAGACAAAGGGGATATACTGAGTAGTACAGGTGAGCCAACTTCCTCCTCTCATTGGACTTGAATGAAACAGTGTATACACAGGTGGAGACACATTAGTGACCATGAAGAAGAATCTAAAACCTAGACAGTCAAAGATGACTCTTTCCAGGGAATAAAACTAGGGTGTAAAATGGGAAAGGGGAGAGACATCAGCTGCATGTTTTGCTACCTTTGGTAGTAGCTGAATGTTTCTTGAACCTTCATGGATGTAACACCTTAACAAAAATAAACAAAAGAACACGAATATACTCCCCTTCTGGGTGGAACTGGATCACTGGGAGTAGAGCCACACACCTGGACTCCACTGCACGCCCCTAAGTGAACTTTTCTTTGTGGTTGACTGGACACGATGCCGCAGCCCCGCACACACAGGTGTCAGGATGCAGCACCCACTATTCATGGCCCGGCACTGATGACAGTATTACTGGGTCAAACAGCATGAACTCCTTAACAAGGAGCCAAGAATGCCTTTTGGTCTTAGTGTTAAGGATTTTGGTGATTTCTAGGAACTTGTTTTTCTTCTATCATATGAAAAGTATAAATTGGATAATTTTTTCTTCTTTTCAACCAAATCTCTGTCCCATCCTTAGGAAAACAGGGCCCTTTGGCTCCTCACAGTTGTGTTCCTTATCCTCAACTCTACATTTCCTTCCCTTTTTTACCCCTTTTGCTTTGCTTCACTTTTCCACTATTACTGCTTCCCCATGCATGCTCGTAAACCATCTTTAATCCATTTAGGGGGGACAAGGTTTCAGAAAAATGAGTAAGTGAATCACAGAGTCCTATAGATCTGAGATCACAAACCCTCTTTCTATGCTTAAAGGAAGGCTTGCCCAAGGCCACACAGCTGTCCGCTGCCAGGGCTGGGCAGAACTGGGATCCCAATGATCTCATGAAATCACCAGTCCCTGGTGAGCTAGAGAAGATCAGCCAGGGCACCCTTCCAGGATGTCTTTGGCAAGGACACAGGCAAAGTGAGGCTCTGCCTTATGCAGAGGCAACAGGGAGGGAAAGATTCCCCTCCCTTCAACTCTTCAACTTCCATCCAAATTCAGTGCATTTGGAAGGAGATACTCAAGCAATCAATAGAAATTTTGATCAACAAAAAGCACCAGAAATAGCCTATTAACATTATAATCATATTAGATGACTCTCATGTGTCAGCTGTGTGACCTTGGCTTCTTTTAGTCCATGAGTGAAGCATCTGACACAACCCTTGGCACGGAACAAATGCTCAAGATGTTATCTCCTTTCTCACTGTTCAGGCTCATCCATTGAAAGCTCAATAACTTACATTTTCTGACCTATTGTAGAGTTCTCCTGAAAGAGTAAATCAACGTCCACGTCAAAGTTGCAAGTGGTGATGCACCAGGTCATTCCTCCCACCACCTGTAAGACATACAAAAATACCTATTTTCTTTTCCTAGTTTGGGAAGGAGGGAAGAAGTGCAAGGCAGATAAAATAGAAACAGTTTTTATATACAAATTGTGTATCCTCAGAGAGAGACAATATGTGTCCTGGCTCCATCCACTCCAACTCATCTAAACAGCTGCTGCTGCTAAGTCGCTTCAGTTGTGTCCGACTCTGTGCGACCCCAGAGACGGCAGCCCACCAGGCTCCCCCATCCCTGGGATTCTCCAGGCAAGAACACTGGAGTGGGTTACCATTTCCTTCTCCAATGCGTGAAAGTGAAGTCGCTCAGTCGTGTTTGACTCTTAGCGACCCCATGGACTGCAGCCCACCAGGCTCCTCCATCCATGGGAGTTTCCAGGCAAGAGTACTGGAGTGGGTTGCCATTGCCTTCTCACATCTAAACAGCACTGCTGAATAAAGCTTTCTACCAGCACAGGAACAGTCTGGTACTGTTAAGTATGGTGCTGCCAGCCACACATGGTTACTGAGCACTTGAAACGTGTGGCTAGTGGACTTAGAAGCTGCCTTCTATGACTAAATGGATGTATGATGCATAGATTCTCTTTAGACCAATGGGGACAGACATTACCTCTCAGCTGAGAGAAGCCTTAATCCAGTTACAGTCAAGTGCAAGACAGCACAGGAATTACAAGCTTAGAAGGTGGGTAGCAGGGGGGACATTCTGTGGCTTGTTACTTAATTTCCATACATCCCATTTTTTCTTCTATCTAAAGGAGATGAGAATCTGTACTCTATTTTGTCATGGGACTTCTCTGAGATGCAAATGAGACCAAGGCTAAAAATCCATTTGAAACAAAACCTTTATAGATACAGTTTGATCTTAGAATAGATCAACAATGAATCTTATCCCTAGCTATACTGTGGACTCATGAGAGATGCCTAATAAAATACAGATTCCAGTCCCCAGCCCACACCTAACAAACCAGAATTTCAAGGCTGAGACCTACACATCTGTATTACAAAAGAACCTGTTACGTGCAGCCAGGGCTTTGGTCCACTGGGGAACTCAATGCTTCCTTCTACCAGGAAGCTTGCCTGGCATGTCCCAGTTGATCTGGATGCTTCACTTCTGTGCATAGTTCACTGTGGCACTTTCTCTTCCCTACTCTTCAGAAGCCAGACTCTTTTTTGAGTACAAGGTCTTTGTTCCTATCCTTGTACTCTCAACCCTACTACTCTGCCTTATATGTAAGAACTGTTCAAGGTTCTGCCAAATTAAATGACTTCATCCAATAGCGACTTCTTCCTTCTCCAAACCTAGCTTTCAGAGCCCAGAGAATACCTGGCAACTATCTGTGAGCATCCCAACTTGGGATGAAAGTGAAAGTGAAAGTTGCTCAGCTGTGTCCAGCTCTTGGTGACCCCATGGACTGTACAGTCCATGGAATTCTCCAGGCCAGAATACTGGAGTGGGTAGCCATTCCCTTTTCCAGGGGATATTCCCAACCCAGGGATAGAACCCAGGTTTCCCGCATTGTAGGCAGATTCTTTATCAGCTTTATCAACTTGGGATAGCTCCCTATTAACTCAAATTACTTTATCTTACAAGCTTTATTTTCCCACCCAAACTTTAAGCTTCTTGAAAGGAGAAACTATTTATTTTGTTTATTTGTATTTCTCAAATCTTCGTGCCCAAAAGGACTTAAAGGTGTATTTTACTGATACATGATTATTTTCTTTTAATAGGAAACAAACACTCCCATAATGAATCTGAATCCTGGAGAAACGCAACATGTATACAGAGAAAGAAAAACACAAATCTCTTCTTCCTTTCCATGGTCAACCATGCCATCCTAACAAAAAATACCCTACTGCCACAGTAAACCATGACATCCTGACAAAGACTAGCCTAATGGTTAGAAAGAGTTCCTCTTACCTTGTCAAAAGGTGATAAGCCTTTAATTCTTGCCCTGAAATACCCAGCTGCAACCAAGAGCTCTAGAATTTCAGTCAACTTGACATTCTGCTCTTCATCTTCTCTTGTTTCTACCTACAACAAAAGCAAAAGGCTGGTAAAAGCTACCTTGAATAAAGGAACACCAGGTATATTCCCTGATGCCACGGACTCAGTGCCAGGGAGCATATGACATTGGCAGCTGTCACTGTGTTCATGCAGCAGCGTGGGGACACAGCGCTGCCAGAGTCACACAGAACAAGGTCCCTGCTCAGCGAGCTGGTAATCATCATAGATGGGGGAGCAGACACGCACAGGTGTACTGACTGCTCAGCAGGTGCTGGAGGAATCCAGGGGAAGGGAGAGTCCAGCACACGTACTGCCCCTTTCTCTAACATGTGACTTATATAGCAGCTTCTCAACTGGATTATAAACCCCTTTCAGAGGGAACAGGTGGTCTGTTTGAACTTCACACTCATCTGGGTGCTAAAAGTTACTGACAAGAGGGGCAAGAACAAAGAATCCAATCATGTGGCCCCCTCTGCACTTTGATCTCTGTAGCAAATACAAGGAAGGCTTTCAACACAGACATATTACAGGGTGATTACTACCACGGTTAACAGGGCTGCGTTAAAAATAATATTTACTTGATACATTTAAACAGGGATTTGATGTAAATATTCTTTATATATATCCTACGTTCACTCCAGGCTGTTAACTCCAAGCTCAATACATCTAAATAGACTAGTACTTTTGCCTCCATACACTTTACTGAACTGTGCCTTTCCTGTCTTCCATTATTGCAGAAAATAAACAACTGCCTCTCTACAGAAAACAATGTCAAGGTACCCTGGTTCATAGCCTCATATCCACCTTTGACTATTCCCTTAGCCAACAATGCCTGCTAAATCTTTCTTAATTATGCAACTCACATTTATCCTATCTTCCATTTGCATTTCATGCCACGACAATGGCAACTGCCTCTCAATCTTTCTTCCCTGTTAGTCTTTCTTGCTCATTCCTTCCTAAATCACAGCTTTATCATTATCACTCTTAAGTTCGGCACCCACCCTCATCATTAAAGCATCACTCACTGTCTACTAGATAAGTTCCAAATGTCTTGGTTTTGTATTTAGATCTTGGGTTGCAACCTGTCTTTTCAGCTTCATCCTTTACCTACCACCAAAACAATCCAGACACAGCTGTGGCCAACCCAAACAAGCCCTGCTCACTCTCATTCCTTCAATGCTCTCCTGATATTCTCCAACCACCCAGACACCACCTTCAAACTCCAGCTCCCATTCAATGTTGTCTCTGCGGCTTAAAATGGTCACTTCTTTGCATTTATATTTTATTTATAGTCTGTCATTCATACAATTACCAACCTCTTCTGAGTGGCATGCCTGTCTTTCCAAATAGACTATTAGCTGGTTGGGTGGAGGGTGGCATATATTCCATCTATTAGCCACCCATCTTTACCTCTCTGTTCTGAACAGCATTAGGTTCCAAGGACACACTTATTAAATATGGAATGACATGCTTAACTATCAATCACATAAACTCTATGACCTAAGCCAGTCATATATTAACAACATGTTTTCATAGTCATGACAATGCTAATGGAAAATCAAGTTTATTTTAAAGTACAAACTTTCAGGAGAAGGAGCACACATGTTAACACATAGTTGAACATGGAATTATTAAAGTGATTATTTATCTCCTGCAACAGGCAGTGATGGAGGGGAAAGCCTTGTGACACAGCTCATTTTGCTTCCCTCTCAAATGACGCTGGTCCAGGCTAGCAAAGATTCTGAAGGTTAGCATTCACTAATTCCTAGGAGACATGCAAAAATAAATATCAATTATTCACACCTTCTCTTCCTTGCAAAAGGTCTGTGATGGTTGAGAACCATCTATAAGTCTAGAGGTTTAAATAAAAGAGAAAATAAGGAACAGTTATGGTTCACAAAAATAGAACAGAAAAGGAAAATGGGATAATATAAGTATTTTCTTAAAACTCCTGGGATGTAAAAAAGGAATCCTTTATTTGTTCAATCACGTATCATGAAGACACTTCCAAGAAGAGGACAATACATGAGGACATCCCACTGCCCACACCATGGTGAGTGCATGGCCCACGCTTCCCATCCACCCACCCCCAGAATGGAGAAGTATACTTCTGCAATGCACCTTGTGAAGTAATTTTCTTGCACAAGACAATGAATGGGGAATGTTAATAAGACACCAAATCCACTTCATAGGTTGACATTAAAACAAAATGCAAAAGGGTCACTAGCTAATATGCAGTGAATGAAAGAATACTCTAGCTTGAAGCCATAAAACATCACCAGGCTGGGTAATACATCCAACACTTAAAACTAAAATTCTAATAAAACGGAATGCTGTGAGCTCTTAAACTAGGAACACTAAACTGTCAGTTGTCTTGGACCATAGTTCATGTAAGCTGAAGGTAGGGCCACATCTAGCTATTTCTCTTTCCTTCACATACATAAAAGCTTTTACAAACTTAAATTTAATGAAATAACCGGACTAGTGACAGCTTAATGACACATGCTATTCATATTGATACATACTAGTCTTTGAGCTAAGTGAATCCTGTTTGCCTCCTAACTGTCAGGAACTTGGAAAAGTGACAAATTCGACCCAGTCTCCTGACAGTGAAAGGTTAAACAAAGGACAAAGAAAGTGCAAGTTGTTTATTTTCTAGAAAGACCCTACTGGTGGTACAGAGGGGCAAAGAATTGAAGGGATTTAAAGTAGAACCTGGAAGACCAGGCAGAGTCCACAGCAAAGTGCCAAGCAAAAAACCTGATGAGAGCCTAGAATTTAAAAAGGCAAAAAGAAATATCAAATCAAATCACAGAACAGATTCTAGTCTTCACAAACCCTGGTCCATCAAAGCAACTTGCATGTCAAGTGTTACCTAAAAGAAGGGTTCTGACATTACACTTGCTAGATTTTCTGAAGATGATGAAATGGATTTGCATTCTGGGAGCAAATACTGACAGATTAAGTCTGTGCTGCAATCATTACATCTCCAGCTTTTATGCACAGAACAGTGATCCCTCAATAAATGGTACTAGTGGGATTTAAGAACTAAGGATTTGGGGAGGGAGGCAAAGAAGCAAGACTGGCCCCAGGCAGTTAAGTGTAAAGGGACCACGCACCATTTCAAGGAATCAGTCCCTCTGACAAATACCTGCTTCAGAACCTTAGGAAGGGGACAGAGGCGCAGTATGGACTCCATTTCTCTCAAGAATCTAGTAAACTAGCTTTTGAGTAAATCAACTGGAAGAGAGCACGGATGCAAACCGTCTAGCTAAGTGATATTTGCAGTCAAAAGGAAATGCACTTTTCCTCTCCTCCCAGATCATGTGTGTATATATCCAGAAACCGCTTATCACCCTGTCCCTCGGGATCGACTGAGTACTTAATAACAAACACCTCTGGAAGGAAAGGCACCCGCTCTGCCTTCTGGAGAAGCAGCGACGTTTCCGCCCGGCCACTCCGCACGGACGGAGCGCGCGTCTCCACCGCGGATACCGCGGTGCGCTGACCCGGCCGGACACGACCTGGCGCGCGCCCGGCTCCCAAACTTCCTCCAGCCAGTCTGGCCCGGCGTGGGGACGAACGCAGGGAGGCAATCCCCCCGACACCACGGCGGCGGGTGCCGGCCGCCAGGACCCCGTGGGCCCCGGGAGGCGGGAGGCGCCACAAGGTCACCGCCCTTTGCACGACCCGAGCCCGGACCGTCCCAGCGCGCGTCTCGTGACTACTGGGCGCAGGAGCCTCGGTCCTCGGGGCGGGCAGAGCGGCGGCGGGGTCGGGGGGAGACTGCCGGAGGGAGCCAGAGGGGTGGGACCCCAGAGGGGTGGGACCCCGGGCCCCGGGGCAGGCATGGGCCGGGGAAGGCGCCCTCCGTCCCAGGAGACCCGGCACCGTTTGAAGTTGGTCTCCGCCCATGTCCACACGGGGGAACTAGCTCGGTCCCCAGCGGACATGGCGGGTGCCTGGGGAGCCGGACACACCTGAGAAGGAGGCGGGGAGCCCTAAACGCTGCCGGATCCCCCCGTGCCTGCGACCCCGCAGGCTCGGCCCTCGGTGGAAACCCGGACGCGTCAGGGAGGGACGAGGGGGCTCCTTACCTCCGGGAGACCCTGGCCTTCCGGCCCCTTTGACAACCCCATGATCCCGTCGGGCCGCCGTGCGGCGGCAGCGAAGCCCGCGGAGCGTCCGGAGGAAGCTGTCCCCGGCCCCGAAGCTGCTACCGGGGTGGAGTGCAGAGCGGAAACTTCCTCCGCCGCCGCCGCCGCAGCCGCCGCCGCCGCCGGGAACCCGGAGCGCAGCGGCTCGGCGGAGCATGCGCGCGGGGGCGGGAGCGCTGCGCGGCTGCGCCTGCGCGAGGCCGGCCCCGGGCGCGGCCCGGACCCACGCTGGCGCGGGCTGCAGTCCAGGCCGCCTGGCGCGGTCCGCTGCGCGCGTACCTTCGCGCCGGGGCTCTGCGTTTTCCTCCGAGGTGCTTTACGAAAGGATTATTCCTCAATCTTAGGGAAGGTTTGCATCCTGCCTCCTCTCTCTGCTTCTCACGGGCATCGGATGCCCCAAGTGGGTTTGGTCCTCCCTGCGAGCCGGACTTCGGAAGCCCGCTTGCTCCCGGATCAAGGCTCGAGAGCAATGATCAACTTGGCGATTCAGACCCGGGCTGGTTCTAGTTCAGAATCGGGGTGGCCCCTGAGTTACACGCACTTGGGCAAACTTCTTGATATACGGACCAGGGAACCGAATCCCCGCAAAAGGATTGTTAGGCTCTCTGCCTTCCCTCCATCGTGTTCACTCACCCTCCATTTCATGTTCTTCCTGAGAAGAAAGTCATCTCTGAGGATGCAACTCCTGTTATGATGTCATTTTAGTTACACCATTTACCTGAGGCACACCTTGTCTGTCCCAGAGAATGGCATTTATATAAAGGAGCCATACACCTAGCCACAATCCTTGGGCACGGCTCTATAATTATTACGTTTTTTTCTTCTTTAAGCGATTAAGAAAGAGTTGACATGTGAAAACTTTTCCTGTAGAAAAGTTTCCTATGTGAGTTTGTTGGGTGGGAGGGGCCGAGTGAGGAGTGTGAAGCTGTGAGTCCCTTGAACTCAAAAGATGTGTGTGTGTGTGTGTGTGTGTTCCCCTCTGCACCCTAGCATCTTAAAAAGCAAGTACTCAGTTTGCCTTGAAGAAATTCTCTGCGCCTTTTGCACTCCTCTTGGGAGTTTTCTTGACAGAGGAGAGATTTCTCTGGAACCAGAATGTACAAGAGATTGGAAGCATCATATGAACAACCATTTCCTTTTAAAATATAGTTAGTAAATATTGCTAACGATATTTAGCAGTAAGTTGAGAAATTTGAATATGCAAATGATGGTGTTATAAGACCAGTCTTGCGTGTGTTGTGTGGCAGTTTACTCTTATCCAATGTGAAGCCAGGGAAACAATGTCTAAGGTGCCCCCTCTCATAACTTCTTCAGTTCAATTCAGTCATTCAGTCATGTCCAACTCCTTGTGACCCCGTGGACTGCAGCACACCAGGCCTCCCTGTCCATCACCAACTCCCAGGGGTTACTCAAACCCATGTCCATTGAGTCGGTGATACCATCCAACCATCTCATCCTCTGTCCACCCCATCTCCTCCTACCTTCAATTTTCCCCAGCATCAGGGTGTTTTCCAGTGAGCCAGTTCTTTGCATCAGGAGGCCAAAGGATTGGAGTTTCAGCTTCAGCATCAGTCCTTCCAATGAATATTCAGGACCGATTTCCTTTAGGATGGACTGGTTAGACCTTTTTGCAGTCCAAGGGACTCCTAAGAGTCTCCTCTAACACCACAGTTCAAAAGCATCAGTTCTTCAGCACTCAGCTTTCTTTATAGTCCAACTCTCACATCCATACATGACTGCTGGAAAAACAATAGCCTTGACTAGACAGACCTTTGTTGGCAAAGTAATGTCTGTGTTTTTTAATATGCTGTCTAGGTTGATCATAGCTTTTCTTCCAAGGAGCAAGCATCTTTTAATTTCATGGCTGCAGTCGCCATCTGCAGTGATTTGGGAGGCCCCCAAAATAAAGTCTTTCACTGTTTCCACTGTTTCCCCATCTATTTGCCATGAAATGATGGGACCGAATGCCATAATCTTAGTTTTCTGAATGTTGAGTTTTAAGCCAACTTTTTCACTCTCCTCTTTCATTCTCATCAAGAAGCTGTTTAGTTCTTTGCTTTCTGCCATAAGGGTGGTGTTATGTGCATATCTGAGGATATTGATATTTCTCTCAGCAATCTTGATTGCAGCTTGTGCTTCATCCAGCCCAGCATTTCTCATGATGTACTCTGCATATAAGTTAAATAAGCAGGGTGACAACGTACAGCCTTGACGGACTCCTTTTCCTATCTGGAACCAGCCTGTTGTTCCATGTCCAGTTCTAACTGTTGCTTCCTGACCTGCATACAGCTTTCTCAAGAGAAAGGTCAGATGGTCTGATATTCCCATTTCTTTCAGAATTTTCCACAGTTTATTGTGATCCACACAGTCAAAGGCTTTGGCATAGTCAATAAAGCAGAAGTAGATGTTTTTCTGGAACTCTCTTGCTTTTTCGATGACCCAGCGGATATTGGCAATTTGATCTTTGGTTCCTCTGCCTTTTCTAAAACCAGCTTGAACATCTGGAAGTTCACGGTTCACGTGTTGCTGAAGCCTGGTTTGGAGAATTTTGAGTGGTGGCTACGCAGGTGCAGGAGGGCCAAGAGGAGCTACTTTACATTCAAGGTCAGGAGGGGAGGCTGTGAGAAGATACTCCTCGTCTAAGGTTAGGAGCCGCAGTTGCACTTTGCTGGAGCAGCCATGAATAGATACCCCATATCCAAGGTAAGTGAAACCCAAGTAAGACAGTAGGTGTTGCAAGAGGGCATCAGAGGGCAGACACACTGAAACCATAAAAATAAAAAACTAGCCAATCTGATCACATGGATCACAGTCTTGTCTAACTCAGTGAAACTAAGCCATGCCATGTGGGGCCACCCGAGACGGTTAGGTCATGGTGGAGAGGTCTAACAGAATGTGGTCCACTGAAGAAGGGAATGGCAAAACACTTCAGTATTCTTGCCTTGAGAACCCCATGAACAGTATGAAAAGGCAAAAAGATAGGAAACTAAAAGATGAACTCCCCAGGTCGGTAGGTGCCCAATATGCTACTGGAGATCAGTGGAGAAATAACTCCAGAAAGAATGAAGGAATGGAGCAAAGCAAAAACAACTCCCAGTTGTGGATGTGACTGGTGATAGAAACAAGGTACAATGCTGTAAAGAGCAATACTGCATAGGAACCTGGAATGTTAGGTCCACGAATCAAGGCAAATTGGAAGTGGTCTCACAGGAGATGACAAGAGTGAACATCGACATTCTAGGAATCAGCGAACCAAGATGGACTGGAATGCTTGAATTTAACTCAAATGACCATTATAGGTACTACTGTGGGCAAGAATCCCTTAGAAGAAATGGAGTAGCCATCATAGGCAACAAAAGAGTTCAAAATGCAGTACTTGGATGCAGTTCAAAAATGACAGAATGATCTCTGTTCGTTTCCAAGGCAAACCGTTCAATATCATGGTAATCCAAGCCTATGCCCCAAACAGTAATGCTGACGAAGCTGAAGTTGAATGGTTCTATAAGACCTACAAAACCTTTTAGAACTAACACCCCAAAAAGATATCCTTTTTATTATAGGGGACTGGAATGCAAAAGTAGGAAGTCAAGAAACACCTGGAATAACAGGCTAATTTAGCCTTGAAGTACCGAATGAAGCAGGGCAAAAGCTAATAGAATTTTGCCAAGAGAACACACTGATGATAGCAAACACCTCTTCCAACAACACAAGAGAAGACTCTACACATGGACATCACCAGATGGTCAACACCGAGATCAGATTGATTATATTCTTTGCAGCCAAAGACAGAGAAGCTCTATAGAGTCAGGAAAAACAAGACCGGGAGTTGACTGTGGCTCAGATCATGAACTCCTTATTTCCAAATTCAGGTTTAAATTGAAGAAAGTAGGGAAAACCACTAGACCATTCAGGTATGACCTAAATCAAACCCCTTATGATTATACAGTGGAAGTGAGAAGCAGATTTAAGAGGCTAGATGTGATAGACAGAGTGCCTGATGAACTATGGACAGAGGTTTGTGACATCAACAGGAGACAGGGATTAAGACCATCCCCATGGAAAAGAAGTGCAAAAAAGCAAAATGGCTGTCTGAGGAGGACTTACAAATAGCTGTGAAAAGAGGAGAAGTGAAAAACAAAGGAGAAAAGGAAAGATATTCCCATCTGAATGCAGAGTTCCAAAAAATAGCAAGGAGAGAGAAGAAAGCCCTCCTAAGTAATCAATGCAAAGAAATAGAGGAAAACAACAGAATGGGAAAGACTAGAGATCTCTTCAAGAAAATTAGAGATACCAAGGGAACATTTCATGCAAAGATGGGCTCAATAAAGGACAGAAATGATATGGATCTAACAGAAGCAGAAGATATTAAGAAGAGGTGGCAAGAATACACAGAAAAACTGTACAAAGAAGATCTTCATGACCCAGGTAATGATGATGGTGTGATCACTCACCTAGAGGCAGACATCCTGGAATGTGAAGTCAAGTGGGCCTTAGAAAGCATCACTACAAACAAAGCTAGTGGAGGTGATGGAATTCCAGTTGAGCTATTTCAAATCCTTAAAGATGATGCTGTGAAAATGCTGCACTCAGTATGTCAGCAAATATGGAAAACACGGCAGTGGCCACAGGACTGGAAAAGGTCAGTTTTCATTCCAATCCCAAAGAAAGGCAATGCCAAAGAATGCTCGAACTACCGCACAATTGCACTCATCTCACACGCTAGTAGAGTAATGCTCAGAATTCTCCAAGCCAGGCTTCAGCAATACGTGAACCATGAACTCCCACTCTAGGGCCCTTGCTCTAACCAAGAAGGAAAATTTTGAAGTCTTGTAGAAGGAACTTAGGGAGCAGCTATGGGTGTTTAGAAAAGTATAGTGACACAATTTAGTATACATAGCACATTATTGGCAGTGCTGGAACTAGTGCCTCGG
Source organism: Antilocapra americana (assembly GCA_007570785.1). Lineage (NCBI taxonomy): Eukaryota > Metazoa > Chordata > Mammalia > Artiodactyla > Antilocapridae > Antilocapra > Antilocapra americana. Next base: position 4,605,607 of record ML660200.1, on the reverse strand, counting down.
ATTTCTGATTCAGTGTCCTTTAATCCTTCCATCATTCATCCATCCAACCATCAATCCAACAAATAGTCCTAAGTTCCTTTTACATGGGTGGCTCTCAGACTTGGCTGCAGTTTAGAATCACCAAGGGAGTTTTAAAAGTTACTGATGCCTTGGGTTCCACCTCCAGAAATTCTGGTTTAATTCATCTGGAAAGAAACATGACTATTGAATTTTTCCCTTGGAATATATTGTTTATACACAAAACAATGCAGGTATATATACTCGGGCAACATGATAGTAATTATTGACTACATTGTTATTGTTAGGTTTCTTTTTAGATTACCGTCGCACACAAAATTTAAGATCCATAAGCAAGCTGAAAGTCTTTAAGTTAAATGAGTTCTTCTTGAAAATTCTTAATTGTGTGCTGATCTATTCTCACATAGTAAAATTTTTACAAAATTTTACCAAAGGTGCACCATTAGTGCACTGTATTTTGTGCACCAAAAATAGAGGCACAAGCAAACCTAACCCCCCTCTGCGTTCAGTCCCAACCCAGCATGTGTGTGTGTGTGCACCTACACACACACACACACACACACACACACACACACACACACACACACTTGAATGAGTTCTACTGCATCTTTCCAAACATGATACTTTTATTAAAGAATTCCAACAATTTCCTTCATTTTCGAAACCACACTCTATTAGCAACATTAGAAAGGACTTGACAAAGATCCAGCTACACAGCAATGAATAAACGCTTGAGAACATCTGTTATATTCTGTATCTCCTGTAGAAAATGATATCCAACTTTTTCTTGATAAAATTATTTAACATTATACATTTCTTATTTGGGGGAGGAAGTGAATTTTTGAAACTTCACAGGTGACTTCGGTGAGCAGCCAATTCGAGAACCACTCTTTTTGTGCCAGAGACTATTTCCTGATGCTGGATATAGTGCAGTTAGCAAGCCAGATGAGATGATTAGTGACAGCAATTAAATATGTAAATTAATAAGTTAGTATTGGATAGATGTAAGTGGTCTTCAAGAAAAAGTGTAATGTGAGAGGGAATAATGCGTTGGAGTCAGAGGCTTTTTTAGATCTGACAGCATGTACATCTTCTAGATAAAGGGGTCAGGATACTGTCCTTGGGAGAGCCATTTGAGGGAAGACTCTAGTCTCAAGAAAGTGCTATGGAAAGATCTCAGGGAAGAGCATTCCAAGCAGAAGGAGCATCTAGGGTGTTCTGGAAATCTCTGTTTGCCCCTCCAGACCCACTCTCGCCCATCCCACCCTCACCCCACCTCACCTTGCCTGCTGCCGTACAAGGCTGGCTGGTAAGGGTTCATCAGCAGGGCCTGGCATGTGAAGTGTTGATTCTCGGGTTGGGGAATCTAGAGTGTGGGGCCTGGAAAGTAGAGTATCAGTAGTAGTTTGACAGACTGTATCAAGAACTGAAAAAATATCCTAGGACATGATACTTCCACTACTAAGACTAAAGCACAAGATCTTCATTATATGACTTCCCTGGTGGTCCAGTGGTTAAGACTTTGCCTTCCAATACAGAGAGTGTGGGTTCAATCCCTTGTCGGGGAGCTAAGATCCCACATGCCTCACAGTCCAAAACAGAATAGAAACAATGTTGTAACAAATTCAATAAAGACTTAAAAAAATGGTCCCCATTAAAAAGAAACCTTAAAAAAGGTGGTCTTCACCATAATATTATTTATAAGAGAAAAGCCTGGAAACCATGTAAATAGCCCACTAAAAGGGAATGGGAAAATACATTATAGTATATATGCTTTTGGTGCAACACCATGTTGTCAGTAAAAATGTTCACTGCAGCAGACCAGGAAGGAAAAGGGTAAGAGATGAGGCTATATAAATATTAACAATGTCTGCCTGTCAGAAAATCATTAAAACATTTAAAAGACAAACTAGGAAAATATTCCTTACCTGTGACAAGAGTTCTTGCAAATGAGGAAGAAAAACTTAACAGAAAAATGAGCCGAAGACCTGAATAGAGAAATATTCAAAGCAATTGTCACTAAGTATATGAAAAGAAAAAAAATCCAAAATCTCACATTAAAAAGTTGTAACTTTTGCATGGAAGAAATATTGTTGTAAGGACATTAAACTAATTGCTGTAACACTCCCTCATCATTGAGTAAAATTTTCAAGGGTTCTGGAGGGCAGTTTGGCAAAGTTAATTTTGCCAAACTGTCCCCAATGGATATCAAATATCCATTGAATGCCTGCTGTGTGCCAGTCACTGAGAAAGGTTCTCATTGGGGGTGAGGGGGCGTGATTCAGCACCCAAGGAGAATTTGCAGTTTTCACAGTGACTGGGAGGAATTACCAACAATTTAGCATCCAGCTACTATGGATGTCAAGTGTTCTGTATTGACTTTGAGTCAAAAGTATTGATTTGGCTGGAAGAATGTGGGAAGATATGAGGTTGTGCCAGTTCTGGGCAGAGATACTAAGAATCCTTCTGTTTATTCTGTACATCATAAGAATATACCTAGGCAGCCACAGCTCCTTCTGCCTGGGCCTTTGAACAAGAAACAGAGAAGGGAGAGGACCTGAGACCCAACCTTGCCAAACCCAGCCCAGCCAGCTCCCTGAGTGGGCTGTCAGTATTTGCAGTGAGCAGTGAGATTTGGAAGTTGTTTGCTAACATTGTCCTCACAGTGTAGTCTGACTTATTCACCACACAAGGAGGAACTGTCCCTCCAGATGCCACAAGCACCCGCAAATCTCTGACAGAAATACACTGGATACATAAAATCGACAAAATGGAGATGACCATGCATAGTCAACAAATAATCACATCGGAATTACACGACTGTATGTGAAATAAGTGCCATCAATGGTAGGTGGAAAGGTGGAATGAAAAGGAGGAGCAGGAGGAATGGTTTGAAGTGGAAAGTCAGTAAGAATTACTCCAAAAATATCCATTTAAGCCTGGGCAGAGTAAGAGGCATAGCAGGGGAAAGCCTCTGGGCTGAGGGACCTGTGCGGGCGGAGAAGGGAGGAGGTGGATGAGCCTGAAGGGTTGGAGCCCCGAGAGCAGTGGTCGAGGGGCCCCGCTTCACACCCACCCAGTACCTTGTGGACCACCCCCAAGGTGTTTGGATTTCACCTAAGCACAAGAACAGGGATCAGAAGGTTTGAAGAAAAAGTATTTCATATACATGTTCATCTTATCACTAGAGTCAGTTCAGCTCTTGTTCTATAGAGAGGGACTCTGAGGTTTAGCTGTCCCCCAATGGCAGGTTACTCATGTAAAGCTCTTGCCATTTTATGTTATGGAAAGCCATTCATGTCATTAGGATTCCAGTAAACAGCAATAGCTGAAACCTAACCCTTACACCATCTGGAAATGGTAGGAGAGGAAACAACTGACTCAGGAAATGTGCTTCTAAATAAACTTCATTTATATAACCTTTTCCAAGGAATGACAGTTCCATCAAGTTTCCATGTGAAGTTAAATGAGAAAATCCAAAATTACTTTAGAAGAGAGACCAAAAAATGAGTTTTTCTGGGTCACTAGGAGAGACTTACTAAATAGTCTGAAGTAGAAGTATATTATGCTTTCATTATCTTGAAATCAAATAAAATGGAAATCATTTACAAGTGAAAGTCACAATTATGTTGTGTATTTCTGAAATTTTATCCTAAGACCCTTTACATTTCTTGTAAAAGACAAAAGATTGCAGCCATGTTTCTGGATTGTTTAGTTGGATTTGTAAAACAACAAAAATAATCTGCTCCACCTACAAATGGTTGTGAGACTGGCACTTAAATCATCTAAAAGTATAAAATACCATCCTAAAAATTATAATTCTAATAGACTTCTATTTGAACCATTGCATGGACACATACTAAGTTGATTCAGCTGTGTCTGACTCTTTTGCGACCATATGGACCACAACCTGCCAGGCTTCTCTGTTCATGGGATTCTCCAGGCAAGAATGCTGGAGTGGATTTCCATGACTTCCTCTAGGGGATCTTCCCGACCCAGGGATAGAATCTGAGTTTCCTGTGGCTCCTGCATTGCAGGCAGATTCTTTGCAGCTGAGCCACCAGGGAAACCCTGAACCATTACTTAATAGCAATAAAAGTAAGAAAAAAAGAAATCAGAATTATATTAGCAGAGAGAGAAGAAATAATATTATTGCAGTTCTGGATGCTCAGAAGTGGACTCATTACACGGTGGCATCAACTTGGCAGGTAAGTAACTTCTGTTCTCAGGTTGTATAGATAGAGGACTGAATCCAGTGCTTAGGGCAGTGACATTTCTTGTCTCCAGCAGAGGATGTGATGGGCTGGCAAAGACCCTCAATAGAGAGAACTCTTGGGAAGTTTCTTCCTCACTTTCCAGAACAGGGGGCAGGACAGAGGATCCTCTTTTCAAGAACTACACATGTGAGCAAGGAGATATACATGTGATTGTTCATGGCGAGCATTCTGTGACCTAAATATTCATCAGATGAAGGCTGGATATATATAATCAGGGTATCTTCATGCCATGGTTTAATATCCAGTGGTGAAAATGAACTAGAGTTATATGTTTGACTATGGATAAATATGAAAAATACAAAGTTGAATTTTTAAGGAAAGCAGCTTTCATAATGAATTACTGAGTTTATAACCATTCAAAATAATATTATTCAATGCTTATGGATACATAAATATGAACTTAAAGCGTGGAAGACTGTATAGGAATTATGCTCATGATTGTGATTCTCCCTGGGGTCAGGGAAGAGATGGATCAGGAACAGAGCGGGAAGCATGACCACAAAGCATTTTTTCTTTCTCTAACGCTTTATTTCTTGGGGAAAGTAGATCTAAGACAAGTGCCAGGGTGCAGCCCCGGCGGGGTCCCGGGGTCTTGAGGGATGAGTGGCCTCGGGGGAAGAACTGAGCTGAGTCGATGTGTGGTGATGAAGCAGTCTCTCTTTATTGCTGTTAGTTTTGTAAGGCGATGGAGAAGTCTCTCACTTTATTTTTGTTAGCTTACAGTTTTATAGCCAAAGAACATCCCCATTACATCACAACTATTTTATGCAAACTTTTGTTTTCTGCGTACCATCAACAACTTTAACATTAAGCTGATTTTCCTTGAAAAAGGTCGGATTTCTGCGTAATCAGACTCAACAATAGTATGTTTACCATTTGAGTGTCTCTAGCATACCTTTATTTAGCATAATGTGGGCATATATACACTGTCTTACAAGATAGCCTTTTCAACAAAGATAAAAATCTTGCAACTTATCCAGGAAACATAGGGCTAGGATCTATCTCAAAGAGAGGGGGTTGTAAAAACTCACTTCCCATATCGAGAGGGAAGAAGGCTGTAAATGGTTACTTTAAGAATGTATGCATTTCTTTTGTCCCTGGAAAAGGCGTGCCTCTCCACTCATCTCTGAATATTCAGGGATTGACACAGGAAGCCTCCTGCCAAGTGTTCCCTGAAAAGGTGCAACTATGTATAAGCTAGAAAGAGGGGCTTAAGCTTGAAACTGTTTTATTCTATTAACCTATTTTGGTTTTTACAAGGAAAGAGAAAAGAAGACAAAGAGACAGTTTAGCAGCACTGCTTTAACAATGAAACCCTATTAACCTTACAACTACTAAAAGGAATTCCTATGTCTACACTATCCTAAAGCAATCAGTGTCTCCAACTATGCTGGCCTCAGTTATGAGCATTCCTAAGTCCCATTCCAGCCTGGTGTTTTCAAGGAAGGGAGCCTCCACCGTGGAGTGGTCGGGGGAGTGGGATGTGGAAAGGTGACCCAGGTACGAGCCCTTCTGGTGGTGGCTTTGCCATGACCCCCAGAGAACTCTTGGTAAACTCTCCAGTAACTAGTAATCTATTTAAATGTCCCTTATTCCTCCTTAGTCCTCGGGAAAGGGAATCTGCCTTCCCAGATCCTCTGAGGGAAATAAGGTCTGAGGGAATTATCTCAGGATGAATTTTTTCTAACTGGGACTGACCTGAGATGAGCTAAAACATAAACAGATGAGCATAAACAGAACTTTCCAAGAAAAATACCAGGAGGGGCCTTGCCTTGGGATGCCCCGAAGGAAAATCCACTTTGCAGTTTCCTTCTCAGTCTCGTGACTTTGTCATCCGAGTAAGGGGGCATCCTAATGGCTCCGGGCAGACAAGTATGATATAATGTCAATATTTGATAAAGGTGGGTGATAACTTGGGCAATTTTATTATTATTTTCTGCATATTTAAATTATTTTATAATAAAATATATGAAAATGAAATTAAAAACTTTATCTTCAAAAAAGAGGGGACAGAGGGTATAGACTCCTCTTTGGAGAAGTTTACTTATGAATCGAAGGAAAGAAATAAGATGGTGGCACGACTGTTGGAAAGTTTGCTTATTTGGATTTTTTTAAAAGATGGCAGAGACATGAGTATCTTTTATTAAATTGCAGGGGAAAAGCCAGTTGAGAAAGCAAAAGTTAAAAGTACGGACTTGAACCTTAGTCCCTTAGCTCTTACAAATAACCCTAAAATGCATGCACAGTTTTTGTCTCCCCATTATACTGTCAGCTTCTCAAGGAAGAACAAGGGGATGTGTGTTTTCTTCTTATCTTCATACCCCGAACCTGCCTTGAACAAGTGTACCATGGATGTGTGGATGGGTGATAGATGAATGAAAAGCTGTCAGCCAGGCGTGGTAATATTAGCATAATGTGTGCATCAGAATGGCCACCAGGTGGCAGATGTGACAGTCAATGATCTGGCGAAAGAGTTCAGGTGGACCACAGTTAAGACTGTTCTCCGAGGTAAGCTTATGTAAGTGAAATACACCCAGTATTTACATGGGAATTTGAGACTATCCTATCATCTATTGATTTCTCATTTCAAGTATCAATAGGTTAGCTTATTCTTGGAAAAACCTCTGGGAGTAAAAAAATGCAGTTGCACTGATTTGTGGTTGGAAAAGGGACTGGACATGCGTGCCCATCTTCTCTCTGCCCTGAAATCCAAATAAAATGATAGCAAGAGTATGATTCCACAAGAACAAAAAGAATGGAAGAAAATGGAGGAGGAAACAAACATGTTATTATATCCAGTTCATGAAATGAGTTATACTCGATAAGGTGCAAGCAGGAAGCAACCTGGGTGTCGTCCTATCCCTCTTTAAGTTGTTGTTAGAGTTCCTTTCCCCTCACACCTGGATCAGATCTGTGCATGTGCTCTTATGGGCACTTTGGGAGGTTAGAGTCATTTCCTTTTCGGGTATTAAACAGTTCCGTCTAGTCTCACCTTCAGTCTTTCATCCATTTCATACCTTCTTCCCCTTCCTAGCTTGAATCTGACCCAGATTTCTGCAAAATGAAAGTGGGGGTTCAGGGACTATTCTTTTATCACTCTCACCCTACTTGTTCCCACATCCACTAACTGATGCTTCTGCCCCTCCCAGTGTCATGCCTAAGGGAAGCAGAAATTAGAAGCGGGAAACTGTATTTAATTGGGCTATCCTGCCTATCATTGATGCCTTTGTGTGACAGTTGCCCCAAGCTGATCCTTTCTAGTACTTTTTGCCTACCATCTCAGGGGACTTTTGAGCTTGTTCTGTTCTTCCCACACTTCACTGAGAGGAACATCATGTTGCAGATGTCTTATGCTGTTACCCTGTTCTCCTTCCATCTGCTTGTGCAGAACTACGAGGTAGTGGTGGTGGTGGGGTCCTTTCAAGCTCTTACCTTCCTGGTTTTCCACTTAGTTCCTGGAACTCAGGACTTACCCATTCTGCTTCCTTCCCTGCTCTCTTGTGTGAGGATTTAACCATTTCCACGATACTCTCTAGTTTGTCCTGCACAAGCATTGCCAGGCAGTCTCAGCTGACTAGAAGGCACTCATCTCTCTGCCCCTACCCAGCTGACCCCCTAAGTCCGGAGGACACAGCTCTAGTTCTCTGCTAAAGCACTCTCTCCCCAAACTTTGCCAGTTGCCCAAGTGGCAGCATAGGTAGATTAAGCCCACAGGTGTCTGAAGCTTAGCAGAAGCTGACTGGGGCCCGAGATGCTGGTTTCCACCGATGGCAGACAATCCTATGGACTTGAGTGTGTGTTGAGAAGTGTCTCCTTGCTGGGCCTGAGGGGGTGGGGGGAGGAGAACCATCCACATGTTCCCACTCTCGTGTATATATTTCTTTAAAAAAAATCTTGACTCACTTGGAAAAGTCTCTAGCCTTTCTCCCTTCCCTCCTTCCTTTCTCTCTTTCTTCCTTCCTTCTTTCCATTCTTCCATGCTCTAAACCTCCATTTCTCTTTCCCTCCCTTCCCCCTTCCCTTCCCTCCTCTTTCTTACTTTCTCTTCATATATGCACTTGAGTTGAGAGGTAGACCAAGAGAATAAGACCTGTTTCACTGTCTCATAGTGAGTCTTGAATGATGGTCTGGCATCTCTCTTTGGAATATGGGGGTACATTACATTCCGGGTTTTAAACCTGGATTTTCAACTCCAAATTTATTTTTAAAATCCTCACTTAGCAACCTTGTATAATGATAGTTCATTACTAATTACAATTAATAATTCAAATAGGAAAAAGGTCTCAGTGGTTAAAAAAAAAGCTGACTAAAAATTCAGAAACAGAAGATATTACAAAGAGGTGGCAAGAATACACAGCAGAACTATACAAAAAAGATCTTAATGACTCATATAACCATGATGGTGTGATCACTCACCTAGAGCCAGATATCCTGGAGTGCAAAGTCAACTGGGCTTTAGGAAACATCACTACCAACAAAGCTAGTAGAGGTAATGGAATTCCAGCTGAGTTATTTCAAAGCCTAAAAGATGATGCTAGGAAAGTACTGTACTCAAAATGCCAGCAAATTTGGAAAACTCAGCAGTGGCCACAGAACTGGAAAATGTCAGTTTTCATTCAAATCCCAAAGAAAGGCAATGTCAAAGAATGTTCAAACTACTGCACAGTTGCACTCATCTTACACGCTAGCAAAATAAAGCTCAAAATTCTCCAAGCTAGGCTTCAACAGTATGTGAACTGAGAACTCGGAGATGTTCAAGCTGGATTTAGAAAAGGCAGAGGAACCAGAGATCAAATTGCCAACATCTGTTGGACCATTCAAAAAGCAAGAGAGTTCCAGGAAAACATCTACTTCTGCTTCACTGACTATGCTAAAACCTTTGTGTGGATCACAACAAACTGTGGAAAGTTCTTAAAGAGATGGGAATACCAGACCACCTTATCTGCCTCCTGAGAAATCTGTATGCTGGTCAAGAAGCAACAGTTAAAATCAGACATGGAACAATGGACTGTTTCAAAATTGGGAAAGGAGTACATCAAGGCTGTATACTGTCACTCTACTTATTTAACTTCTGTGCCCAGTATAGATATGTGATATGTCAGGCTGGATGAAGCACAAGCTGGAATCAAGATTGCCAGGAAAAATATCAATAACCTCAGATATGGAGATGACACCACTCTTATGGCAGAAAACGAAGAAGAAGAACTAAAGAGCCTCTTGGTGAAAGTGAAAGAGGAGAGTGAGAAACCTGGCTTAAAACTCAACATTCAAAAAATAAAGATCATGGCATCTGGTCCCATCACTTCCTGGCAAATAGATGGAGGAAACAATGGAAACAGTGACAGAATTTATTTTCTTGGAATCACTTCAGACGGTGACTGCAGTCATGAAATTAAAAGATGCTTGCCCCTTGGAAGAAAAGCTATGACCAACCTAGATAACATATTAAAAAGCAGAGACATTGCTTTGCCAGCAAAGGTCCGTCTAGTCAAAGCTATGGTTTTTCTGGTAGTCAAGTATGGATGTGAGTCAGACAATAAAGAAGGCTGTACACCAAAGATTTGATATTTTTGAACTGTGGTGTTGAAGAAGACTCTTGAGAGTCCCTTGGCCTGCAAGGAGATCAAACCAGTCCATCATAAAGGAAATAAGTCCTGAATATTCATTAGAAGGACTAATGCTGAAGCTGAAGCTCCAATACTGTGGCCACTTGATTGGAAGAACTGACTCATTTGAAAAGACCCTGATGCTGGGAAAGATTGAAGGCAGGAGGAGATGAGGATGACAGAGACCGAGATAGTTGCATGGCATCACCAACTCAATGGACATGAGTTTGAGCAAGCTCCGGGAAATGGCGAAGGACAGGGAAGCCTGGTGTGCTGCAGTCCATGGGGTCACAAAGAGTTGGACATGATTGAGCTTCTGAACAACAGCAAAAAATTCAATAGAAGAGTTGGAAGATAGAGAGAAGGAAATGTCCAGGAGGGCAGACATTGTAATAGAAGACACTAGAGTTTTGGATTTTCAAAGAAATAATAAAAGATTGGAAAGATCCTCCAAATGCCAGGCATAATGAATGGAAAAGTGATCCACATCAAAGCCCAGTATAATGACATTTGAGAACACTAACTATGACAAGAAGATGCCAAGATTTTGCAGAAGGAAAGACCAGGTCACAGAGAAATGAGAATTAGAATGTCATGATTTCAAAAGAGTAACACTGGAAGCTAAAAACACAATGGAGCAGCATGTTCAAAATTCTAAAGAAAAATTATTTTAACCTAATAGAATTCTGTACCCCAGTAAGGTGTTAATCAATCAGGGCAACAAAAATAAACATAAGCATGCAAAGCATACTTGCTAGTCGACTGTGATGTCCATTCTTCCTTGATTCCTTTCTGGTAGAACCTGTTGGGTGTAAAAACATGCTCAGTTAAATTTCTGTTAACTAACCTTGAAATCTTCCTCTGCCTGAAGAAAATAAGTCCCCTCTTTGATCAAAGCTGCTGTCTTAATATGTTTTGTTGGTACTTGTATTTCCAATGCCCGGTAGAGAAGGTTTTCAATGGCAAGTTTTTTAAATGAATCAATGAGTCAAATAGTGAAGATTTATCATCCTTCTCTATCATCTTCCACGATATTCCCTCCCTCTTTCAAGACTTTAACATTTAACTCATACTTTTTCCTCGTCATCTTTGGCTCACAACCTCCATGACTTCAATGCCCACAAGATCCTTCCAACCTCAGACGTCTCTATGCCTTGACTTCTAAAGGGATGAATTAAATGATTTCCAAATTCTGCTCCTTCTTGCATCTTTATTTTCTTCTTCAACAGTTTTTTTTTATCGCCTCTCAGCAGAACAATTACCTTTCAGTACTCTTTCATCCCATGACACAGCCACCAGATTTATCATCGGAATGATGCAGCCCCTCATTTAAAAGCTCATTTATTAGAAATAGTCTGTGGACTTTGTTTCTTCTACACAGTCTCATCCCAACATGTTCTCCTCTTACCACACACAACCGCCCAACATTTCTCACCTCTTCTCAAAACCTACCTGGAACCATCCTCATTCTTTGCAATTGTTTGTACTAGTCCCTCTGCCTGAAATTGAACTACTCATATTCTCTCCAGCCCTTCATCTCAGCCAATTAAAAACGTACTCCTTAAAAAAATGTACCCATTGTCCTAGGACTTGTTACAATGCCACTTTTTCCCATGAAGTTTTCCCCAATGATTCAAGCAGAATTAATCCCTGGAGCCTCTATGACTGCCAAACACTTTGCTATTATGTCTATTACAACATTTATTATAACAGTTAATACTATGCATGGCTACCTGCCCATGTATTCTTATTGAGGATGTTCCATTTCTGTGATACTCCAAGACTTAGAATATAGTGCCTGGCACATAGCACATACCAAAAAATTGTTAGATGAACTGAATTTAAATTCAAGGAGCTATCTCTGACTGTGATTTAAGTCTAGTGACTTGTGGAAATAGGCAAGGGCAATGCATATCTACTCCCTTAGGAACACTGCCTCATAATTATTTTAAAAGTTTTCTATTTTATCAAAGAGCCTTAGAAACTGCTCCTTTTCAAAGCTCCACCAAAGTATTATTTTCCTAATTAATTATTGTAGAAGGATAACTATTGCGTAAATCAATTTTCAGCTTAGTTTGATCATGACCACTAATGAAATAGATTGAAGATCTGGAGCCCCAAAGAGAATGTTTTCAGAAGAATAATATATTTTATTTGTCAGCAGTCCTCAGGCTCAATTTATGGTGAAATTAACTGAAAATGGATTGCATATAATTGTCAGTTCATTGTCAGTCTGCATTTCCAAGGCCCAGAGTAGATAGAATGACGAAAGGTAATTTCGTTTTTCTTCGTAATTGCTTCTGGATAATACCAGAGCCTTTGAAAGAGAGTGTGAGGCTCTGCATTTTGAAAATTGCAAAGAAAATGCAAAGCTTAGATTGAATACTAAAAATTCTGAATATATCAGCTATAGCAGAATTAACCTTTCTAGATTTTTTTTTTTTTGCAGTCTGTTTCACGAAAATTGTCTACAACAGGTAACACAATTTGGGACTGGAGATACGAAAAACACTATTTTATGTGTCATCATTGATAGGATGGGATCTGAGTCCAGTTAGCTTTATGATAATTTCTAAAAAGGGTTAAAGAGAAACAAACTTTCTTTCAAACAATACAAGGAATTGGTGGAAGTTTTTTAGGTACTTAAAATTACCAAGGAAGAGAATAATCTACAGCCAATCAGATGAATGAGCATCCAGTGAACAAATACAGAAGATGACCAGATGATGGTGAAGGAAGAATTAGAACTTGATGAAAGCCAAAAATAAAATAACAACTTTAGTTTTCCATCATTTATTTGTATTTATTCTAAAAATAAATTGAGATAAGGGAGGCTATTGCTTGCTCTAATGTCATGAATCATAACTAGTGAAAAGGACTGAAACACTGTGCTGTCCGACTTCACATCACCGTTTCTTAGAGCATGTTCCATTGAATGATACTTTGACTTGCCAACCTTATTTACTCCACAAAAGGGCTCCATGATTCAAATACATTTAGAAATATTGCATATTGTTTCCCACCCACCCACCCTTAGAAAGTCAAAATGCATATTCACACAGGAAACACCTGGAGAAGTCCTACGAAAAACTAGAAGTCCTAGGAAAACTGTGTGCTTTGTCTGTTTCACAGGTGTGTTTGACTGTAAAGACTGACCGATGCCTCTTGGAGCACTAGTGTCTCCATGGAAGCCTGGCTGGGCAATGGTGCACTTGAGGACTGTGCTGGCTGTTACGCAGGCGGGTCTGGGCTTGTACATCCCAGATGTTGTATCTGAGAGAGGCGTGCATGTGCGATCCTATATTCGTGTCGGTCTTTGACTCATCAGCACTGTTGTCATGCACAGAACAGGCAGGAAAAGTGGGAGAGAAGTTATATTAAATGAGGGTGTCTATTTTAAATCAGGGGATCCCCTAAATGCAAATTGGACAATAAAGTGTTGCTACAGAGACCCTCAGTTGTCAACTCAGTCTATAGGAAAAGTACACTGAACACCCACTAATTTCTAAAGATTCTATAATGTGGTTCTCTCAAGACCCCTTCACAGGTCCCTAGTGGCTCAGATGGTAAAAAATCTGCCTGCAATGCAGGAGACCTGAGTTCGATCCCCGGGTTAGGAAGATCCCCTGGAGAAGGGAATGGAACCCCCTCCAGTATTCTTGCCTGGAGAATCTCATGGACAGAGGAGCTTGGTGGGCTATAGTCTATAGGGTAGCAAAGAGTCAGACATGACTGAGGGACTAACACTTTCACTTTCTACAGGTTCCAGAGCTGAGCGCAACACCTTAAAAACAGACCTCAAGTGGCTGCCCGACTCTTCACACTTGCCTCAAACTGCTCCCTCTTGTTGCTCCAACCTTTCTGGTGCTCTTTCCCATCTTCTAGAAGTCAAGCTCTTCTCGCCTCAGTACCTCCTGCAGGCTCATCTCTTTGAACCCCTCTTTTCTATTTCTGACTTCCTTGGGGAAGTCATGCCCCAGATCAAGTCAGGTCCTCTTAGAGGCTTGGCAGCACTTTAAAAAATATTTACTTATTTATGGCTACGTTGGGTCTTAGTTGTGGCATGTGAGATATTTTGTTGTGGTGTGCAGACTTCTCTCTAATCAAGGTTAGCATGCTTAGTTGCCCTGCAACTATGATCTTAGTTCCCCAGACAGGGATCAAACCCATATCCCTTGCTTTGGGAGGGGATTCTTAACCACTGGACCACCAGGGAAATCCCTTCTTGGTAGCACTTATTACAAATGATTAGCTTCCCTGGTGGCTCAGACGGTAAAGAATCCACCTGCAATGTGGGAGACCTGGGTGGGGAAGATCCCCTGGAGGAGGGCATGGTAACCCACTCCAGTATTCTTGCCTGGAGAATCCCCATGGACAGAGGAGCCTGGTGGGCTACAGTTCATGGGGTCGCAAAGAGTCAGATGTGCCTGAGCAACTAGGCACACACACCCAATTATATATGGGGTTGTTTGTTAACACTGTATTGTGGTATAACATACACCCAGTGAAGTGGCCAATCTTGAAAATTTTTTGCAAGATTTTGGTCTCTAAATCCAAGGAGCCATCACCCAGATTAAGCATAAAACATTTCTAATATCCCAGAAGGCTGGGCTCTCTTCTCCATAAATGATTCTCTATTTTAGCTTTTATCATCGCAGGCTAGTTTTCCTATTCTTGAACTTGTTACAGATGCTCTCCACTGTGGCTGTGAGAGGCACCCAGATTGGTGTGTGTAATAGCATTTTATTTTACTGCTGTAGCATTTCACTGTATGAATGAACCACAGTTTATTTATTCTAAATATTGTTGACTCTCGGGGCTTCCCTGGTGGTCCAGTGGTTAAGAATCCACCTTGCAATGCAAGGGACACCATTTTGATCCCTGATCCAGGAAGATCCCACAGGCCACTGAGCAACTAAGTCCATGGGCTCCAACTATGGAGCCAGCACCCTAGAGCCTGAGAGCGGCAGCTACTGAAGCTTGAGCATGTAGCGCCTGCGCTCTGCAACCAGAGAAAGCCTGAGTGCAGCCACAAAAACCCCACCACAGTCAAAAATAAATAGATAAATAAATCTTTAAAAAAAAGTAGTGTTGACTCTCATCCCTTCTATACTGTAAACTGCATGAGGCTACAGAGCAAGTGCCTGAAATGCCCTTGGGCTTAGGATTTTGTTTGGCGAAGAGAAGGAACCCAGAGTTTGTACTGAAAAATGGAATGGTTTTTTTGTTGTTGTTATTGCTGTTGGTGTTAATCCTTTTAAAAAGGTAACAGAGTTCTCTCATTTTATGGATACAGCATTAAAACCTGGAGCATAAAGAAGTGAAGCTAATGCTAAAACAAATCCAATCATATACAGCTATGCAGCGCACTGCAGGAAATGACGCAGATGGCCAGCAAGCTGCTGGAAGCCAGGAAGAGACAAGAAAGGGTTCCCCTGCAGGTCTGAAAGGGAGCATGGCCCTGCTCTCAAAGGGAGCATGGCCCTTGATCTGGACTTGGAGCCTCCAGAGCTGTGAGATGATGAATTTCCATTGTTTTAAGGCACCTAGCTTGTTGAATTGGGTTGGCCAAGATGTTTCTTCTGTTTTTTTTTTTCCCGTACAGTGTATGGAAAAACCCAACCCAATTCTTTGTTATGGCAGACCTAGAAAACCAATACAGAATGTGGGAAGAAGGAAAAGCATAGGTCTCCCCCGTGCCCTACTGGCTGAGGGCACCCTTGAGAACACACCTCCTGGATCCCCCACTGTAGTGAGTGCAGTTTGCCAGAGGCTCTGATCCATCATTGCACTGACCTCAGGCCCGCGCTACCCCACTCCAGTGACTGAGCACAGGAGAGGTACTCAGGACTCTTCCAGGCAGCTTTGACTCAAGGACTCCTTCCCTCCTCTCACTAACTTCCTCTGTAAGATGGGAAAGGGGGTGGGGTGGCTGCAGTGGGGGCTCTGGCCACCTCAACCTCAGTGATGCATGCAACCTGTCAAAGAGGTTGGAGCGTCCCACCGCAGAGCTGTGTACACGTATGAGCCTGAATTGGGAGAAGCTGGAGGAGATTGTGGGGCTGGAGGAACTGCCCTGCAGCAGCAGAGTGAGCCAGCAGACCCGTGACCTGTGGGGGTGAAGTGGTGAGCATAACAGAGGCTGTTTCCCTTTTATTTTTTCCAGACTTCACATTGACTCCTCTTTTGTCACCCTAACGCAGAACCACACAGGCAAGGGGTTCTCCTGAGTGTAGTTCCTACTTAGCTAAAGTGCCACAGTACAAACCACCACTGTTTGTACTCTGCATCGTTTCTGGAGAGTTTTTTCAATGTCTTGGTTGGGGCATATACCCCTAACTACTGGTGTCCTGCTAAAAGACAGGAGACAAGAGGGGGTTTGAGCCATGAGCCACCCTAATTCCTCAGATGGTAGCACAGAAGCTCATCCATGATCCTTCTCTGCTAGAGGTTCCAGAGTTTCAGTATTTCTAGACATTAATTCTTGTGGGAATCAGGGAATCAGGGACCCAACTGTAAAAGATGGGGGAGACTGGGGACATGTCAAATTGCTCTGATAGAGGCTTCAAACAATCTTCCTGTTGTCAGCGTAGAGCCTTGTTCCTGCTCTCCAAGCTGCCTGGTGCCTCAGTCCTGCAGACTTCATGGTTCTTGGTGGTAAATCACTTCCCAATATTAACCCAAGTGGGCCCAGAGGGGGTCTCTCTTCCTCTCTTCTGTGAAACTAGACACCAGTTCTCTGTCTGTTTTCCCACTTCCCAAAATGTCATCACATTTTTCACTGGCAGTCATCAAATTTCATCCACTGTGGTCTCTTTTGTGCTCATTGTTTTTGCAGGTTAAGCTTTTTTTTTTCTTTCCCATTTTAGTCCTGTCTCAGGATGAAGTAAAATGTGAGCAATACATGGATCCAACCTACCGTTTTCAACACAAAATTTTTACATAAACTCTTTAATCCCCAGCCCATTGGCCTTCTTTCCTACCATCCAAGGATCTCCTGGTGGGTGTCTCCACTGTCCTGATTGCTGGGTCCCTAGGCTCTTCAAGCTCCATCTTGATTAAATTGTCTTTCCTGGCCCTGTCCACATCTGTTTCTCACTCCTGTCTGGTGGACATTCTCTCCTGCGATGAGTCTCTTGAAAACTCCCTGATGGCTCCTCCAGTCTCCTTTACTGGCTTCTTTTCCTAAGCTCTGTCCTTACATGAACTTCCTTAGAGCTTTGCCTTTGAACCTGTTTACCCTGCACGCTCATCATGGTTTCAGTGACGATGCCTACATGATGATTCTCAAATCTGCATCTTAATTTGTCTTAGGGCAGGAGTCCCTGCTGCAGGAGGCAGAAATCCGGTTCAAAGTTACTTAAGAATACAAGGGGGAATTTATTGGCTCAAGGATGTAACTGGAGACAACTCAGATGCTCAAAGCTGTACTTACATGGGGGTTTGTCTCTCTCTGTTCTCTCAGCTCTCCTCTCCTCCATGTCTACCTCAGAGTCCCACAGTCCCTCTCTACATAGTGACAGTTTGGCACCTGGATGCTCCATCATTTCATGGTCCTTGTGTCTCAAATCCCAGAGGAAAAAGGGGGTGTCTCTTTCTCCTTGGCTGGAATGTGGCCCTTGTGAAGCATGTGGCTTGCAGACCTGTCTGTGTGCCTTCTCTGGGCCCAGTACGAAGACTGAGTGGGCTGGGTATGGCCTAGGGAAGGAGGGTTCCCAAGGGAAGGGCTAGGGAAGTCATGATGTGGTGGGGGGAAGAGATACTACATTCATTTTGAGGTCTGGATTCAGGACACCAGGGCTGTTATCCCGGCTTTTTAGACTTTTTGTCCCTTGTCTTTACAATGAGGAGGTTGGACTTCAAAGGCCCTCTAGCTACTACCATCCTTATTTTAATTCTATGAATAATGGACATAAAATAGAACCTTTTGGTGGTGTCTCTGAGCACCAACTGAGGGGCAGCAGAGCATGGTGATTAAGAGCATGGACTCTGGATTCAGATTGCCTGGATCCCTCACATGTCCATCATCTCGGTGACTACTTTGTGGGTGTGTGACCAGTGCAGTCTCACAGGACCTCACAGGGAAGGAGCCTCACTCTTGGTTTAAGGCTCTGCTGTCAGATAAGACTATCAAGAATTCCAAGAAACCTCCTAGCCCTGCACACTCATCATGGTTTCAATGACGATGCCTACATGATGATTCTCAAATCTGCATCTTAATTTGTCTTAGGTCAGAACCTCTTGGAATTCTTGATGGTTTTATCTTTGACCTTATGTGTTGTGAGTGAAGTCAGGGAATGTGGGCTTTTGTTATAAAGATGAGTTAGTGTAGAGTAAATCCGTAGGTGATCTAGTGATCAATCTTAAATTTCCTTGAATAACGACTATGTAAGCCAATTAGTTAACTAGCTAATTCCCTTTCTTTTACTTTACCTGAGTCTGCTTAGTTTGACTATTCCACTGTAATTTAATGGGTTCACTTACTTTACCAGTGAGATGATGCTATTTTAAATTAGTCAGTAGAATACCTCAGTCAATGGCAAGACAAGCAAAGTCTAGAAAAATATTTCAGGAAGAGAACACTATAGATCAAACTTTTTCAATTCCAAATAAAAGTGGAGCGGTAAGGAAGAAATAAGCTATTGTTTTATAGTGAACAACAAAACAAAACAAAAAAAACAGAAAAGGGTATTTTCCACTTCCCGACAACAGGTGGCGATGTCGCTAAGCAAATAGAAGACGTTCCTTGTTAGAGAAATTCTGTGATCAAGCATGAGGAAGCAAAGCTATAAACAACATATGGAAAACAATGCATATTTTAATTAGGTGTTAATAACGAGATATTGAATCCTTGTCTTCCTCCTAATTCATAACAGTGTTATGACAGCTAATTAATAAGTGATTGTAAAGGAAATGATTAATTATTTACAGTAATTATTGGAATAGCTTACATGCTTGTAATCATAAAATGGCTTTCAAAAGTAGACAGAGGCAAAGCAAGTTATTGTTCTCCTGTTGGAAAGATATGGCAGTGTCTCTTCTGGAATGATTTCTATTATCTTTCCACACTGTCTGGCTTTATTAAACAGGTACCATTATGTGTTTGTTTCATCAAGTTTCATGCCAGCCGTAGAATATAAAATTATATATGTGTATTTTTTTTAAAGGATCCCTGTTGTCCATATTTGAAATTATATACATAAGGGTAAACATGAAAGCTTCCTTGTGTGTCAGAACTCTCTGGAAAGATACCAACCATAGAACAAACCAAAAATAAAATCCTGGACCAGAAGAATAAAGCCTCCCCCTAGAGTCTCTGTTTCTAGTGTCTGCTTCTCATATATAAAAGCAAAACTAAAAAAGCAAGTGTATAAGCCCAAACTTCTCCTCCTCCTCTTCTCATTCCATATTTCAAATCTCTTTGAACTGCCTCATGTCTTCGGGATATAATGAAATCCCTTGCTCTGGAAGGAAGCCACAAAAGATAGATTTCAAGACCTTTTCCTTTCCTCTCTGCTAGTAGCAGAGCTAATGCAGTTTACTTATTAGATGAGTCACCATGGATACTGGTCTACTCAAGCCAAGTCTAACCGAGTGAGGGGAATTGGAGAATTGAGGCAATTATCCTCATAATTTAAATAAACAAAAGTCCCCCTCATTTTTGTTTTGGTTACCTGAATTTTTTAGGCAAATGTCTAATTTTAGCTTTGAATTATTTAAGATGGTTCTTGGCTCTCATTAAACTTGCCAGCAGAGCTCTGGACTCCTTTGCTGCGAAGCCTTTTAGGGAAGGGTACCCAAGGCAAATGGATTCCTATGCTGCCTTTCTTCTCATCCCAAGCATTTCTACTTGGCAGTTGGGTAAACGATGGGGATAACTCAGGTCTAGGATGAAACATTTCTGAAGGGTAGGCAACATTCAGATCTGGAAACGGTTGCCTGGAAAGACCAGGTACTTTCAGTCAGACAAAGATATTCCTGATACTGCGTCCTTCCTATAAATATGGTCCCCGACATGTCCTGCGTGGATCACGTTTTTCTCCACTGGCTCCAGTCCAAGCCACAGCCTGCACTGACACCTGCATTGGAATTTTATGGATGGTCTTGCCTGCTTCTCCCAATCTCTCTTTTTTCTTCAGGCCATGTCCCAACCTTGCCCATGTGAATTCCCCCACCTTGATACCCTTAGTTTAGTGCCAGTGAACATTTTAGAGGAGCTTTGTGAGTATAAGGCATGACTGTTATTTCCAAGTATGTGTGTGTGTCCTCATTTGTCAAGGTGTGTCTGACTCTTTTCAGCCTCATGGACTCTAGCCTGCCAGGCTTCTCTGTCCATGCGATTTTCCAGACAAGAATACTGCAGTGGGTTGCCATTTCTTCCTCCAGGGGATCTTCCTGACCCAGGGATCAAACCCACATCTCCTGCATTGGCAGGCAGGTTTTTATTTTTTATCACTGAGCCAACTGGGAAGCCCCATTTCTAAGTATGAGGCATCATATTACTATTATTTAATATCCATATTCAACGCCATCTTATTTATCCCCTTTTGTCTTTAAGTCATCATTGTTAGGGTTCAAAGAGAACCTTGGTGATGATAATTGGTATGGTGTGAGCCCCACACAACTCTGCTCTGCCTCCCCCCCCACCCCATACTGTGCATATTTGAAAGCTGACTCTTAACCTTTAGCTTTCACCACTGCCTGCCACACATTTTGCTTTGTGACTCTGCACTGAGGGCTCCTATGGTGACCTCATGTCTAATTCCTTCACACCACACAGCAGATCTATGGCACCCTTAGAAGTTGAGTCTCTGACTAGACAGCATTTTGTGGTGAAAGAAGGTGTAGATTGAAATGGACATTGGCCACTGACTGACCTGGGCTTAAATTCCATTCTTTCACTTCCATGATGTATCCCTGCTTCATACAGTTTACCTTTTTGGAACTTCAATTTTTGTTTCTGTGAAGCAAGGATAATACTACAGATCTCTCAGAGTAGTGGTTGGAAATACCGTAAATTATCTGGCATTAGTTGAGTGTTTAATAATCACAGCCATCATTAGAACTGCTCTTCAAGCAACAGGAATGCATGTACTTTTTATTCTACTGCTGTTATGCTTTATGTCCTCTGTCCACCTTTAAACAGGACTTTATTCATCAATACTTTTTTGCTGAAAACATAATGGGAACTCAACACTGCAGGGAACACAGATGATATTGCTTTCCTGTTAAGAAAAGGCAGGAAAGAGAATAATAATAATAATGTCAATAATAATAGTGCCTAATACTAATTGAGGATTTTACTCTGTTGTGCTTTGTGCTAAATGTTGTACAAATTGGACCTCATTTCATCATCACAAGAACTCATTAATCAGTTTTATTGTTACCCCTGTTTTAAGAGGAAAGTGGGGCTCAGAGAGGTCAGAAGACTTGCCCAAAATCAAGACCTTAAACTTGGGCCATCTGACTGAGAATCCTAGCCTGCAGTCATTCTACTTACTTGCTCACATGGGCAGTATTAAGTGGTATGAAGAGAGGTCTGTTTTAGAGAATGGAGGGGCCAGCATAGGGTGAATTCACCTGGGAGGTGTTTTAAAAGTTATCTGAGTTCCACAAGGCTGTCTTTATGAGGGACTACTTAACAGCAAAATGTAACAGTCACAGGAAGGTACATTAGAAGTTCCCAGGAAACTTCCCACATGTCCATCATTTTTCCGTTTGGGTTTATGCCAGGGTCTGAATTTTTCCAAGTAATTCACTGCTGGTGGAGGTGTCCCCCACCTCCTGTGATCTCATTTCTACAGTCATCATTTGGACTGCATTGTTTCAGGAATCAAGGGATGTTGTTTCGGAAGGGATGGTAGGAGTCCCACTGTGAGCTCCAGAGAGAGGTATGTTTACCCAAGATGATTCCCAAGGAGCCCAGCCAGCAATCAGGCCTAGCTGCCGCGCTGGTCCTCTCTCCACTTTGCCACATTGGGCCCCTGCCTTTTACTGCATCAGAGATGGGAGTAGAGGTTTTATAAAAAGTGTTCCAGCTGTGTTTCAACTGCTTGGTGTACAGCCCTATTTGATACCTATTTCCTTCCAGATTCAATTCTAGTCTTAATCAGGGCAGTCTGTAGTTACCAAAAGACATTATCAGTCATTCTGCATCTCCCGCATCAAAATGACACGCTATTGTCTGGCTTAGAACCAAACACCATATATGGTGAGTGGGGGTTGAGGGGGCCTTCTTCCTGCTGAGAAATCATGCTCCCCCTCCAAATGGAAACAACTGGAGTGTTCACACTCCAAATCCTGAGAGTTTGCTGAGATTTTAAAGTTGGCCATGCACCCTCTTCCTGCCACCCAATATATTATGTGTTTGGCTGGAGACTCTTTTAGTTTGGAAATAATGTCTTTATTTCAAACAAAAATTCCGAGCCTGGTTGGACAGACGCATAAACAGGTATCCGATTCGGAGTGACTTCTTCGAAGAGGCTGCCTCTTGCCTGCTGTCAGTTGGTCCCTGCTGAGTTGTTTGATGCATTCACTGCATTTTATATCACTTAATGTGGCTTATGTATCTGCCAATAAATCTGAAATACAGGTCACAGAGTATGCAGCCCAAGGAAATCCATAAAAGTAGTAGAGGGGGGCTTTGCTAACTGCATCAGATGGCCAAAAGCTGAGGTCATTTCCTCTTGCTAAAAATGTAGAGCTTCATAAATTATTTTTATCACCTCCAGAGCCAAGCAAACAGTTTTGCACAGATGCCAAGTGGTTTCATTGCTTTTGTTTCTCTTTAAGCTGAAAACATGTTTCTCGTCTTTTCCAAAATGACTGTGCTTTTTTGGGGGGCCTTATTTACATTCTAGCAGATCTCCTGTAAATCTAGGAACAGAAACAGAATAGTTTCTGGTTGGGGGTTCAGTGACAGTTACATAAGCACCTGTGCTCAGAAGGTGGTTGTGACGTAGGTTTAATTAGTTCTCATGACTGGGAGTTGATATTGTTTCCTTTAAAACATGTTTAAGGAGATGTTAGGTATGCAGAGACAGTAAAAATGAGTGGCGAACATTCAGTGAAGAACTTTATATAGAAAACACTACTGAATTAACTTACAGTACATTTGTTAAACATGAGCACCTCTAATAATGACATTTCATTTAACAATGCCCTTTGTCTTTTCAGTTCATCAGTTACCTATTTCAGTAATGAACTGCAGTCATACCATTCTGATTTTCTCCTAATGTAAAGGCTCAGCTCACTTCACTACCAGTGAAGCATGATGCTATTATTCAGTTCCTGGCTTAGAAAAAAAGCTATAGAATATACCACAATTCTAATTGGCTAACAAATATTAAATGCTATGATTGTTAAGGGCACCCAGTGATTCTGTTTAGCTTTTGATGGGGATAAGTAAAATAAAGAAAGGGAAATGGTTTGAAGAAGGAAAAAAAAAAAGGTTAGCGTGTGTACTTTATGAGCAGTAACCCAAGTATCCATTGAAAAAATATGAGCACACATTATATTTAATAGCTCAAGTGTTATCTTAATTCTTTATCAACAATTCATGCAGATAGCTTAATACCAAATATTCTAGTTAGGATTAACAATCTGTGAAACAGAAGGTTTAGCAAATGAGAGATGGAATTTGTTCTACCTGCCGCTGGAAGAGGAGGCAAGTGTTAGCTTCTGGAAGGCTGCGTCATGCACGAGACATTCTTTTCCTACCAAGTAAATGCGGCTAGATTTGGAAAATATTATGTGTATTGTAGCCCTGATTGATCCTTCCCATGAAAGGTAATGAAGCCTGTGTCCAAACTTATTTTTTTTTTTGTCCCTTTTGCAAAGCTTTCCTGGGAATGAAAGATAGGTGTCTTCCTTGTTTTCCTTTTTCCACGTGGCAGAATCCCCTAAAGCATCACCGCCACCCCCCCACCTCTCTTTGAACTCACCCAAACATCTCATTAGTAAAGGCGAGATTCAGCTCACCATAATCTTTCCCCAGCTGAGGCAAAGCTGCACAATTTACAATAGATCTTTGGAAAACAGCTTTTTACCGAGTGCTGCTGCATCTATAGATCTCTCTCAATTACCCACAGTAAATTTAGGCATTGTACAAGAGCAAATTTTACAGTCCATGAAGAGATGAAGTGAAATCTAGATGAAATTCATTGTGACAGATTCCCAGTTAGTGCTCTGATGTGTCTGTATTACAGAAGATAGACATTCTATTAGCATGGAAGCTCCCATAATGGACTGTGAATCATCTCAGGTAATAGAGATGCCAAGCAGAATGACTGAAAAGCACTATTGAATTCCATTAGAGCTCTTTGTTTTTAAATCAGTCATTTCTTGTGAATAACCAACTACACACTCCTTGACCCTATCTCCAAGTGATAATTGTGGACTAATATTACAATACATTAATCTGAGTTACTGTGCAATTATTGTTTCAGTTGCAGGCTGATTTGGGGATTCTTAAATGCAAACATCCCTCTTTGGGATGCTAGAACTTACATTACCAATACACCATTTCAGAAATGGGTTCTTCTAAGACCCCATTTTTAGTTCAGTTTCAACATCATGGAATTGTTCCTCAGTCGTACTGTGCACAAAGATTTTGTATTTTGACTTTGTGACATCCCCATACTCTCCCTTTAAAGATTTCCTCTGCCTCAGACCAGACATTCAGGGTCAAATAATTTTCACAGAGGTGAGTCTATAAGGAAACCATTTAAAATAAGCCAGGTTAGCAAGTCCCTTTAAAAAAATGTGTAGCTAATCATTAGGAAAATAAGGAATATCACATTCTGCTTCATGAACAGTCCCACCTAATCTATGAATCAGATATGATAGATCAGACTTAGTAATCATCTGAATAATTAGTCCAGGGTTAAGGTTTGTGCAGTATTCTGCAGCTTCAGGATGCCTGCACAATTAATTACCTCTTGTTCAGTAGAAAGGGTGATGTGAATTTTTCTATTCAATTATAAATACAAAGTGCTTAGGGTAGACAACCTGAACAGCAGACATTTCTCCATTCAGTACATTTGGTACAAATGCAATAATAGCTTGTCACAAGGCAAAGCTTTCTCTGGCCAAGAGCTCTGAAGTTAATGCATATACATTAAAAACATAACACATCTCTTCTTGCATCTGATATCTTCCATCTGATTTACAAGGTAGGAGAGAGGTAATTTTGAAAGGGGACTGGGGTATCCCAAGTGCTGCAACATCTATTGAGTTGCTTCTATATGCTCCCATAAATCCCCAGGGACAACTTTAAAGCGAGTCGACTTTACATCTTATGTCTACGATCATCTATTTTCACATCAGGATGAACAACATTATCCTCATCGAGGGAGGACCCGAGACCGGTGCCTCAACTCGAGGCTCTCTCCTTAATGTTGTAATGACAGGTGTAAGATTAACTTTGTTAGGTGTCTAGCCACTCATGCAAACTAAATTAAATTAATGGAACAAATTTCTCTCATAATTAAGATAAAAATTCATGTCAGCTGTAACCTTGCTGTACACTAATTATATACAAATGATTTATCATCTGCTTCGCCCAGAATATTAATCCTTACCTCATTGATAACTGCAGCCAGTGTTAAGAGATGAGAGTTGATTAACTATGACAGATTGGGCAACCACAGCCCTCGGTGCTGCACAACCAGTGAAACCAATAACACTCAAGTAGCTCTCCGTGTTTAAAATGCATTCCCATGGAAACAGATGCATGCTTAATGAAGGATACTGAGATTATTTTCAATAATGACTGATATTGGAACAGTGGGCAGAGCTGATCAATAACAATTAACCACTTAGTCTGCTAAAGACATGGTTAGAGAAAGCAGGTTATTTACACATTAGTAGAACCTTATTCGAAGACGAGTACTCCATAATGTCTCTATGCTGTACTGTTTCTTGCTCCTCTTTTCTCTCCTGCTGGGAGGGGTTGCATGGTAATGTGCCAAGCGCCCTCCTGTCGCCTCTTAGTGCCTGCTTACGAAATGAGTGATTGATGTTGCCAGCGGTTCTTTGGATGCTCTCAAGATAGCTGCCAAATGTATCAAGGAAAGTCCAAAAGCAACTGTGACCATGAAACTCATATTGCTTTGTAGGGATTTGGTTTGGTGGAAAACTTTACTGCCAAGGCGTAACTCAATTGTACAGAAAATTCTTTTGATCTTTCATTGTATGCTCTTTTATTTATTAAAGAGTCCAAGACGAGTGGTGCAGACATTTAAGGAAACTCGCTGCTTTGGACCCCTGTCATACTGACTGGAAAGGGCTTTAACAACATAAATTTAATAATAGATATGGCTTTCAAAGCTATTTGGAAATTTGCACTTTTATTTTGTATTAATTTGAATCACCCCAGGAGTCAAGATCTTGTAATGCTAATTACTAATATAGACTCCCAGAATCCCTGCCCTGACAGTCAGCTTGGAGAAATCCCAACTCCCTGGGCCAAAAAGTGTTAATAAAAAGTGATTAGCTACTTGGGCCGAGTCATATTATAATAATGCATTATATTTCCCTTGAATGGGTTATGTGCATTTTCATTTCTCTGAATGAAGAAAATGGTTGAGGGAGATGAAAATCAGGCATTTTAGCTGGCATTGTTACTAAAAGAATCAAGCTTTTAAAAAATAGGAGAATGGCTCTTTCTCCACACTTCTTAGACTTTAAACTTTAGATCTGAAAATGTAAATAAACAGAAATATACTCTGCATGTTTGCAGATCTAGTCCATCTTTTTTTTTTTTTTCGGTCATGCAGACCTATGTGCAAACTGATGCTAGCAGCAAATGCCAACTCTTACATGCTGCATGCGTGTGACAAGTTTTAAGTAAAGAAAAGGACATAGCATCTTTTGTCTTTTAGCCCTGTGGGATGAATGTTCCCCACTTAAATCATCAGCCACAGGGTATCAGTTGCTCCATACAGATGCTAATGAATTTGAAACAACATTTATGTGGCTGAACAAAAATGGATCCTAAACACCCTAAGTCAAACACAGCAAATAAGAGATAGGCTGACACATTTCTATCAGGAAGGCAACTAGGATGTCAAACTCTTGAATGATATTTGGTGATCTCAGCTCTGTTTTATCATCTCAGTAAATAAATCTAAGGATGATAAACAACCATAAATACTTGTAAAGAATAGTCCATAAAAATCAAATCTTAAATGTACTCCACATATCCCTCCCACATCATTGCCCCCACCAAAAATGAACCTTTTGCTAAATCTCTAGGTGGAAATAGAATTACATTTAACACAGAGGTAGTGTTAATAATATATATACATATATATATATATATAATATATATGCTAATTATATATATAATTTTAACCTACAGGGACTAGAGTATTGGAAGCAAATAAAACAACATTATCAGGGAACAGGTTCATGGGAGTATCTGTTTATTGTTTTTCCAAAAACACTATGATCTTACCCCAATGCTGAGGACTTCAAGTCTTAGTACAACTAAGACAGTTGCACCCCAGTACCCTAGCTGGAAATGCAGTAGAGGCAATTACCCTTTCCCTCTCATCTGAACAACACAATTATTGGGAAGATAATAAGATTATCCAGGCTTTTGCTCCTTAAAATTATTCTGAGGAACACCAACCGAAAACTGTTTCTTATGCATTCATCTTTAAAACAAATAAAGGAAGTGAGAATGAGCCACCAAGCTAATGAGGACCCTGAGACAGAGCCATAGATACATTTTCTCACTTGCCTAATGAGCAAAGTGACAGACAGTGAAACAGTTCACACTTGAGTAATTCTCTAGTCATCAGCAACTGCAGCGGGCCCCTCCTGCCGAGCTTTGGAGGGGGTTGGTCAGGAGATGTAATAAAGAGACCCCGGCTCTCCTGACCAGAATAAGTTATCACAAAGGGAGAGGTCTTGGGGTACACTCCCCGAGGACACTGAACCAGAAAAAAGAGTCCGTTTAAGGCATCTCCAGGAATTCATTCAATTAGAATTAAATTAAAAGAATGGAGAAAAAGAATCACCTTATTTCTCATCAGGCCAGTGGCCTGAAGGGTGGCGAAAAATCTGGAAAGCAATGCCCTCTCCTCACCAGGGCTCGTTTAAAACATCTCCCCTCTTGTGGGGTCTAATGCAGGTTTCATTTCCTGGGTAAGTAGGCAAGGGGAGTGGGGGATGGTGTGTGTGTGTGTGTTTGTATAAGACAAAAGTAATCTTTTCACTGACTCTTTTCAGGGGCCTATGAGAGAGTTCATGGGTGGGAGGGCTGTCTTGAAAATTCACTGCTTCTTCTGACATTGGCAGTGGACTCTGTGTCAATTACAGTTAGTGTCAGTTGCTCAGTTGTGTCAGGCTGTTAGTGACCCCATGGACTGCAGTCCACCAGGCTCCTCTGTCTGTGGAATTCTCCAGGCAACAATACTGGAGTGGGTAGCTATGCCCTTCTCCAGGAGATCTTCCCAACCCAGGGACTGAACCCATGTCTCTTGCACTGCAGATGAATTTTTTTTACCATCTGAGGCACCAGGGAAGCCCTTAGCCAATTATACAGAGGAACAAACTGAGCCCCCAGACTGATAAGCAATTTGCCAGTGTTCACATGGTCAGTAAACCGAAGCATTGAGATTCAAATGTCAGCTTATCTGGCTCCAAAACCACTCAACATCTCACTGTTTTCCTCTCCAGGAGGCTGGTGAAGAAGTAGAGAAGCTTGCCAGAGAAATGTGGGGAGAGGGTGTTTCTGTTAAGTCATTAGAGCCTTGTGTCTAGAAAAACAATTCTTTGACCCATGAATTGAGACTTTTAATTCATCGAAGTTATTTTATCTAGTTTGTGAAGAGAGTCTGCATCTTATAGAGAGTCAATCAGAGGTACAGAGAGTCTGAAAAGTAGCCACAGGCTGCACAGGTGAGAGGTGATGAAGCCAGGACCAGACAAAGGTCCCTAGGCTCTCTTCTCTCACCTGTCCGTGCATAGAGGATGCGGGTTTGTTGACATGTCAGGTGGGGCTTCCCAGGTGGCACTAGTGGTAAAGAACTTGCCTGCCAACACAGGAGACAGAAGACACTGGTTCCATCCCTGGGTCAGGAAGGTCCCCTGGAAGAGGGCATGGCAACCCACTCCAGAATTCTTGCCTGGAGAAACCCATGGACAGAAGAGCCTGGCATGGGGTTGCAAAGAGTCAGACATGACTGAAGTGACTTATCACACACAACATGGGAATGCCTAAAGTGAATGCAGAGTGATAGAAACAAATGATGTCCTACAAACTGTGGTAAAGGATTTTGTTGCTTATGTTTTTGCTTGTTAAAAATTTTTAGTAAAGAAACAGTACTTGGAACTCTTCCAGTTGGATTAGCATGAGGGGAAACGATACAGAAGGAGTTTCACCTTGTTCGTCTGTGATAACTGCTGTAAACCAAAGAGGTCTGGATTCGTTAAGAGGAGGAAGACAAGTAATGCCTAGAATGTTGCATATAGTCCAATGAAAGAGGAATGGTTTTGATCTTATAACAATACTGGTTATTAACTTTTTGGTGCCCTTTATTCATTAGGTAAAATACATGCGTGCATGCAAAGTCACTTCAGTCATGTCCAACTCTTTGCAACCATGTAGACTATAGCCCACTGGCCAAGCTTCTCTGTCTATGGGATTCTCCAGGCAAGAATACTGCAGTGGGATGTTTCTCTACCCGGGGATTCAACCCTTGTGTCTGAAATCTACCTGCATTGGCAGGTGGTTTCTTAACCGCTAGCGCCACCTGGGAAGTCCCAGGTAAAATATATTATCTCTAATCATAATGGCAACACTAAGGGGGGGACTATTACTATTTCCATTTTACAAATGAGGAAACTGAGTTCAAAAAGAATTTTTCTTGCACATCACTTCCACTTTATCTCTGGGTCATGGACAGTTGGTGTGACCCAGGGGCCAAAGCTCAACAGGGTGGCTGTCAGGATACCAACTATCTGATATGTTCAGTCTACAGTCATTTGTTTCGATGTCTTTTATATCATACATATGCACAGCTTAAGACCTGTTAAAAATATTTAGCACAGTATCTTTTTATCTTAAAGCTTTAATGATTTCTTCGAAGCTGGTCTGGTTCAGCCCCAGAGGGGGCTGATTCTAGCACTTAGAAGACAGCCTGGTTAACATGTGGCAATGCTCCATCTTTTAAAGGTGCTTTCCTTTATTCAAATTACTAATCATTTAGAGCATCACTAAAAGCCTTTCTCCCTCACTCCCCATGCATGCTTAACCTAATTAACTATAAATGAGGAAAATGCTATCCACATTAAAAGAAAATGTTAGCCTATAAATTATCCCACTCTTTCTGGTGAGGCTAAGAGCTCCTTTATAAAGCTCAAGCAGAGGCGGGGGTGGGGGGCAAACTCTGCTTATGTGCTCCCAATGCCCGCCCTCACTGAATGGGCCACAGAGTCTTCTGTTCATGGTGGGCCTCTTCCCCTGTATTGATTATGACTCCAAGTATAATTTCTCAAATTGTCCCCCTTTGTGTTTGCTTAAATATTCTCAGGAAACTAGAATAGTGAAGTGGAAAGTCTCCAAAATGCCCTCAAGAGCCCCCTGGGATAGACAAATAGCAAGTGACATCGTAGATTTGTCCTCCAGTACAGGATATTTTGCTCATCACCTGCCTCCTTAGACAAATCCAGTCTTATAAAACCAGAAATCTCGAAAGCCTCAGACCCCCAAACATTGTCCCTCAGGCTGATTCCACACAGCCCTGCCCCCTGTTGCCTTCCTTTTGAACCACTCCATTAGGTGGGTCAACACACACAGGGAAAGGTCTTTTGAACACTCTTGTTAAAAGGAGTGCCCGTTAACACATTAGTCTGAAGCTTAGATTAATTTATCAAATTAGCCTAGCTTTAACCTTTGAGAACGGAGGGCAGGCCTCTGCCAGAACAGAGTGTGCAGCAGGAGGTTGGTTGTGGGGCAGGAGGAGAGGCTGGGAATGTAGATCATCCCCAGAGGAAGCTGTCAAGAAAAGACCTTGAGCAGCTCGCACACTCAAGTGGAGGCCAAGTGCCAGGGGCCAAGCTGTGCCCAAAGAAGAATTCCCCACTCTTCAACTTCCTTCATAGCTGTCCCCACTTTGAAGACACTTGATGTGTTAGGTTGTAGTAACTTAGAAAAATGCAATGTGTGTGCATACGTGCTCAGTCGTGTTTGACTTTTTGCAATCCTTTGAACTGTAGCCCACCAGGCTCCTCTGTCCATGGGATTCTCCAGGCAAGAATACCAGAATGGGTTGCTATTTCCTCCTTCAGGGAAACTTCTTGACCCAGGAATTGAACCCATGTCTCCTGCCTTGGCAGGCAGATTATCACTGAGCCACCTGAAGAGCCCAGGAAAATGCAACCGGCGTGAACAATCCTGATTCTCTCCTCTATGAGGCCCTCTCTCCTGGAATAATCTGTCCAGGCTTATGCTGTTAATTCATTCATTGCTCTAGTAGCAGAGTTTATAACAAACCCTAGCTTATTCCTAAAGCTGGGGGTGGGAAGGACTCTAATCTTGGGGGTATTAGTAGGAGGGTCCTGCCTCCAGGCTTGCTGTGGATTTACACGTCCATTTCTACCCTGGGCCCTGGGGAGAGAAAGAGCCTGTGATCAGGCTTCTGGGGGATGCCTGAGTCCAGGCAGGCTTAACAACCACATCTGCAGTCGATTCTTGATTATCCACACCAATGATCTGTAACCCAGGTCCAGGTAATCCCAAACAATTGACAATCCAAAAGGAATTTCTCTTTGGTTTTGGAATATGCTTTCATTTTTCCAGCTGCAGATTTCCTTCCGCCACATAGGCTTTCCCTGGTAGGATATTAAAAATCATTTATGTTCCTTTAGCTGGGCACTTGGTCTGAGCAATGACTTGAAGTCAGCTTCAGATTGAAAATTTGCCTACTCCATAGACAAATGATTCCCTTGCAGGCAGTTGAATTTGACAGTATCATATATTGCATAAAGAATAATCTGTCCAGGTTCATGTTGTTCATTCATTCATTCATTCACCCATTTGACACACACGCATTGAGTTCCTACTGTGTTCTAGCCACTATACTGTGAATTAAGGATTCAAAGATGAAAGATTAAGCCCCAGCTCTTGACAGGATATTCTTTCTATTGGAGCTCAGTGGAATACGTTTTAGTATTTCCCTCGCATATGTCTGTACCTACTACATATTCTCTTATCCTTCCCAAGTTCAGCTTGGTGTCTATCTAGGCTTCCATCAAAAAGTTTCAACATTTGAGGGGAAGAGCAGTAAGTAGTGCTAACGGTAAAGAACCTGTCTGCCAATGCAGGAGACATAAGAGACATGAGTTCCATCCCTAGGTCAGGAAGATTCCCCCAGAGGAGAAAATGGCAACCAACTTCAGTATTCTTGCCTGGAGAATCCCATGAACAGGGAAACCTGGGGGGCTACAGCCCATAGGTTTGCAAAGAGTCAGACATGACCGAAGCAACTTAACACACACAGTTGATACACATATGGTAGATTTTAATTGGTTACATTTTAAAAATTAGTATTTTAGCATTCCAGAAGTATAGTGTTTATGTAATTTTATTTGGAGAAAATGTCAAAAGTATAAATTTCAGGCCCTTTATGAACATGCGATCTGGCTCCTTTCTTACCTACTTCCCACTCCCACTTAACCTCTGCCAAGAAAAGCCTTGGCTAATGGGAGGGAGGTCTAAATGGGACTGAGTGGAGGCATTTTAATACTCAAAGGAACCACTGCAAATATAAAGCAGTTGGTCTGTGGCTCTGTGCCCTGTGGTCACAAGGAATAGTTCTCAGCAAGACAGACACATCTTAAGTACTTTGACTCAAAAGGCATCAAATCAGTTTATTTCTACAAAGTCGGCATGTTCCCACCCATGTAGCTGGAAGGATCCGGATGGAGTTCTGGGGCTACCAGCTATAATTCTGTTAAGTCCATGCTTTCCTACCATTGTCCCCTCCTCCGACTTCGCTCTATACACGCTGATGGTAATCTGCAGTCTTTTTCTCAAAAAGCCCATAGACGATAAGGAATTTTGACAGTATGAAGATTAAGGTTAAAGGTCAGAGCTTGTCACTCATTTTATATTTTCATTCTTTTAAAACAGTAAAGAGCACACCAAAATTTGTGGTGACATTTCACCATTTAAATTAGTTACGATGGATGCTATATAATTAATTTTATCTTAACACTCATTGTTTATTAGAGACTTCACGGGAAATCCCTCTTGGGGCAGATCAGTGAGATATTTGTAAATTGTTTATTGGGGTACTATGCAGGTTAGGGGGCATTTTCTCTCTCTGTCTTATCCTCTATCTGTTCAATGTTTGTTAATGTCATGACTCAAAATTATTAACTCCCATCTCCAAGATCTTGGGTCCCCTGTGGGTTCAGAAATGCAGAGTAGTTTGGGTGTCTAAGACGGAAGAGGTCCTGGGTGACCCTCATGGCTAATTCGGTGTATTTGAAATATCTGTTCAGCAGCCAAGATTCTAGCCTTCGCTCTGCCCTTGGCCCTGTTCATGCACAGCTTAGCCCTTTGCTTTCTGGCAGAAATAAGTGTCTTTTTTTCTCTTTCTCTTTCTTTGTTTCCCCAGTTTCCTTCAGAATTCCTAATGTTTCACTACAAAAACTTTATGGCTCCTTTGCCTTTATTCTTTGTTTCCTGTACTCAACGCCTAGTCCTTTCTTTCTTTCTAGTTATTTTTAACAGGAGTGAATCACAAGTCACACAAATTGAAATTGAAATTTTTCGTGGTTCCTAAAGACGCATTCAGAAGTCAATCCTTTAATACTCACATTTCCCGCAGGATAACTTGTGGTTTAGAGGCTTGCTCACATGGTGTATATGTGTGTGTGTGTGTGTGCCCGCGCACGTAAGTTTGTAGGTCGAACAGTGAGAACCAGGTGAAGCCACAGGAAGACCAACAGAAACAGCCTTGTAGTTGTATTTGTGAAGAAGCAGAAGGTGAGAGAAGGTCTCACTGGTCCTGCTAGTTAGGAGGGATGAAGTGAGTGCAAACTCTTATGAAGTGTCAAGTCAGGTTTATTTTACAATGGATGTGATGATTTGCTATCCTTTGTTAGAAAAACTCATTGTTTTAAATAACAGATAAATTTTAGCAAGTATTATTGTGCCAGGCACTATGCAAGTTTAAGTAAATGTAACTTTGAATAAATGCATCTTACTGGATCTTGACAACGTTTCTATGCATGGGAGCTTTAATAGCCCCTATTTTGTTCAGCGGGGAAGCTAAGAATTAAACTTGCATATGTTTAATTCTTGGGTATGTGACTCTGGGCTTCCAAGGTGGCTCAGTGGTAAAGAATCCACCTGCCAGTGCAGGAGACTCAGGAGACTGGGTTCAATCCCTGGATTGGGAAAATCCTCTGGAGGAGGAAATGGCAACCCATTCCAGTATTCTCACCTAAGTAATCCCATGGACAGAAGAGTCTGATGGGCTACAATCCATGGGATCACAATGAATTGGACACAACTGAGTGACTGAGAGCGCATGCATGAGTGCTTGCCCATCAAGTGCTAATGACACAAAATTCATCCTTTAAAGTTACTCTCAAAGCAATGGGGTAGGATGGCAGTTAGATTAACATCTTTTTTCTTTAAATCTCATAATTGGAAGAAGGCAACTGGGATTAGCACTGCACTCGGGTCCAGGTATATATTGCTGGGTAAAAAGCATCCTAAAATTTCTCATTTTATGATATCTCATAATTTTGTGGCTTAGGAATTTAGGCAGGACTTGGCTGAGCTCTTCTCCAAGTAGCTTTGACATAGGTGATTCGGTGGTATTCTTCAGGTGAGTGGGCTGCTCCAGAGTTCCCAAGACGACTTCAATATCAGGCCTGCCACTTGGCAGGGATGGCTGGCAGGCAGCATTCAGTTTTGACTTCAGTTGAGACTGTGATCACAGTATGGTGATCGGATTTCTTATGTGGTGATTTTGGGGCTCCCAGAGAGAGTGCTTCATAATTCAGAAAACAGAAGCTTCTAATATATTAAGTTCTACATCCATAGTTTGCACGGCATCACTTGTACAGTATTTTCAAGGTTAATTGAAAGAAGAGGCAACTCACTATTCCTATCCCATGCATTCCATTTACATCACTGCCAGACTTCTGCCCCTCCTCTGCTAGTCCCTTGAGACTTCGTCCTCTGACACTTACTTCCTGAGTTCACCAAGATGCTCCTCATCACCAAATTCAAAGGCTGTTTTTTTCTATATGTATTTTATGTGAGTTCTCTGGAATAGCTGACTTTGTCAACCATTCCTTTCTTGAAGCTCTCCTTTCTTTGCTTTTCACAATAGTTTTATTTTCTTCCTTCCTTTTAAATGTTGGTGCACCTCAGGGAGATTCTCTCCTTCAGCCTCTTGCTTTTATTTTCCATTAGTGTTTCTCTACCAAGGAAGATAGTGCTACCCAGGGACATTCAGCAATTTTCACAGTCAGTTCTGGTCATCACAGGTGGAATGCTACTGGGAAGTACTCAATAGAAGCCAGGGGTGGAGGCAAATATCCTCAATACATAGGACAGCCCTATGCAACATGCGTGCTCAGTCTCTCAGCCGTGTCTGACTCTTTGTGACCTCATGGATTGTGACTCACCAGGCTCCTCTATCCATGGAATTTTCTAAGCAAGAATACTGGAGTGGATTGCCATTTCCTATTCCAGGGGATCTTTGTGACACAGGTATCAAACCCTTGAATTGGCAGGCAGAATTTTTAGCCTGGGAAGTCCCACAACGAAGAGTTATCTAGTCTTAAATATCAGTAGTGCTGAGATTCAGAAGCCCTGCTATGGTTTTAAAAAGATGACACTGGGGAGAGGGTGGATCTTGCCAGCTTTTCCTTTGGTGGGGAGCTATCTCTGAAAAGGACTCTCCTTGGTGAATAGCATGGTGTGATGGAAGGTCAAAGGCTTTATGGTAGATGGATCTAGTTTAAGATCCTAACTCTTCCCAAAGTTGACCAATTCAGATAATCTATAGTAAATACTAAGTACATAGCAGGTTCATAAATGTTAGTCTTTCCTTTTAAACCTCATGATGTAGTAGATATCCCCCTCAAGCCTGGACTTAGTTCACCATTTAAAACTTAGGCAGTACCTACTACATAAAAAGAGTTGAAACAATATTTGCAGAAGGAAATATGAATAAACTTGCCACCTTACCTCTTTCAGAGGTTGGTTGCCATGAGCTCTCTCTAGCTGGAGGTGGTTTTGTTGGACCTAGAGTTCAGAGGTGAATTTCATAACAAATTGCACTGTCGCCGAGCCTCATCAGTATAATAATCAGTAGGTTTTATGAGCCTAGGTCACTGACTTGACATGCAGCCCTCTAATTAGAGGGCATGTGACTGCCTGTAATATATGGTGGCGAACATAGATAGCTTTATTCTCTTGTGGTCACAGCAAAAGCAGCAGACGAGAAGAAGGAATTCAGAGGCTGTTGTGATATTTCTTAGTCCTTATTATTGATACTAACTGTGAAAGGAAAGGTTTACATGTTTAGGGAGTGGGGTCCTTTCTCCTTCTACTTTTTGATGTCTATGAAGAAGGCATCAACCTCACTTTTTTCTGTGATTCAAAGAAAGACTTATAATGGAGACAGCTCTTTGGGATTTTATACAATGTAAATCACTGACATTGAACATCTCCCTTTATGTCCTGGTCTCCTTCTGATTTCCTTTCCATATGGTCATCAAAGTGAGTAAGCTTTTGGAAACACAGAGCTCATCATGTACCATCCTCTACTTCCCAGTAAATTTAGGATAAGGAAAGGAATCTCTTCCATGGTGTATTACCTCTCTTTTGGTTAGGCTGC
This sequence comes from Antilocapra americana, assembly GCA_007570785.1. Taxonomy (NCBI): domain Eukaryota; kingdom Metazoa; phylum Chordata; class Mammalia; order Artiodactyla; family Antilocapridae; genus Antilocapra; species Antilocapra americana. Next base: position 4,568,827 of record ML660200.1, on the reverse strand, counting down.
TTTATCCTCTGCCATTCCTCTTTCAAACTCCCCTAACTTCTCTGACTATGTGAAAACCCCCTCATAATATTGTATATGTCTCCTTCATGATCTTTGCCAAAGTCAAATGGTTTTTCACTAATTAGTGTCCTTCTTTGATTAATATCAGTCTCTCTTTCTCGATCTCAGAAACTCCTTGCTCTAAGACAGCAGAGACTGTGTGTCTTTTAGCTTTCCATTGTACCCCTGGAGCCTGACATATAACATCTGCTCAGTAAATGCTTCTTAAATAAATGAATAATTAGGCAAAATGAATGATATCATTAGTAAACATCACTTCCCCACTTCAGCTTAAGACCTAACCAAAACTCACTTTTGTTAGAATGTTACCATCGTTGTGAAACCAAAGGTGTGAGACAGAAATAGAACAAGTTCATTGATGATGATGACAGTTAATATTAATATATATGTAATACTGACATGTATTAAATAATAGAATAATTAGACCTAATAGTTAAATCTTAGTATTTATGGAGTGCTGACTGCATGCCGAGTACTATATGAGGTAATGAGGGTAAATATGGAGCAAAATCAGAAATGGTGCCTTTCGTGCATGATCTTGTTCAATAGGTCCATTAAATAGGTACAATTGTTTTCACATTTCATAGATAAATTGTGGACGCTGAAGTCAGTTGCTCATGATAATACAGAAAGTTGCTGATGGAGCAGATATTTGAACCCAGGAGTGACTCTAGAGTTGTTAACTGTTAAACTGCATAAATTTAGAAGAAAACAGATTGGGTTAGGCAGATCTCCTGGAGAAAGGAATAGCTACCCACTCCAGTATTCTTGTTTGGAGAATTCCATGGACAGGGGAGCCTGGCAGGCTACAGCCCATGGGGTCACAAAAAGTTGGACACAACTGAGCAACTAACACACTAGTGCAGTAATCTGGGCTTCCCAGGTGGTGCTAGTGGTGAAGAGCCTGCCTGCCAGTGCAGGGGATGTAAGAAATTCTGGTTTAATCCCTGGGCTAGGAAGATCCCTTGGAGGAGGGCATGGCAATTTACTCCGATATTCTTGCCTGGAGAATCCCATGGACAGAGAAGCCTGGTGGACTATGGTCTACAAAGCATTGGAGAGGACTGAAGTGACTTAGCATGCATGCAGAATAGTAATCTAAGAGGTAAAATCTATCGGCAAACACTGCCAATACTGACAGATCCACCAGTATCCACGATGAATTGAACATCACTGCATGCCAGATGCTGTTTTAGGTGCTATATGCACATTTTCTTTAATCTTTAAAGCAATTTTACTGATAAGTATTGTTGCCTTCACATTACAGGTGAGTCAACAAAGCTCAGGTAGGAGAGAGAGGCTGGGAAGAGAGAAAAAGCAGGTGGGACACTTGGAAACTTTCCAGTTTCTAAAGTCTTTAATATAACTTCTAAATTATATTTTAAAGGCAGGAAAGCTTTTGAATTCAGACCCAAGAAACTGCGAATTTGTCATATTGAGATACTGAATCATAGACTTTCATAACTGAAAAAGATCTGAGAAACCATCTATTCTATCCTTTTCATGGCGCTTCTGATTGAGTATAAAATTAGATAAATCTTAGGTAGCTCAAAACTTGTATTCAGATAATGTTATGATTTATGGGCCACTCACAATGTGCCATTTAAAATGACTTACTCAATTTACATGAATTAGTAACCATGCCAATCAACTTATAACTGCATTTGTGTGTAAGAAAAGTGTATATCTTTATAAATATTTTATATTTTGTGATAGTTACTAATTCAGATAAGAGGTCACTTATAGGGTTCCTCTTAGTGGAGGAATGAGATATGAATGAAATTTTATTATCCAAAGAATTCTCAGGACCTGAAGCACATATTCCAGAGTTGAAAAGCACATTCCCAGAAGGGAGATAAAGGTCTCCCTCTCTCTCTCTTTTCCTCCGTCTTTTCATTCTTTTTTTTAAATCCCATGTCACTGCTGTATTCTCTTGTCTTGAACAAGTAAGAATGGATCATATTTTAAAGCTTTTGTCCTCTTGTCATTCATAGGATCTTGAATGCTTCAGGCTCCCCATGCCATTCTAAAGGAATAACTTTGAATACAAAAGATGACATTATTGGTGAAATTGAAGGCTCGCCTGCATTACTTTAATGGGAGACCCCCAATTCCCCAGGGGGAAAAGTCTGCAATGATATCACTGGGAAATCAGAAGAAAATATTATGTTCTAACCTTTTAAAAATTAATCTATTAGCAGGGATCCCAACTGTATTTCATTCAAGCCATCATATGAAGGGTACGATGATTAAACCAAGACAAATGTAGTGTCATAAGCAAATGTCATGCCATAGATTTACCTACCAACAAGACTCTGGCATGGTTCAGGTCAGAGGTTAATTAAAGACATTGAAAGGTCATTCTGTGATTAGGTGAAAGCAGACTTTTAATAGGGCATCAGTCCGACCCACACTGACAGAAGATTTATGCCAGCCACGATGACACCGCCAAGAATCCTGCTGATAACAAGAGCCTCAATATTGGACTGAACAGAATGATGAATGGAGCACATATCTCCTCACACTTCTCATTACAAGCTCTTTCACTCCTGGTGGCACTTAGCAGCATTTATTTACTGGGGTTTGAAGGTGTGGGACAGCACAACAGTATATCTAATACTTTTAAATGTAGACTTGTGATATAAAAATGAAACAAGATAAGATTAGGTCTTTGAATAATTGCACAGCTTTTCTTTCAAGATTATATTCACTAGTACTAACATTATTTTTTTCCCCTAATGTTCTTTTAGTGTGTGAGCAGTTAAGGAAAATTAATTGTCTGAAGCAGGAGGTCAGAGGGAAAAAATTACTGATAAGCATTAAGCATGCTATAAAATAGTACCTCACCACAATCTGCCTTCCAAAGTCCTCAGCATGGGAACAAAAGATGATACGAAGACAAGGATATACACGTTTCTCCCTACACCATCTTTAGAGGTGCTTAAGTGTTGCTCTTATTTGGATTCAGTTAGGTAAAGAAAGCCAAATAAATGTAAAATAAATAAAAATCTAACAGCTGCCAGTATTGCTCAGCTTAAGGCAAATGTAAGAGAAACTAAAACCCTGAAAATAATGTTTCTTTTTCTGCAAAACTCCTTTTCACATGTTATATATTTATCAAACCGCTAGAGTGTAAATGCTATGAATAAGTCCTATCACCTCTCAACCAGTAGACATGAAAATTATAACTACGAAAGATTGTTAGTATTATAAAAGGGCTACTTTCTATACATTCAAACATATCTGCTGCTACAATTTCACAATAGAAAAATCATAACTCTTTCTGCTTAGGCCACCAACCAGGCCAGACCTAGGAAGATCACATCATATCTAACCTGAAGCCAGTCCTCACATTTCTCCAGGAACAAAGATGAGTTAGACTGAATGGAAGTGGTGAAGCTGGAAAATTCTGAGAATGTTTCCTTTTTTTCATATTTTATTCATGGTTTCCCCAGTGAGTCAGTGGTAAATAATCCACCTGCAATGCAAGAGATGTGGGTTTGATCCCTGGGTCAGGAAGATTCCCTGGAGAAAGGAATGGGTACCCCTCCAGTATTCTTGCCTGGGAAATTCTATGGACAGAGAGGCTTGGCGGCCTACAGTCCATGGGGCCATAGACAGTCAGACATGAATTAGCAACTGAGCGTGCATGCATAACTCAGCCCAGCATATTCAACCACTGGGAGTCATGAGAATGCAGCTATGTGTGTGTCAAACACACAGACCATCAGAACCCACTTCTTGGCACTGAATGAAATGAGCATTTTTGAGTGACTGATATAACTCTGAGTGTGTAATATCTTCTAATAATGAGGAGGATTTCCTTATTGGCTTTTGAAAAGGGCTTCTTTCTCCACTTTTAGCTTAGGATTTTCATTTGCCCTGACAAACATTAGCTGGAGAAATCTTCAGAATAGATAACATGCAAAGAGTTTGCCTCTTGTATTCTGATCCAGCAGAGGCTCATTATGTAGGCCACCTCCTGGATTAAAATAATAGGCCATTGCAGGGTCATCGTGCTTGTGACTATAGGTCTCAGGCCACTTAGTCCAGCAAGTTTCCATTAGAAAACCTAGCATCATGGCCATCGGAGAACTGAATTATTTATATATATGGACTATTTGCTGTCCATGGGATTCTTGGATTCTCTAGGCAAGAATACTGGAATGGGTTGCCATGTCCTCCTTCAGGGATATATATATATATATATATATACACACATATATATATGTATATATATATATATAAATTTTGAAGATCTTATTGGCTTTATTTAATGATTCATAAATTGGGCAGCATCCTATCAGATAGAAAGAAGCTCCAAAGAGCTATACAAAATGAAAGACTTTCATAGGCAGAAGGCAGTTTTATAGGTACAAGGAAGTTATATTAGTAACAATCAGCTTGGTTATGGCAAGGCCACCTTCCTTTAGGGGACAGTAGGGCCTATCAGGTGATTCCTTCACTAGAGTGGACCAGGTAACTCCAGTTTGACTGGTTTAAGATTCCATTCCTGGGAGAGGCTGAAACTATAAATTCGGTAATAAGTTTTGGTTTGGTGATAATCAACTTAGCTAGGTGACTCCATTTGGGGGCTGTTTTATTTTTTTAAATAATTCATCCTGCTGATCAGACTCTCAATCTGAGAGATGTGATCATAATTTATGGCATTAGCAGCACTCCCAGATACTGTTCTGAACTTCTTGAAGTTTTAGTTGATCCTCTGGGTGGTATTTACAGGTCTTAATGTCTTTTTGCTGAACCTTTGTGGTATTTACAGGTCATGGCTTCAGGCTGACATATATTTTTTTAACTTTTTATTTTGTATTGGGGTATAAGAAATGGTAACCCACTCTAGTATTCTTCCCTAGGAAATCCCACGGACAGAGGAGACTGGCAGACTACAGTCCATGGCAAAGAGTTGAACATAGTCAATTAATAAACAAAGTTGTGATAGTCAGGTGAACAATGAAGGGACTCAGCCATACATATACAAGTATCCATTCTCCCCCAAACTCTCCTCCCAACGAGCAAGCCGACATTTTTCAGTTGAACATTTTTCTTTCCTTTTCTGACCTTCTAGTTTAAGGGCAATCATTTGTTTGCTTTGTGGAGGCTATGAACATGCTTTTAAATTTTTTTGAGAAAATACAGCACATGTATTCCCTCGTAAGGAGATTACTATGATTATTTATAAACAGGGTAATTTCCAAACCAGTCAAGATCAAATAAGCTGGAGAAAGATTCCATTGAAGCCACTGGCTTGTTAAACAAGTAGCTTCTTCACTCAACTTTCCCAGAAGTGTTAGTCCAGGAGTAGCAAGTGGTGTTGGCCATAGCACAGGCACATCCTTACTCATTTAAAAGATAATCAAATACTATTTTATTATTAAGAACAACTTTAGCAAGGAAGTTTAAGAATTTTTGTTGAACAGCTACTACTTTAGCAGTGGATTCTGCATTATCTTTAATAATTAAGGAGACATGAGAGTTTCCTGTTAATAGCTTCATTCATACTCACCTGTAAACATGGAAGTAGAGATCTGTCAAAAGAAGTGAATTCTGGATCAGAAATACCTCCTGGTAGGTCCTTTCTAACTTGACAATGTAAATTTATTGGAGTTCACCAATGATGTATCTATGTTTGGTTTTGGACAGTTAAGGGCACAGTTAGATAACCTACAAGGTTACAAACCTACATGCTCACTAATCAGCCATCTAAGCATGCATAGGCTCAAGGAGAATGATAATCACAGACAAAGAAATCCTATAGGGGTACAAACCATTCCTACTAAGGTTACAATGTCATTGGATTTATTTGCAGGACTGTTTTTGCCCAGTCAAGCCAGGGGTCAATCAGGCTTTCAGTACATTTGGGAGGTAAATCTCCTAGTCTTTTAGAAAAAGTTGTTCTAAATTCCTTACAAAGATTGGTGCTGCTGGTGAGACTTTTCATGATTGAGGCTAGATCTAAATCAGATTATAAAAGAATATCAGATAACATAAGAATATAGAGTTGCCAATGCATAGATATTTGTGTCTAATTGGGCAAGTTCAGTTATAATAAAGAAAAGGTCAGAACAAGGCATTGGATATTCTGGCTATAACAGTCAGACTCTGTAAGTGATGTCTAAAGGGGGTCAATTATAGTTTATAGGACACTGGGAATAGAGGAAAAACTTGTCATAGGAAGGATCAGGGGGTCTCTAGACTCAAGGACAGAGTTTTTGATGACAAATCCAGCAGTCTGAAAAGTTACTCTCCTTTAATAATGGCCTGGGAGTCACAGATGATGGTATTGTCTTTCCAGGTCAATGCAACAGTAAAGGAAAGAAAGAGAAGGAAAATTTTCACGTTTAGGTAAAGTATGAAGTCTTGACCTGGTGTCTGGGGTGGATGCAGTCTACCTTAATGTCAGCTACTTCTCTTCCTAATCATTTTGTATTCAGAGGTCTCTGCACAGGACGAAATATCTGTGGAGTCTTCCTCAGCTGTGAGATGTGTGCTCCAGGTCCAAAGCCTTCTAGTTCCATAGTAGTGTCAATGGCCAGGAGCCCTTGTTAAGGCTCTTTCCATGAGTATCATTTTTGCAAAAACGTCAGAGTAAAACAATAACTGTCTATAAAAAGGCTGCTCTTGTGGCTCAGCAGTAAAGAATCCTCAAGTAATATAGGAGACATGGGTTCAATCTCTGGGTCAGGAAGATCCCCTGGAGAAGGAAATGGCTACCCATTCCAATATTCTTGCCTGGAGAATACCATGGACAGAGGAGCCTGGTGTGCTACAGTCCATGGGGTTGCAAAGAATTGGACATGATGGAAGCTACTGAGCATGCATGTCTATATATGACAAAAAAGTTCAAAATGCCTATTGTTAGGGATCTGATGAGAACTCATTTGATAAGTAAATGTAATTATTGTGGTGATATACAGTATTATAGGATAACTGGAATTATGACAGATAATATTATAGTGGGATATATCAGATTTCCAGAAATTTCATACAATTTCTGAAACTTCTATACCTGGAAGAATGTAACCTGGAAGAAAAGCTAGTATGACTTCTTATTTGACAATGCTTCTGTCAACTACAAATTGGTACTTTCCTGTCAACAGTAGAATAGGAAAGACTAGAGATCTCTTCAAGAAAATTAGAGATACCAAGGGAACATCTCATGCAAAGATGGGCACAATGAAGGACAAAAATGGTATGGACCTAACGGAAGCAGAAAATATTAAGGATATTAAGATATTAAGGACACACAGAAAAGCTACACAAAAAAGATCTTAATAATCACTTAATAATCATTATGGTATGATCACTCACCTAGAGCCAGACATCCTGGAATAGGAAATCAAATGGGCCTTAGGAAGCCTCACTATGAGCAAAGCTAGTGGAGGTGATGAAATTCCAGCTGAACTATTTCAAATTCTAAAAGATGATGCTGTGAAAGCACTGCACTCAATATGCCAGCAAATATGGAAAACCCAGCAATGGCCACAGGACTGGAAAAGGTCAGTTTTCATTCTAAAGGCAATGCCAAATAATGTTCAAACTATCACACAATTGCACTCATCTCACATGCTAGCCAAGTAATGCTCAAACTTCTCCAAGCCTGGCTTCAACTGTATGTGAACTGTGAATTTGAACAGGTTCAAGCTGGATTTAGAAAAGGCAAAGGAATCAGATATTAAATTGCCAACATCCACTGGCTCATCAAAAAAGCAAGTGAGTTCCAGAAGAACATCTCAGTTCAGTTCAGTCTCTCAGTTGTGTCCGAATCTTTGTGACCCCATGAATTGCAGCATGCCAGGCTTCCCTGTCCATCACCAACTCCCGGAATCCACCCAAACCCATGTCCATCGAGTCAGTGATGCTATCCAGCCATCTCATGCTCTGTCGTCCCCTTCTCCTCCTGCCCTCAATCCTTTCCAGCATTAAGGTCTTTTGCAATGAGTCAACTCTTCGCATGAGGTGGCCAAAGTTTGGAGTTTCAGTTTCAACATCAGTCCTTCCAATGAACACCCAGGACTGATATCCTTTAGGATGGACTGGTTGGATCTGCTTGCAGTCCAAGAAACTCTCAAGAGTCTTTTCCAACACCACAGTTCTGAAGCATCAATTCTTCAACACTCAGCTTCCTTTATAGTTCAACTCCCACATCCATACATGACTACTGGAAAAACCATAGTTTTGACTAGATGGACCTTTGTTGTTGAGGTAATGTCTCTGCTTTTTAAAATGTTGTCTAGGTTGGTCATAGCTTTTCATCCAAGGAGCAAGCATCGCTTAACTTCATGGCTGCAGTCACCATCTGCAGCGATTTTGGAGCCCCCCAAAATGAAATCTGTCACTGTTTCCATTGTTTTCCCATCTATTTGTCATGAAGTGATGGGACTGGATGCCATGATCTTAGTTTTCTGAATATTATGTTTTAAGCCAGCTTTTTCACTCTACTCTTTCACTTTCATCATGAAAGTGATGAAATCCTGCCTTGATTCATGGACCTAACATTCCAGGTTCCTATGCAGTATTGCTCTTTATAGCATTGAGCCTTGCTTCTATCACCAGGTCCACACACAACTGGGTGTTGTTTTAGCTTTGGCTCCATCCTTTCATTTTTTCTGGAGTTATTTCTCCACTGATCTCCAGTAGCATATTGTACACCTACCAACCTGGGGAGTTCATCTTTCAGTGTCCTATCTTTTTGCCTTTTCATACTGTTCATGGGGTTCTCAAAGCAAGAATATTGAAGTGATTTGCCATTCCCTTCTTCAGTGGACCACATTCTGTCAGACCTCTCCATCATGACCCGTCTGTCTTGGGTGGCCCCACACAGCATGGCTTAGTTTCATTGAGTTAGACAAGGCTGTGGTCCATGTGACCAGATTGGCTAGTTGTCTGTGATTGTGGTTTCAGTTTGTCTGCCACCTGATGCCCTCTCTCAGTGCCTACCATCGTACTTGGTTTTCTCTTACCTTGGATGTGGGGTATCTCTTCATGGCTGGTCCAGCAAAGAGCAACTGCTCCTCCTTACCTTGGATGTGGGGTAGCTGATGAAAATGAAAGTGACCAACCTAGACATCATATTAAAAAGCAGAGACATTACTTTGCCAACAAAGGTCCTTCTGGTCAAGGCTATGGTTTTTTCCAGTGGTCATGTACAGATGTGAGAGTTGGACTATAAAGAAAGCTGAGTGCCGAAGAACTGATGCTTTTGTACTGTGGTGTTGGAGAAGATTCTTGAGAGTCCCTTGGACTGCAAGGAGATCCAACCAGTCGATCCTAAAGGAGATCAGTCCTAGGTGTTCATTGGAAGGACTGATGTTGAAACTGAAACTCCAATACACCTGATGCAAAGATCTGACTCATTGGAAAAGACCCTGATGTTGGGAAAGATTGAGGGCAGAAGAAGGAGGCTACAGGGGATGAGATGGTTGGGTGGCATCAACAACTCAATGGACGTGGGTTTCAGTGGACTCTGGGAGTTGGTGTTGGACAGGGAGGCCTGGTGTGGTGTGGTTCATGGGGCTGCAAAGAATTGGACATAACTGAGCAAATGAACTGAACTTTCACTTTCATCAAGAGGCTCTTTCATTCTTCATTTTCTGCCATAAGGGTGGTGTCATCTGCATAAGTGAGGTTATTGATATTTCTCCCAGAAATCTTGATTCCATCTTGTGCTTCATCCAGCCCAGCATTTTGCATGATGTACTCTGTTTATAAGTTAAATATGCAGAGTGACAATATACAGTCTTGAAGTACTCCTTTTCCAAATTGGAACAGGTCTTTGGATAGTTAGATATTTTCAGGAATTGACTCATGATCCCAACCTTGCATCTCCTCATTTCTTAAAATTCAGTAAATCCCGTCAGGTGACATCAGCTCGTCACTAGCTGAAAGCCTTTTGTAAAATGAGTGTTTGATTGCGCTGAACTCGCCTTTCACCAAAATCTTATATATTGATTGACCTTCCCCCACTACGTCTTTGGAACAGTCTCTCAGAGTTATCTGAGGTGCTGTCTCCTGGGCTGCAGTCCTCATTTTGCCCCAAATGAAACTTAACTCACAACTCTCACATTGTGCGTCTTTTTTAGTGGACACTTCCCATGCAATTTAACATATCAAATAAGCCTTATTAGCTTAACCTCTCTCTTTATCTCTCTGTTTCTCTCTCTCATTTTATAAGAGAACAGTTCTTTTAAGATGTTCCAAGAGCCCTCTGGAAAATCGCAAAGTTATTTTCAGGTCAAAAAGACTTCATTTAGTATTTAATTTTGGCAAGAGTGTAAAAAATATAAATAAAAATTGGACACTTGACTAAAAAGATCAGAGACAATTATGAAACAATACTGAACTATCCATTCAGCAAAGTAACAATAGAAGATGTTAATGGCAAATACAGAAGACTGTGAACAAAACTTAGCTTTTTTAATATTTAGAAGATTCAATTTTCTTAAGTAATCAAAGAGCTGATAAAGACAATATGAAGCACAGTAAATTACTTTGATAAGACAGAAAATCTTTGCTGTCTAGGCAGATTACTCAAAAGATAAACAAACTTTCACAATTTTTCTATCAAAACAGACCAAAAGTTCAGCAAAACCTTTGTCCTTTTAACAGAGCAAGAGCACTAAATCCTAATTTCACAGTAGTTGCATTTTGATATTAAAATTTATTTTTAAACAAATAAATTTGTCACAGTCTTAACCAGTTTGACCACAGATAAAATTCCTTTCCAAAGATTCTTTTCCACTAAACTTCTACAACTTTTAAAATATTTCCTCAGATTTTTATTGTATGTTTTTCCTTTTTTTCATTCTGGGACAATCACTCATTTTGTTTTCCTTACCTACTTTTCATACAGTTTTTGCCTTTAATCCTTATTACTTCTAAGTAGCTTTAATTACACATATTAATTAAAATTCTTAACCCTAGTATCCTTAATTCCCATTGAAAGCTAAAATGTAAGTAATTGTGGACTATTTACTACAGTAGCATTCTGTGAATTGGCAAATTTATAAAGACATCTAATAATTTCCAGAAAAGTGCTTTCTCATAGCACAATTTTTCAATGTGGCACAAAACATGCTTACCAATAGAACTATATATCTGAAGTTTCTTGGTAATAAGAAGCCAACAGTGGATATACTTATGTTCAGTAATTAATGTTTCAGTATTTTAGCTTATTTGGAAATGATCTAGACTATCCATAATTTAATTTTACTTAATAAAACTTTAAGGTTTCAAGTTACTAAAAAGATTTAGGGAAACAAAGTAGGCATACCATAAAAAAACAATTATTGCTGTAAAGCTTACCTAAAAATTCTTAGTCTTCTCACACTTACTTAATTTACTTACTCCAAACAATTACATTTAGACTACCCACAAAACCTTCATGAGATATTAGACTAAGTCAGCATTCACCTCAAGCTATTTTTCATGCTGAAAAATTTTGTAACAGAGAAAACATGAACTTATTTGACTAACAAACTGAGGTAAGTAAAAGTTGTATGTCTGCATTATTTTCAATGCTGATAACTCTAAAGACATGTCTGTTTTAATTAAACCAACACATTTAAAATAGCTCTTTTTTTCCTGAAGATTATCCTAAATCACATGAACTTGAAAAATATTTGAGAGAGTTTTTATATTTCTGAGGATATACTGAAGTTATACAGTGCTTGTTTTTAAGTCAGTTAAATAGAGCTGTTTACAAATTAATTTTAGCAACACACATCTTTAACATAGATTCATTAAAATGAAGGTGTTAGTCACTCAGTCCTGTCTGAATCTTTGTGACCCCAGAGACTGGAGCCTGTCAGGCTCCTCTGTCCATGGAATTCTCCAGGTAAGAATACTGGAGTGGGTTGCCATTCCCTTCTCCAAGGGATCTTCCCAACCCAGAGACTGAACCCAAGTCTCCTGCATTGCAGGCAGATTCTTTACTGTCTGAACCACCACGGAAGCCCAGCATACATTTATGTTAAGTGTCTTCTTCATAACTCTTAGTAAAAAGCCTTACTATCTGAATAGGTAACCTTAACTTATCCCATTTGCCAGAACACAATTCGAATCCAACTCCCTTTATAAACTGTATTATCACACCCATTCTAGGCATACATAAACACAGACACAAACAGAGATCTTACAGTTTTTTCTTAAAAATATAGCCATGAGATGGGTATGATAATTCAGAGTTTATAAAGGAAGTTTGATTCAAATTGTGTTTTGGCAAATGGAGTAAGTTTATCTACTCAGATAGTAAAGCTTTTTACTAATAGTTATGAAGAAAACACTTAAGATTTGTCATTTACCTAAATTCCAGATAACTTGTTCCCTTTTCCTTCTGATAAGAATTATTTTCCTAAAATTTTTATTACAAAGAGATGGTCTAGATAAAAGTTCCTGATGAAGGCTGGATGGAACACTTACATCTCAAAGGCACAGGGAAAGTAGGCAAGTCTTCAGGAAGGACTTTTGTTTTCTAAGGCCAGAATTTTTACAATACTTACAAGCCTTGTGAGATAAATTAGGGGAAGTTTGTTGTACAGTCAGTAAGTCCTGTCCAACTCTTTGCTGGACCATGAACCCATGAACTGCAGCACACCAGGCTGCCCTGTCCTTCACTATCTCCTGGAGTTTGCTCAAAGTTAGGTCCATCGAGTTAGTGTTGCCATCCAACCATCTCATTCTCTGTCGCCCCCCTTCTCCTCTTACCCTCAATCTTTCTCAGCATCAGAGTCTTTTCCAATGAGCTGGCTCCTCGTATCAGGTGGCCAAAGTATTGGGGAGGTTTGGGGCTTGGTAAGAAGCATAGGTAAATTTTGAATTCTTTCTGGAGCCACATTTCTGGTCTTGTAAAGATTTATAAGATAAGGACAGTTGCCTTTAACTCTTTAAAGAATTGATATAATATCAAAGGGCTGATTTTTCCATACTACCACATCATCTTTAATTTGCTTTTTTATATCAAGGGGAAGATATCCAACTAAGATTGAAATCAAAAGATTTTTATGTTCTGAATTAAGAGTTGTTTGTCTTTGGGATGTTTCAGTAAATTCTTTCACATAGGCTTCAGAAGTTCTCTCTGTTCCTCTGGGTACATAGTTTTGGTTTAATTTAGGGGAAGAGGCCAAAAAGTATTTCTGGGAGTATTGAATAATGCTGTTAACTGAAAAAAAACCCCTAAATGTTAAGAATTATGTTTTTATGCAGTGGATTTTCTGAAGACTTCAAGCCAGGGAGGCAGTCTCTCAGATAACTCTGAAAGACTGATTTGAAGAGGTAAGGGAGGAGGCAGGATATATAGGAGTTTTTCCACAAAAATCAGTAGTTAGAATATCAAAAGTTTAATTAAAGAAATCAGACACCTCAAATTAATCAATTTAGCATGTTTCCATGTATGGGAAGATACGAAATTCTGGGATCATCAAAATTATTCCTTTGACAAGGACCTTAGTTATCTAGGGCCAGTATCCTGTTCTTTCTCAACCTGAGTTCTCTCAGAGTACACTCCTGGGGGCTACTACAGTAGTTTGATGGATGCAATGATGTTGATGTTGTTTACTGATATGGAAGACAGCATTTTTAATTCACAACTCCATGGGCCCAAGAGGTATTTCCAAAGAGGGTACAAAATATTACCCTTTTAAAATCCAGAGCCACTCCCATACACAGCCAAATAAAAAATTGCTCTGAATGCTGGCAATAGACTCTAGCTCTAAATGGAGTTCAACTCACATTTTTGATGGCTACCAAGTTGAGTTCTCAGGACACAAAACAAGCAAGAAGGCGGAAACTGCCACAGGATCAATAATCAGTGGGTCTGAATTTGGAAATAAAGGGACAACATGAAATTTAATTTTTCTCTTTCAATAGAACACTGGAGATTCTGGGATGCTGACCCTGGTAAGAATTCTCACTCTTTTCTCAGTTTTACCAGTTTTTCCAAGATCACATCTTCAGGCTGCAGCATCTCCCAGAATTTGATAAGGTTTTACATTAATTTTAATATTAGTTTCCCCTTGGTTGTGATGCCAAGCAGGGCCCTGTGGGACTCCTGGGCACAGAGGCCTTCTTGTTCCCCATTCCTTGTAGGCAAGACTCCAGCCTCCGCGACTTTCTCTGAGTTCTAAAAGCAGAATAGTTGCTAATCAAAGAAGAAGCAGCAATGAACCTGAGACCAAGACTCATCAAAAATAGAAGACAGGCCACCTAGGACCCTGCACACACCCCAGTCTTTTCAGCAAACCCAATCCTTTTGAAACTGCAGAAAGAAGAATATAAGACTGTTACTGCCTTGATCTTTATCATATACTCCTGCCTGACTATGTAACCTTTCCCTACACACCAGGGAGGGGAGGCACAGTTCTTGAGGTGCTAACCTACTATGTTCCCCCTTTGCCTGGCAAAGTAATAAAGCCACTCTTTCTTTCTCCTCCATAATTCTGTCTCTGTATTTCTGTTTGGCATTGGTGCACAGAGAGCAAAGATTTTGGCAACAGTTGCTAATAGACTGATGTAGCACTTCACCATAAGTTCTCTCAGGGCTCTGCTAACCCTGGGTGTTTTGGGGGTGGCCCCAGCCTACAGTGACTAGAAGCAAGATCTCAGTTTCCTGACCAGAGAAATCAAAGCCAGCTCTGGCAGCGAGAGCACCGAATCCTAACCACTAGACCATGAGAACCAGTGGCTAGTGACAAAGCCCTGGCTCATCTACTTTGGAGAAAGGAATTTCAACAGACAGACAATAGTAACAGAAGTAAAGTGTTTATTAGGAAAAAAGCATGTGGATAGACACACGTGGGCAGGCTTAGAGAAAGAGTTGTGCCCTCATGTAGTTTAGATCATTTATACGGGGCAATTCTTCCAGATTTTTTCTGACCAGTTATCTTGCTTTGCCTAGCTCTGAGTCCCTATTTGGTCTAACTCAGGGCCCTCCCCTGTATGTGTACACATCTTTAGCCAAAATGGATTCCAGCACAAGGGATTCTGGGAAGAAGAACATATTATGGTCTGGTGTTTCCTCCTTTCTATGACCTCTGAGGAATCTTCCTGCACATGCATAGTTTGGGAGATCTCCTTGACCTCAAGCATGAGAAATACGTGGTTTCTTTATCTTTTATCAAAGTAGGACTCAGCTCCTTCTTCCTCCTGCCATTATCTTTATCATGGAGCGTCTGTCCACAGGGGGCAGGTTACAGCTGCCCAGTGTGGGACCCAGGCTAGGGATCTTCTTTTGAGGGTAGTTATGGAAGTATCTGTAAGGTCACTAATTTGGCAGACTTTTGTTTATAGTCATGTAGTAGTCTCTTTATGGGATTCCCAGGTGACTCAGTGGTAAATAATCTGTCTGCAGCGCAGGAGATGCAGGAGACATGGCTTGATTCCTGGATCAGGAAGATTCCTTGGAGGAGGGCTTGGCAACCCACTCCAGTATTCTCGCCTGGAGAATTCCAAGGACAGAGGAGCCTGGTGGGCTATAGTACATGGGGTCTCAGAGTGGGACATGACTGAAGCAACTGAGCCCAGCAGTAGTCTCTTCAGGGTATAAAGACAATTCAGAAAAAGGATTAGTAGAATGAATACTCTAGTAAAGAAAAATAGGGGGGAGTAGTAGGAATCATGTCAGTCTTACAGTCCTTTGATTTAGGTACTTATTATGTCTTCAATTTTTCACTAGCTGTTTGTAATGAATCTTTCAATAAAGCTGTTTTGAAATTTTGAATCCTATTAGAGCCTTTTGCATGTCAATTAAAATAGGTGTCCCATACTGTTTGTTTGATTTGGTAGTCTTTACTTTCAAGTAAACTTCTTAAACAATCTTTTCTAATTGGAATGCTCCTCTTCATGGCCATTGTATTTCTAGGTTGTCTTTGTGATATTTTGACATTTTTGTAGATATATACAGCTTTTGGAAGGGCTTCCCAAATGCTCAAGTGGTAAAGAATCTGCCTGCCAATGCAGGAGGCATAAGAGACTTGGATTTGATCCCTGGGTTGGGAAGATACCCTGGAGGAGGTTATGGCAACTCACTCCAATATTCTTGCTTGGAGAACCCCATGGACAGAGCAGCTGGGTGGGTTACAGTCCATGGAGTCACAAAGAGTTGAACATGACTGAAGTGACTAAGCATGGATGCAAACACAGCTTTTGGAACCATAGTTCTTAGCTATATAGTAAGCAGATATGCTGGAAGGTAGCATGCTCAACTCTTGGGAATTTAAGGATCTCGATTTTTTAGCTAAGCTTTAGGTTTCTCTGGACCAAACTCACACCTAAGAGAAAAATACCATTGAGTTGGGGATTATGTGATGTTTTACAGTGTACCTCATTGCATGGAAGCTTTCTTGAGTTTGCAGGTGAACTAGTGTCAGTCTAACCCTTTCTGTGACCAACTTATCCTAACACAGGCATCTTACATGGCAAGTGTTCTAATGGCTTTTAAGGGCTTAATGTGTGTTAGTCACTCAGTTGTGTCTGACTTTTTGCAATCCCATGGACTGTAGCCCACCAGGCTCCTCTGTACATGGAATTCTCCGGGCAAGAATTCTGGAATTGGGTGAAGGTTTGCCATTCCCTTCTCCAGTGGATCTTCTCAACCCAAGGATTGAGCCACGGTCTCCCACATTGTGGACAGATTCTTTACTGTCTGAGCCACCAGGGAAGCCCTTTAAGTGCTTGACATCTACCAATTTTTCAGCTTTTGGCTTTCAAGAATAGCAATGGCTTTACCAGGTGTGCACTGTAACACATCAGCAGTAATCAAAGATATAATTTAATGAACTGGGCCAAAGTGATTTTGGTTTTCACACTACTGTTAGCAGATATCTCAGTTTGTCAGGAGATAATTTGAAATTGGCAATAGCATTAACTGTTAGTCTTAAGTATGTTATGACTACATAATATATTCCAAGTTCATTAAATTATGACCTACATTTCAAAGTCAGTGATTTGTGTGGATTAACATAAATAAACAAACAGAAAACATTATATACCATTTATTTGGCAGGAACATCTGTGTGTATTTAATGATCACAAATAATCACCAAGTGGAAAGTGCATTGCTGTTAGTGAAAAAGTAATACATTATCCCAGAGCAGTCTATCTGTGCAGATGTAAAATGTAGAGTAGGGCTTCCCAAGTGGCTCAGTGTTGATGAATTCTCCTGCCAATGTAAGAGACTTGAGTTGGATTCCTGGGTTGGGAAGATCCCCTGGAGGAGAAAATGGCAACCCACACCAGTATTCTTGCCTGGGAAATCCCATGGACAGAGAAACCTGGTGGGCTACATTCCATGATGTCCCAAAATGTCAGGCACGACTTAGTGACTAAACAATAACAAAATGTAGAGTAGCTACTGTGTATTGACATAAGATTAGTTTCCTGAATATTTTCATGTCTTTTACTTTACAATGATGTTGGAGAAACTTGAGAGATATTTTGTTCTGATATATAGGAACAAGCACTGTTTCTTGGGGATTATGTAATAGCTGTAATAAAATATTGTTAAATGAGTTTTGAATAAATACTTTGGCTTTGGTCATTAAAGACACAACTAAATAGCTTTAGTAGTTTTGAAGGTGAGCAAGAATGAAGATACTTTAAAAATTAAGACTTGTATTATAAAATAACTCTGGATCCATGTTGAAATGTAAGTAAGTCTAATATGGAGACTTAATTTCAATCTTCAGTGACACTACCTCTGACCAGACATGTCTTAAAAGGATCTGAGATACTAGGCAGTTTCCCAAACTTGGGGTCCACCTTATTCTTTCTTTCTCAAAAAATTTTCCTACCTGGAATTCAGTCTGTTTGTTATTATTGTTTTTCTTTCTACCTTGATAACCACTTTTACATTTGTGTTTTTTTTCCTGGTCCATTTTCTAGCCTCCTAGATCAGTTATACCTTAAGTGTATACCATTTCATTTCCTTTTATATTTAACATTTATCCACATGTCATATTCTCTTTTATGGATTACCTTCATTCACACATTGCTATCCATATGCCTAGATGCTCATGCCAGGGTGCTGAAAACCTAAGATGGTTCTGTTAATAGAACATTCTATTTTCTTTGGTAGATTCATGATTCCAAGCTACTTTTTATTCTAAGTAATTAATTCATGTTTTGATGAACACCTGTCAAACATATTCAAACGTATTCAGAACCACAGCTGGTTTTTCCATTTTCATTGCACTTTAAATCTCTATTTCAAAAAAAAAAAAAAAAGCGAGAGAGATGTTATTGTAAACCCATCAGTAGAAGGCCTTGTGTGGACCTCCAACAATTCCCAGTGTGGCAATGGGGAAAAGATTGAACAAAAAGACCCCAATGAAAGGGGACTGCAGACTGGGATTTCAATTAAAAGTGTAGTTGTAGACTGAACCATCAGGAGATACCAATGTGGTATCTAACCAAGGGCTGGGATTCTAATTATTTGGGGAATTACTGACTGAACCAAGGACTAGGGGCATGGGTTCTGGGTGGAACTGTCTCCCAGCTTAAGCTAAGCTGCCCTGGACTGGAAAGCCAATTAGATCAGGAGCTCAATGCAAAGATAGCAGAGCTCAAAACTGAGGGAGCTTACCTACAGCTCTTGGAGATGGTAAGGAAGACAAAGAACTCAAAGGGTTCATGGGTATCAGGATCTGTGTTTCTCATCATCCCTGAAGCCTTTAGAAATTTCCTTCAAATCCCACTGCTGCCACCAGTATCATTAAAACATAATTCAACCGAGTGAATTTTAAAATCTTGTTGACTTTAGTCAATGATTTATGAATGGAGCAGCATCCCATTTAGCAGACAGAAAGGAGCTCCAAGGAACTGTACAAAATAAAAGATTTTTATAGGCAGAAAGGAGCAGGAGAAGAAAGTTATATTAGCAAAAAATGGATTGGTTGTGGCAAGGCCACCTTCCTCTATGGGACACGGGTAATCTATTAGACAGATTACCTCACTAGTGCTGCCCAGATAATTCCTGATTGACTGGTTTAAGATTCCATTCTTGGGAGAAGCTGAAACTGTAATTAAATTAAGTATTAAGTCTTGGTCTAATGATGTGGGGCATAGCAAAAGTGACTCCGTTTGGGGCCTTTTGTCTATTTATTAACAGTACTGATCAATTTCTGCTAATCCAAATTATATCTGCTAGTAATTTACTGTGTGTTATGTGTGTGTGTGTGTTTTGCAACTGTTTTGAAGTTGTTAGAATTAGTGTACAGTAGATAGGGAAAGTTTTACAATTATGTAACTTGTGTATAGAAAGGATAACATTTTCCAAATTACCAGGAAGAAACATATAGCCATCCCTTTGAGGTTACTTTACTTTCAGAGAAAATTTGAAGCTAACAAATGTAAATAGGCTGTGCTCACTTCTCATCACAAATTACTAATCTGAAACATAAGAAATCAACAAGATACTATTTATTCTTTCCTTTTGGTACCAGGAACATCTTACAGAGAATTTGGGTAAATTGTGCTCTCAAAGAAAATCAAGAAGAAATTGAATGATTAATTAATGTTTATTAATAACCTATTCTGAGCTGTATTACAATGTATTCAAAGTAAGTATAAATTATATACCATGCCCTCAGTGGGCTTAAAACTCATTGAGAATACATACAGAAACAGCAAAGTATGATCCCAATGTGAAGCTTTTGATAAATACTAAAGAAATCATATAGGCAAGAGTTTGGTAAATTCTTCTGTAAAGAACAGATAGTAGTTATATTAGGCTTGCATTTTGTATGGTTCAACTCACGTCAGTTACCCAAGTCTGCTTTTATGGAGAGAAAGCCACTATAGACAATTATAAACAAATGGCTGTGGCTGTGTTCCAATAAAACAGTATCTACCAAAATAGATGACAGGCTGAATTTGGAAGGAGGATGCCTTGTTGATTTCTGGTATAGACACTAAGTAGTATAGGTATTCAGAGAACTGAGAGGGTTTAACAGTGTGTAGAAAGAGAAGTCTATGCAGTGGGAGGAGTTTGAAGACTAAGTAGGAATTAGGTAGAGAGGTGGTATTCTTGGTGGGAACACAGTGTAAACAAAAGTCATGTGTAATAAAAAGGTTTTGTGTTAGGGTGGGTGGGAGTAAAAATAGTAAAAATTGAGCTTCTCTATGAAAGCACCCCAAGAGAAGGGCATTCTCACTCTGATGTGTAACTGCTGAGAGATTAAACTCACAATTGAGGCCCTGGGATGCATATTCCCAAAGCCATGGTGTTCAGCTTAGTTCGTTTTGCCCTTCCACCCAGCAATAATTCTAACCTATCTCTTTCTGCAGAATTGGCATTTCAGGCCCCAGGGTGAGGGTTGTCAGCCCACGGGAAGAATGAAATTTGTTGTATGAGTAGATGGGATAGTTTTCTCAATGTGGTAGAGAGTTGCATGACAATCTGAGGAACTGAAGTAGTTAGCTCTGAATGTCTCTCTCTGACGACATGAGCTCCCAGCGGCTCAGATGGTAAAGAATCCACCTGTGAAGCAGGAGACACAGGTTTGATCCCCGGGTTGGGATGATTCCTTGGAGAAGGAAATGGCAACCCTCTCCAGTATCCTCGAGTATTCTTGCTTGGAGAATTCCATGGATAGAGGAGCCTGGTGAGCTACGGTCATGGGGTTGGAAAGAGTAGGACATGACTGAGTGATTAGCAGTTTCACATTTTATATGTCAAAGGGTGGTATTCTTCAAGTGTATTAATCAGACCACTAGTCTGGCCAGATGATTCCAGAAAAAGAGGGTTCTGTGGTAAAATCTGTGCTGCCTTTTAGAGATTGACTAGGTCCACTGGTAAATTAAAGTGTATGAGAAGAACTGTTGCAAAGCAATCTGTTTAACTTGTAATAACCATAAATTTGCCAAACATTTGACTACAGAATCTTTTGCCATGGAGCATCTATGAACATCTCATGTAACTCATTTTGGAAAGTGCTTTACGGAAGCAAATGTGGAAATAAATATTGCTAACAGTTACTAGTAGAGGCTTCAAGTTAACATGAAAGACAAAGTGGGTGATGAGAATCAGAGAAAATTTTAAAAACTCAGATGACTCTTGAGATATGTAAGTATGGGGTAGAATTTAGCCTTCTTATTTATTTGTATTAATACCCATTTGAACTCTTCCCAGGGCTTCCCAGATGGTGCTTTGGTGAAGAACTCACCAGCCAAGCAGGAGACTCGGGTTCTGTCTCTAGGTCAGAAAGATTGCCTGTAGTAGGAAAGGGCAACCCACTCCAGTATTCTTGCCTGGGAAACCCTATGGACAGAGGAGGCTGGCAGGCTACAGTCCATGGGGTTTCAGAGAGTCTGACTTGACTGAGCAAACACACACACACACACACACACACACACACACACACACACACACACATTTGAACTCTTGTCCTAACCTACCACAATATTCTAATTTCAGGTGAACAGGAGTACTAAAATGCTGAGATAACATTGCAAAAAATGTGAAGCAGAATATTTAAATTTATTTTCTTCTTCTTTTTGTTGCTCTTGATATTAAATTTCTGGCTGTGTTCCCTTCCTCCTGGTCCTTCTGGAGCCTTTATTTGACTGAAAGCATGAAAATGATTATCATCTGGAACTATTCATGACAGGCAGAACTGAGTTTAGAGGGAAAACAAACATGATTAGCAAGTACGTAAACATTCCATCTGGGCCCAAATCCCTTCCTCTGTAGAGCAGAGGAAGAGCTGTGCAGAGGAGCGAGGCAACCAAGAATTTTGTTGAAATATCTGGAGGATTCACTGGGAAATTCTGTACAACTTGCTGCAAACAAGTCATACAGTACAATCTAATTAAATGTAACCCTATGTTGAAGATGCTCTAGTTAGCATTTCATTTTCTTTTTTCTTCTATATGCTTCTGAAACATCCTAATTTTATCCATTGTATTGCTATATGGTTTTGTCATCTCATTCACTTGGTATGTATTTATTAAATATCTACCATACAAGTAATGGGCTTCCCTAGTGGCTCAGTGACAAGGAATCTGCCTGCAATTTAGGAGATGCAGGAGATACAGCTTGATCCCTGGGTTGGGAAGATCCCCTAGAGGAGGGCGTGGCAACCCACTCCAGTATTCTCACCTGGAGAATTCCATGGACAGAGGAGCCTGGCAGGGTACAGTGCATAGTTTGGCAAAGATTGGACACGACTGAAGCGACAGCCCACATGTATACAACAAGTACTAGTAAATCAATGAAGAATTTGACATGATCCTTATCAATGAGAAACTGATACTCAACATAGGGAGAAACACCCAGAAGCTAATAAATGCAATCAGGGGTTTAGATGTTATTGTGAATATCTATATAGGGATAGGGGATGCAGTTGTCAGTTCTACCTGGAAATTCCAGAAGTTTCATATAAAGGATGGTCTTAGGATCAAATCTGAAAAATTTGGATATGTATCAGTTAGGTATTGACATCAGCTGTTGGTTAGTTCCATGTGAAGAATGATCAGCAAATCCTTAGACTCGCTCCATTGCTATACTCTCTTACAGTTGAAAATATTGTACCATCAAAGATCTTCAGACTGGAGCATGTGAACTCAGGTGAGGGGCATTCCAGATGATCCACTAGAGTGTAGAAAAGAAATGCCAGAACTTTAAAAATTTTTACTTCATCTCTTTGCAATTTCTATTTTTAAGTTTTAAGATGTGCATATGAATGTTATTGTATATTTTATAATTTATAAATACACATATTTGGGGGGCATGGTACAGATTTTTTGCTTATGGCATGCAGTATCCAAAAACTTATAGACCAGTTGTATTTGTTATTCATCTATGAAGTGGTTGCAGATGACTTAGGTTTTGTCTTTTTTGTTCAATAGACTATTCCTTACCATCTTATTAGACATTGATTTTTTTCCTTTTAGTGATATTTTATGCCTCTACTATGTTCCAGGTTCTGAACTAGGCACTTTGGATAAATTGCTTCAGTTAAATTTTATAATCATCCTAATAAGACTGGGAAAACCATCCTAGTCTGTGGTTGAAAAAATAAGGAGCAAAGAAGTTTAGTAATTTCCTTCATATTAGAAAGTGGCAGAAACGGGGTTGAAATTATATGTAGTCTGATGTAAATATCAATGTATTAAATAATTAACAGTTGCCTTTTTAAAGACAATAAAAGTAAATTACTAATGTGCTTTCTTTTTTTTGCTGGAGATGGTAGAAATTAAGAATTTATTGCCTTTGGCAATTATAATTTTTCTATGAAAATGTATATTCCTGTGAGCAAATGAGAACTTCGATTTGCTTATTATTCAGACTTATACTTACATTTGATTTTTGAAAATATATCTCTTCTTTGACACAGAAAGAATTATCTATCTCTATTCATTTATTATAAATATAAAATATTTATTTAGTACTTAATATGTGTCAGACACTAAAAAATATTTTCCATAACAGCAAGTTGCCAGTCAACTAACAATTTAGAGTAATAGCTAGTAGGTGATGAAATCAAAATTCAAACCCAGGTAGTCTCTTTGGCTTTGGATCCCATGCTGTTAACCATTAGGTTGTATTCCCTCGCATAATACAATGTCCATCATTGTACTTCACTCCCTGTGGTAATAAATCCATGAAGAATGGGATTCAGTAAATATCATGTAGGCAATAAAAATGCTAACTGTACAGTACTGTTTTCCTGGAGCTTCCATAACAAATTACCACATACTTGGTGACTTAATAGGAATTTATTATCTCACTGCTCTGGAGGTCAGAAGTCCAAAATCAAGGTACCACCAGGGTCAGAGTCCCTCTAAAGGCTCTAGGAGAGCATCCTTATTTGCTTCTCCCAGCTTCTGGTGGCCTCAGGTGCTCCTTGGCTTGAAGCTGCTCTCATCTGATCTTTAATCTCATTTTCATAGGGCCCTCTCCTTGTCTCTCTCTGTGTCTAAATCTCCCTCTCCTTTTTCTTGGATTTAGGGCCCAGTCATTGGATTTAGAGCCCATCCTAAATCCAGGATGATTTCATCTCTAGACCCTTAACTAATTAAATTTGCAAAGACACCATTTCCCACTAAGGTTACATTCTGAGGTTCTCTGTGTTAGTCGCTCCGTTTTATCCAACTCTTTGTGATCCCATGGACTCTTCTGTCCATGGAACTCTCCAGGCAAGAATACTGCAGTGGGGTAGCCATTCCCTTCTCCATGGGATCTTCCTGATCCAGGGACTGAACCCAATTCTCTGGCAATTGCAGGTGGATTCTTTACCATCTGGGGCTTCCCTCATAGTTCAGTTGGTAAAGAATCTGCCTGGAATGCAGGAGACCCTGCAACGCAGTTTCAATTCCTGGGTTGGAAAGATCCACTGGAGAAGGGATAGGCTACCCACTCCAGTATTATTGGACTTCCCTTGTGGCTCAGCTGGCAAAGAATCCACCTGCAATGTGGGAGACCTGGGTTCGATCCTTGGGTTGGGATGATCCCCTGGAGAAGGGAAAGGCTACCCACTCCAGTATCCTGGCCTGGAGAATTTCATGGACTGTATAGTTCATGGGGTTGCAAAGAGTTGGACACAACTAAATGACTTTCACTTCACTTCTTTACCATCTGAGCCACTTTCTGGGTAGACATTCATTTAGGGGGGATACTTCTTAACTCACTATACTAATTGAAACCTATATTTATTAAAATATAAAATGATATATTGTTTGTTTTGTTGTTTAATTGCTCAGTCATATCTGACTCTTTTGAGATACCATGGACTGTAGCCCACCAGGCTCCTCTGTCCATGGGATCTCCCAGGCAAGTGTACTAGAGTGGGTTGCCATTTCCTTCTTCAGAGGATCTTGCCAACCCAGGGATTAAACCCAAGTCTCCTGCATTGGCAGGTGGATTCTTTACCTCTGAGTCACCAAGGAAGCCCATATATTATTGAGAACCAATCAGTCAGTTCATTCGCTCAGTCGTGTCTGAACCACAGCACACCAGGCCTCCCTGTCTAACACCAACTCCCGGAGTCCACCCAAACCCATGTTCATTGAGTTGGTGATGCCATCCAACCATCTCATCCTCTGTCGTCCCCTTCTCTTCCTGCCCTCAATCTTTCCCAGCATCAGAGTCTTTTCAAATGAGTCAGCTCTTCAAATCAGGTGGCCAAAGTATTGGAGTTTCAGCTTCAACATCAGTCCTTCCAATGAACACCCAGGACTGATCTCCTTTAGGATGGACTGGTTGGATCTCCTTGCCATCCAAGGGACTCTCAAGAGTCTTCTCCAACACCACAGTTCAAAAGCATCAATTCTTCGGTGCTCAGTCTTTTTCACTGTCCAACTCTCACATCCATACATGACTATTGGAAACACCATAGCCTTGACTAGACGAACCTTTGTTGGCAAAGTAATGTCTCTGCTTTTCAATATGCTATCCAGGTTTGCCATAACTTTCCTTCCAAGGAATAGGCGTCTTTTGATTTCATGGCTGCAATCACCATCTGCAGTGATTTTGGAGCCCCCCAAAATAAAGTCTGACACTTTTTCCATTGTTTCCCCATCTAT
The DNA here is from genome assembly GCA_007570785.1 of Antilocapra americana. Lineage (NCBI taxonomy): Eukaryota > Metazoa > Chordata > Mammalia > Artiodactyla > Antilocapridae > Antilocapra > Antilocapra americana. The sequence goes on along the minus strand of ML660200.1, from coordinate 4,543,234 downwards.
TTGCCATTGAGTGATGGGACCGGATGCCTTGATTTTAGTTTTCTGAGTGTTGAGCTTTAAGCCAACTTTTCCACTCTCCTCTTTCACTTTCATAAAGAGGCTCTTTAGTTCTTCTTCACTTTCTGCCATAAGGGTGGTGTCATCAGCATATCTGAGGTTATTGATATTTCTCCCGGCAATCTTGATTCCAACTTGTGCTTACTCCAGCTCAGCATTTCTTATGATGTACTCTGCATAGAAGTTAAATAAGCAGGGTGACAATATACAGCCTTGATGTACTCCATTTCCTATTTGAATCATTCAACTTCAGCTTCTTCAGCATTACTGGTCAGGGCATAGAATTGGATTACCATGATATTGAATGGTTTGTCTTGGAAATGAACAGAGATCATTTTGTCATTTTTGAGATTGCATCCAAGTACTGCATTTCAAACTCTTTTGTTGACTGTGATGGCTACTTAATTTCTTCTAAGGGATTTCTACCCACAGTGATAGATACAATGGTCATCTGAGTTAAATTCATCCATTCCAGTACATCTGAGTTTGCTGATTCCTAGAATATCAATGTTTACTCTTGCCATCTCCTGTTTGACCACTTCCAATTTGCCTTGATTCATGGACCTAACATTCTAGGTTCCTATGTGGTATTGCTCTTTACAGCATCAAACCTTGCTTCTATCACCAGTCCCATCCACAACTGGGTGTTATTTTTGCTTTGGCTCCATCCTTTCATTCTTTCTGGAGTTGAGAATCAATAAAAACCCATTAAATTGCAGCATACCTGACATGATTTCATTATTATAAAAATATATGCTAACACATGTGTCCACGTACATAGAAATATGGAGAAGGGTATCCATCAAAATGTTACTATTAATTATATCTGTGTAGTAGGATTGTGGGTGATTTTGTTTTTCTCTCAATAATTTTCTATACAGTCTGAATGTTTTGCTAGGGAGAAAAATAATCAGAAAAGCAATTTCTAGTTTTTTAGAATAAAAATTCCCAAACATTTTAGTGACTGAGTATGAAACTCTATTGGTAAAATATTTTTGATGATTATAGAACATCACTTGGGTGGAAATCATTAGAAAGGATTTTGCTTTATGTTTGCACAGAAAAACGTTTATCAGTTCTTCTCGTGTTCCTAACCTCAAGTTTTTTATTATCCCCACCCCCACTGCACTGTATTGACTACAAAAAGCCTCTAAACCCAGTTTTTTACTTCTTGGTTATGGTTATACATCTTTTCCATCCATAGAGTCTTCAGATATTAGGTAAAGGGTTTTTAAAGTATTTTACAGTGGGAATCAATACCCCTTTAATTTTTCCCTGGGAAAAACCTCATGTTCCCTCAAATATTGTGACTCAAAGGACTGTGTCGCACTTCTTTGTCTTCACATATTGTGGTTGCCTATCTCTGAACATGCAGAAGTCAGCTGAGAAAACATGTGGTTGTCTGAAAGACTAATTTCTCTACATAAAGAAACTTTTTAAAAATAAATGTTTAGTTCCCATAATTGCCTAATGTTTTACGAGAAACTGAAATGCTTTCCCCAGTATATCTGTTTTGCATTTGCAGCAAATCTGCTTGCTGCTTCTCTCAACATGTTAGTTGCTGACCCATTGCTGTTAGCTGTTTGGATGGGATTGATTTCTACTTGCTATCTCTGAAGTCAGACTTCCAATCCCTTGGGATGTTCAGATTATTTTTGTCATCACCTTTGAAATTTTCTTTCATCTTGCAACATTAAAAAAACCTTGGGAGGCTCTTAAAATTGAGAATAGTGTTGAGGATATAAACAGATTAACATAGTCAAATTTGGGCTTCCCAGGTGGCTCAGTGATAGAGAATCTGCCTGCCAGGGCAGACACAGGAGCCACAGATTCCACCCCTGGATTGAGATGATCTTCTGGAGTAGGAAATGGCAACCACTCCAATATTCTTGCCTGGAAAATTCCAAGGACAGGGAAGTCCAGTGGACTACAGTCCATGGTCTTGCAAAGTCGGACATGACTGAGGATGCATGCATGTATGTACGTATAGTCAAATTTACTACGAGGTCCTTACCTGGCTAAGAATCCTTTGAGGGCACAAATTGGGTGTTCTTCCTTCTTATGCTCCCATGCTTGTACTCAGTCTGGCCCACAGCACTCACTAAATGAGCCTGCTTATGTGGCTTCCAAGATTCTAGACTTTCCCTCAGTCCCATTAGGCTGAAACTCAGAATATTCTTTTTCTATCAGGGATGAACAGTGATATACCTGGCAGAGTGTGAGATGGGGAAAAGGCCAGTATATTCTCCTTATTCTGCTTCTGATATGCAAATTTGTCCCTGGGATACAGGCCATGTCTTGGCCCTCAGCTCTGGGCACACTTGCTTTCAGGCTGTGATTTAGAGATGCAAAAAGTTGAGCAATGGGAGAAGAAGTTTCTTCAGTGAGTATGAAAAGGATTAAACATCAAAGATATAGCATTAGCTCCCTATCTATAACATCTGAGTCATCAACCAGGCAAAGCAAGTAGAACAACCTCTCTATCTCCAGGCCCCCATCTCTGCACATTCTTTTTTTTTTTTCTAAATACATTTATTTATTTTAAATGAAACAAAGATGAATATTTTTAATGATAAAAGGTACAATTCACAAAAAAGATAGACATCATAAACCACTAGACACCTTAACAACAAAGAAACAAAGATACATAAAGCAAAAATCAGAAGAACTATATGGGAAAAGAAAAAATATATAATCATAGTGAGACATATTAACATTTCTCTGAGACTATTTTATCAAGCTCTGCACATTCTTTAGAAGGACACTGTGTGTAGACCCTGGAACCAGAAAACTCACCACAGATAGAGCCAGACCATATCAATGAATCCCACTGACCCCTGGGAACTATGCTGTGATTGACTGTATTTAATTATTATTTGATGATTGTGTGTTGAGAGGAGAGGTTGAGGATGTGTGTGTGTGCTTAGTCACTCATTTGGGTCCAACTCTTTGAGACTCCATGGGCTGTTTCCCTCCAGGCTCCTATATCCATGGAAATTTCCAGGCAAGAATACCGGGGCGGGTTGCCATTGCCTCCTCCAGGCATCTTCCCCACCCAGGGATCGAACCCATGTTTCTTGCATCTCCTGCATTGGCAGGTGAATTCTTAACCATTGCACCATGCAGGAAGCCTGAGGCTGAGGATAGCTAGAGCTAAATGGACTCAGGGTTTCTGAAAAGTGGGCACAAATACTGCATTCCTTTTGTCCTGCAGAAACCTTGGGAAACCCAGAGGAACTTTGGTTTACACAGTGTGGGCAGCTGCTGCCTCAGTGCAAGGTGTGATACCTTTAGCAGAGGTAGAAGACCGAGTTCACGTGTAAAGAAAATGCTCTGCCCTTTCCTCAAACCATATAAAAGACTGAGTGCTGAAGCTGGCTGAAAGTTCATTTTGTGATTACTGGCATGACTGAGCTTGGCACTATTTTAGGAGTTGTCTCTCAGAGAAGGGAGGTAACATTGGTTAAAATGGAGTACCAATCACGGGGTGATTCCATCCAGAATAGGCCTCAGGGTAAGGTCAGAAGTAGAACACACCTCTCTGCTAAAATAATAATAATAAAAGCAGCTGAGACAATTGGGATACTGAATTACTAGACGACATTCTGCATAATTATTGGAGCAGGAAATAAATGCTTGTATTGTTTGCATCATTTCTTGCTTCTAAAAAATAGAAACTAAAAAAATAATAAAGTTAGATGTAAAATTTCTGTTTCAAGACTCCCATTTGACACTGTTGGATTCCTGTTCAACAGATAAGATATTTTCCAAAAAATAAAATAAAATCTTATTGCAAAAATACCAGAATTGCAAAGGAGGAAAGAAAAGTAACCTCAGATCTGAGAGAAATATCAATCTTCCAAGTCCATTATCCAAAGACCTTGTACATCAATACTTCATTTGAATTATGGAGCTGGGTTACCTTCATTTACATGGTATTTTCCCAAGTAGCCAGGTAATATCAATACCTTGCATTTATATGACGATCATCTTCCCAGATGGCTTCATTAAATTGTATGTTCTATGAGACTCACTTTCTGAAGTGTGGTCTTCTCTGAATGAGAATGATGCTCCCAGGTAACTCGGGGCAAGGGAAAAATCGTGTTTCGCATTTATGTGTCTTTCTATCAGTGATCAGAAAAGTCTGCAGTTAGCAAGCATTTCCTGAGCATCTGCATGGGCAGAGCTGGAGATGAGGCTCTGTACAGTAACATAGGAAAAAGTGTGCTCCCAACACGCCTATACTCCTGTCCTCTATTAAGGACAATTTTTCTGTTTCATACATGTGAAAACTTGAGCCCAGAGAAGTTTAGAGAACTGGCAGAGATCATTTGGTATATTTTTCCAGAAGTGGTAATCCTCATTTCCAGGTTCTTACTCCAGGTTGTGAGTAGCTTTGATAATAACATCTAAAAATGTTTATAATATTTCAAGATGCATTTAAGTGGAAAGGTTAAAGCTTGGATTTTACTTAAAGAAGAAAAGACCAGCACTGAAAAAGAAAAATGAAGGCTCTCTTTTGTTGTCAACATAAATTATAAATATTATTAGGTATCAAGACTGTGATAATTGCTTTGAGAGGACAAAAGAAAGACAACATTCCAACTCTGAAGAGCTTGGCTGACTTTGGGAATAAACTATTGCCTATACCTGGTTTCAAGGAAAATAAAGGCTTCAAACAAACAGGAAACCTGTTGAGTTATCTCATTACTTTGTAAAATTGCAAGTATGCCCATCACTTCATGACAAATAGGAGGAGTAAAAGTGAAAGCAGTGACAGATATTCTTTTCTTGGGCTCCAAAATCATTGCGGACAGTGAAATTAGAAGACGCTTGCTTCTTGGAAGGAAAGCTATGACAAACCCAGACAGTGTATTAAAAAGCAGAGACATCATTTTTCCAATAAAGATCTGTAGAGTCCAAGCTATGTTTTTCCAGTAGTCATGTATGGAGAGCTGACCATAAAGAAGAGCTGAGCCATAAAGAAGGCTGAGTGCCAAAGAACTGATGCTTCTGAAATGTGGTGTTGGAGAAGACTCTTGAGAGTCCCTTGGACAGCAAGGAGATAAAACCAGTTCATCCTAAAAGAAATCAACCCTCAGTATTCATTGGAAGGACAGATGCTGAATCTGAATCTCCAATACTTTGACCATCTGATGCGAAGAGCTGACTCATTGGAAAACACCCTGATGTTGGAAGAGATTGAGGGCAGGAGGAGAAGTGGGCAACAGAAGATGAGATGGGTGGATAGCATCACTGACTCAATGGGCATGAGTTTGGGCAGACCCCTGGAGTTAGTGGAGCAGAGAGAAGCCTGGGATGCTGCAGTCCATGGAATCACAAAGAGTCGGATACAACTTACTGAACAGCAATAACAACAACTAGGAGAAATAACATGTTAAACCATGCCCAGCATAATGTTTGGCACACAGCAATCACTCCATAAAGATTAGGAATTTACCTTGTGTGGATAAATTTACCATATCATTTCTTGAGAACTTAGATTTTAATAAGTTTGGAGGGGAAGTACGGTTGTGAGCAGAGAGGGTAGGAGTTATGGGTACCAAAGAAGGGAAGAAAAAATAGCCAAGGATAAAATGAAAGCAGAAAAGAGAGTCTATGATACTGGGAAAACCTCGTCTTCCTTGTAATTTCTCTCAGGGACTGCACTGATGTATAGTGCACTGCATACCTGGAGATATGAGGATAGGAGATTATTATGTTTAAAATACTTACAAGATCATACACTGTAGTAGGAATTCCAACTCTAATACTGATCTCCTTGGTATCTGGGGCAAGTTGCTTCACTAATCTGGGTCTTTGATACCTCATCTGTTAAACAAGGGGATAGACTGTGTGTGTACTGTGCTGTGCTCAGTCGTGTTGACTCTGTGACCCCATGGACTGTAGCCTGCCAGGAGCCTCTGTCCATGGGATTCTCCAGGTAAGAATACTGGAGTGGGTTGCCATGCCCTCCTCTAGGGGATCTTCCCGATGTAGGGATTGAACCCACATCTCTTAGACGTCTCCTGTGTTGGCAGGTGGGTTCTTTACCACCAGCGTCACATAGGAAGCCCTAAGGGAATAGATTAAATGATTACTAAGATAATTTTCTATACATAGAATTCTGGTTTTCTATATAAATTAGAATATGGGACCATTTAGAACAAGTAGGAGAGCGATTGTCCTGATGATTACTGAGCTTGATGAAAAAAGGGGCAATGTTAAAACCAAAGATCTAGTGAACTTTTATTAATATACTACTACAACCTGTTCAATGCTCAGTCTCCTGATCAAAATATATTGGATTCCATACTGTCAACCTGAAAAAGACCTTATCTAACTTCAGATGCATTTAAAATAATGGAGGATTTATGTTTGAGGTTTCTGTTTTTTTTTTTTTTTCCGCTTTCCTAAACTGGGATGTTCAGCGATGTCTAACTGGTTCTCTCAGTTAGTAATAAAAGTTTAAAAATTCTATAGCTAAAAAAAATAATCAACAGAATATTCTCAATTTTCAAAACTTTTCCCACAAAGTAAAGGTGTTAAATTATATATTAAAATTATAAGTGCTAAAAGAATTCAGAAAGTAGAAAGATCATAATAGTTATAGGTAATCAGGAAAAGCTTCAAAGAAGAAATGGGGCTAAAAGTTTGATCTTGAGGACGTTTATGGGTGGAATTGTTGGAAGAAGTGACTTTCTAAGAGTATCTTACAAACAGCAGGATTTCCAAATGCAGGCCTAAGGCCCATTCTGGTCCAAGATGAAGTTTTTACTAATTGTGACTACTAAAAAACATCAAGGGCAATGTAATGAGTGTGTCTGAAAACCAAATATAAACAATTTAGAGGACTCATTTTGAGACAGTGACTTTCCCTCGTTTAGTGTTATCTTTCTTGGTAGCTTGGTGGTAAAGAATCTGCCTGCAATGTGGAGACCCAGGTTTGATCCCTGGATCATGAAGATCCCCCAGAGAAGGGAATGGCAACCCATTCTAGTATTCCTGCCTGGAGAATTCCATGGACAGAGGAGCCTGGTGGGCTATAGTCCATGAGGTTACACAGAGTTGTATATGACTGAGCAGCTAAGCAAGCAAGAACCCTTTTGTAAAATGACAGTGGTTGTGGGTAGCAGATACTTTTTATTTTGTGAAGGGCATCAAATTTGGTTTCCACTTGTTGATTTCTCTCTTTCCCTTTGAAATTTTACTGGCCGATGGAATCCAAAGATCTAGTCACCCCCAGTTAGGTGAGCATTTCCTGCTGTGGCCTTTACCATGAAGTCAAAGTGGAAGTGTTAGTTGTTCAGTCATGTCAGACTCTTTGTGACCCCATGAACTCTACCTTGCCAGACTCCTCTGTCCATAGAATTCTCCAGGCAAGAATACTTCTCCAGGGGTTCTTCCTGACTCAGGGATCAAATCTGGGTCTCCCAAATTGCAGGCAGATTCTTTACTGTCTGAGACATCAGGGAAGCCAAGTCTTTTTTCCCTGCCTCATACAGACAGAGAGTGAACAGGACAGCTTTCCAGCAGAGGTAAGGGCCACTATGTTTTAGAATTTTATTTCCTGTGGTATTGTCATGGCAGTAAAGGCTGAGCAGGCTTAGCCATGATGCTGATAGAGTTAAGCTTGTTATGCTGGACCTAGGACCTGTCCCGGGTCTTTCAACGACATAAGCATCCTAGAAAACATCAGCTGCTTTGTTGATTTTGACTTTATTTTAGAGCTCCATGCCACATTGGCACCAGAAGAGCTGCCAGCCTGTTTACCAAAGTCCCTGCTTTGTATCGATTACATAAAAGAGCTCTTTCACAACTCTTTCTCATTCCACTGATGGAGAACTTCTGATCGTTTGGTTTTATTTTAGTACAGGCATGCAGAATTCCTTCCTCAGAAGCCATTCTGGGGTATTCGAAATGTCCCTTCATTCTGATATATAGGTTGGGACCACCCCCCTAAGCTGCCATGTAAATTTTCATTTCCTTCTGGAGAATACACTTGTGGGGACACTGTGTTTTAGTATAAAGCTTTATGGGTTTAAGTTTCTATAGCTGCCCACATGTCTCCTGGCCCCTTACTAAGGAACATATAGGACATTTTAATGTCATCCGAGGGCAGATGCTGTGAAAAAGATTCATGAACTTTCTACTTTTAATAGATGTTTTGTTGTATATTTTAATATTTATATTTTTATATGTATTGAATGGGCTTCCCAGGTGGCACAGTAGTAAAGAATCTGCCTCCCAATGCAGGAGATGCCAGAGATGGGGATTCAATCTCTGGATTAGGAAGAACCTCTGGAGTGGGAAATGGCAACCCACTCCAGTATTCTTGCTTGAAGAATCCCATGGACGGAGGAGCCTTGAGGGCTACAGTCCATTGGGTCACAAAGAGTCGGACATGACTGAGTACGCATGCAACACAAAGCAATATATTTAATAGATGGCAAATTCTGTACAGTTTTAAAAATCAACTTTTTAAAAATAAAATCTTTGAGCTGATATGGTTGGGGGAAGGATTTTTAGAAGCACAAACTCTGATTTCATGTTTCTCAATTCAAAGATGAAGAAAAGTAAGGTTCAGAATAGGTAGTGACTTGCTCAAGGTCACCCAGCTACTTAGCTGAAGTGCAAGGACTTGCAGTTGATCTAGTGCCTCTCTCCTACCTCCCTCTAATGCCCCATTGGAATTGAAATCATTGCAACAGCCACTGCCAAGTACTTAACAGTGGATATATGATGGTGGTCCTTTAAGTCTGTACCAGGGTGGTTTTCAGTTTTTCCCTTCATCAGCACAGCAAGGCAAGGACATCGCACTGACTCTAATATTTCATGCTTAGCTCTGGATTCCCTTGGTTTTATATTTCTGACTCTTCCCTCACTTTCTTGTAGGGCTTTATGATTTAATTTAATTTCAGCTTATGGCTGGCTTTGGTGCCCAGAAGAGGGGTAATTTGTCCTTTGAATTATTCACCCAGGGGAGTCAGTGTTCTTAGAAAGCAAGCAGAGAGATCCCAGAAGCTTCATTCCCTCCGAGGGACGCATGACACACACTGTTAGCTCACTCCCTTGTTGTTCCACCACAGTATCTTATCTCCTGTGTTCAGCCCTGGTTCCTATAATACCTTGTATTTCTGCAGAGCTTTTCACAGTCACAAATAAAGCAATTTACAGAGTATTTACACACTGACTAGTGACTAATTATACACCTGTAAGCACTGCAATCACTTTGGACAAGCAGCATTCCTCTACATTAGGTTCCCTTTAGCAAAGTGTCTGAGAGTTATTTGTAGAGAGAAACTGGGGGCAACAGTCTTGGCTCCTACATTCAGTTGTTCAGCATAGGGGAGTTTATATAATCTAGCATGCACTTCTGGACTGTGCAACTCATGGCTGAGCCAGGGGCTAGAAAGGTTACAAAAGGAGAGGAAAAATGGGTGACTGTGACCCTAGTGGATCTTATGAAAATTGCTGACAAAACCAGGTAAAAACTCGTGCAAAAACTCACAAAGAACACATGGTGTTATAAAGTCACCCCCCAGGGTGTTTCGTACAGATATACATGTGCTGTTTTATGCAGAACTGTAGTACAGGATGGAGGAGATGGTTGTAGTTTACAGTTAAAAGAATAAGAAATGAGTAATATTGAGTTACCATATAATGAGTGTCTTCTTGTTGCTGAGTTGCTAAATCATGTCTGATTCTTTGCAACCCCACAGAATGTAACACCCAGACTCCTCTGTACTCCACTACTTTCTAGAATTTGTTTAAATTCATGTTCATTGAGTGCCTGGTCGTGGTTTGGTCATTTGTTGCTAAGTTGTGTCCAAATCTTACAAACCCATGGACTGTAGCCCACCAGGTTCCTCTGTTCATGGAATTCTCCAGGCAAGAAACTAGAGTGGGTTGCCATTCCCTTCTCTAGGGGATCTTCCTAACTCAGGGATTGAACCTGGGTCTCCTGCATTACAGGCGGATTCTTTACCATCTGAGCCACCAGGGAAGCCCTCATTGAGTGCCTACCCTGTGTTGAATTCTTCACATTTATTCTTTCATTTAACCCCACTGTCATCCCCATGTAGCACATAAAATTTACTAAGTTTTACTAAGAAGTAAAATGAAATTAAAAGATGCTTGCTCCTTAGAAGAAAAGCTATGACCAACCTAGACAGCATACTAAAAAACAGAGACATTATTTCAATGACAAAGGTCCATCTAGTCAATGCTATGGTTTTTCCAGTAGTCATGAATGGATATGAGAGTTGGACTATAAAGAAAACTGAGTGCCAAAGAACTGATGCTTTTGAAGTGTGGTGTTGGAGAAGACTCTTGAGAGTCCCTTGGACTGCAAGGAGATCCAACCAGTCCATCCTAAAGGAGATCAGTACTGAATATTCATTGGAAGCACTGATGCTGAAGCTGAAACTCCAATCCTTTGGCCACCTGATGCAAAGAACTGACTCATTAGAAAAGACCCTGATGCTGGGAAAGATTGAAGGCAGGAGAAGGGGATGACAGAGGATGAGACGGTTGGATGGCATCACCAACGCAATGTACATGAGTTTGAGCAAGTTCTGGGAGTTGGTGAGGAAAGAGAAGTCTGGCATGCTGCAGTCTGTGGGGTCACAAAGAGTCAGACATGGCCAAGCAACTGAACTGAACTGAAAATGATATTCTCCAGATGACCTGAATAGCTAATAAGGAAGAGTGGGAATTTAGCCTATGTCTTTTTGTCTCTGACCATGCCGTTATACCTTCTCCACCTTAAGAGAGGGATGGCAAGCCTTCACAAGAGACAAATATTTCGTGTGTATATGTGGACATGGGTTAGGCAGACAAAAGAAGAAAAGAATTGGTAGCATTTCATTTATAGAGATGCCAAGAAAATGAAATAGATATCAAAGTTTTGGCAATAGAGTGAGGTGGGAGCAATGGAAGTGCTCCTAATAGACTGACTTGGGTTCAGAGGGTCTTCTCTGAATCCAAATAGAAAATAGACAATCAGTCATGTTTAAAGACTAAACAGCAATGTAAGCTTGTAAGAATGTTACATGCTAATGTCCAGAATGAAGGGAGCCATGTGAAACATATGATGTCATCAAGAAGGACTTGTTCACTTATGTGAGTGAGGAAGAGCAAATACCTGATGCCTGGACTCTGCTAACCTGGGATGATGTTTTAAAATCTTAATTGCAAATTTTGTGACACTGCTTTTAGAGAGAGGTTGAGCCTATGTCTCCTCTCTCCAAATCTGGGCTAACCCTAGTGAGCAGTTGACTAACTGAGTATGGCAGAAGCAAGCAATGCTGTGTGACTTAAAGATGATGCAGCTGTTACCTGGTAGGATAGACAGCAATGAATTGTCTGAATATCTGGTGAGGTTGTGAGACCCAAGCGTATCACCCTAAGGAAAGAACCCATTGGCTGAGAAGAAGCATTGCCCCTTGGGAGACCAAAATGGTATAGTCAAAGGGTTAAGAGTAAAGAAAAAAGTCAAAGTGTGAGAATTCTCAGGTCTAAGGAGGCAAGAAGTGAAAGGTAAAAATAAGTCACAGAGTCAGATTGGAAACAGGTCGGGCTATAGAGTGGAGGCATTCAGGGTTAAGTTACGAGCAACAGAGATGTAAGTGGTTCAGACTGATGTGGTGAGTTATGCAAGGAACATTTTCACAGATGGCCCAGAAAGGTGACCACAATTTAAAGAGCCTGGTAGACCCAGACGTTTACAACGTTAAAAGAGAAAAGAAAGAAAGTAGAACTGCTTATCTGCTTTAATTCCTATGTGTTCTCCAGCTGAAAGATTGTCAGAGAGAGAAGTGTGAGTGTGTGTTCATTCATGTCTGACTCTTTGCAAACCCACAGACCATAGCCTGCCAGACTCCCCTCTCCATGGAATTTTCCAGGCAAAAATACTGGAGTGGGTTGCCTTTTCCTACTCTAGGGGATCTTCCCGACCCAGGGATTGAACCCATGTCTCTTGAGTACAGAGAAGAGAGAGAGAGAGAGAGAGAGAGAGGGAGAGAGAGAGAGGGAGAGAGAGAGAGAGGAGGGCAGCATTAAATTCATTTTAAAAATAAGGTAAGGGAGGAATCTGTAAGAATCTGCAAGTGCTTGTTTTTCAAAATGTATAGACATTTCATGACATGCACGGTGAGGTGCATTTCTTGGACACTGTAAGAACTTTGGGGTAAAACAGGAACTTTTGTCAGTAATATTTGAAGAATCTTGAGAATTAGGGAAGACTGAAGATGGACAATGTCCAGAGATTGACCTGACATCTGAGTTAATCTTTTAGAACAAATTATTATGGTGATGATTTGTAAGCCTTCAGCAAAGAAATCAGCATAAGTTAGTGGAGATGAAGTGATTAGCTTGAATTTTTACATGAATTTACCAGCCTCTAACGATAGCCTCTAAATGTGAACTAGGCATATAGTAGGAAAAGAATTATTTCTGATGAATGGAGTCATGTTAACTAAAAGGCAAGGCTCTCTTTAGATCCTACCACAGGCCTCTGGGATTGGTGCTGTACTACCCAAAATGTTTACTAAGGACTTGGAATAAGATTATGATAGCATTATGGCATGCAGATACAGGCTGTAGGTAACATGAAGCTGAAAGGGCTTATCATTATATCAAATGATGGAATTTGTACCCCAAAGATCTTTCTAGGTAGTAACTATTGACATGATTTAAGAAAAAGAAATTCAACAGGGAAATTATAAACCCTTTTGATTAGGCATCCACCTGTCACTCTCAATGGAAAACGTGGAAACATCCAAACAGCTCAAAATTCTACCCACAACTATAAAAGAACAGGATAGAGAAAGTGTGGTTTGTGCACATGGAAAGAATTTTGAGTTGTTTAAATTTAACAACTCAACACAACTTAATACTGGGATATGGTTGCCAAAAATGCTACTGTGATAGGACATTTTGTTAAAAGAAGGATCCAAAACAAGGGACATGATGATGCAACTTTGGTGTTTGTTCTGGAAGTAATCCTATGGAGAGTTTTAACAGACTGGAGTATGTCCAGAGAAAGCAACAGTTATGGTAAGGGGACAGAAGACCTGTGATATGGAAAATGACTAAAGAAACAGTATAATCAGCCAGGACAAGATCTGTGGGGAGTGTGGAGTGGGAGGAGAATTGAACAAAAAGCTGTCACACAGAAAGGACTCAAGAGACAGGAGCAATAAAAAAGATGAGTGCAGTTGAACTCTAGGGAGAACTCTGTCATACACAGAGCTGTTTGTGCAAGGATGAAGAAGTGAGAAAGCTGCAATCCTGGAGATATTCAACAGAAACATGAAGGTCATTTGTTATGGATAATATCAAAGTTATTAGTAATAATACCCACAAGACTATGATTTTTTAGGACTTTATAAGATGTATTCCTTACAACAAGAAAGTGCTTTTAACGATGAGGAAATGGAGGATCAGAGGGCTCAAGCAACTTTCCGAAGAATACCCAGCTGGGGATAGAGAACAGAGATCAGAACCTAGATCTGCCTCCTTTTAACAATGCTCATGCTTTTCCACTGGCTTACACTTCCTCAAAGAAAACCGAGCTCTAGGAGAGGATCATTCTTTCTTTCTTTCTTTTTCACTTTACAATATTGTACTGGTTTTGCCATACATTGACATGAATTTGCCATGGGTGTACATGTGTTCCTCATCCTGAATCCTCCTCCCACCTCCCTCCCCATCCCATCCCTCTGGGTCATCCCAGTGCACCAGCCCCAAGCACCCTGTATCATGCATCGAACCTGGACTGGCGATTCATTTCACATATGATAATATACATGTTTCAATGCCATTCTTCTAAATCATCCCACCTCGCCCTTTCCCACAGAGTCCAAAAGACTGTTCTATACATCTGTGTCTCTTTTGCTGTCTCATGTACAGGGTTATCATTACCATCTTTCTAAATTCCATATATATGCTGTATATATGTTAATATACTGTATTGCTGTTTTTCTTTCTGGCTTACTTCACTCTGTATAATAAGCTCCAGTTTCACCCACTTCATTAGAATTGATTTGAATATATTCTTTTTAATGGCTGAGTAATACTCCATTGTGTATATGTACCACAGCTTTCTTATCTATTTGTCTGCTAATGGATGTCTAGTTTGCTTCCATGTCCTGGCTATTATAAACAGTGCTGCGATGAACACTGGGGTGCGTGTGTCTCTTTCAATTCTGGTTTCCTCGGTGTGTATGCCCAGCAGTGGGATTGTTGGATCATATGGCAGTTCTATTTCCAGTTTTTAAAGGAATCGCCACACTGTTCTCCATAGTGGCTGTACTAGTTTGCATTCCAACCAGCAGTGTAATAGGGTTCCCTTTTCTCCACACTCTCTCCAGCATTTATTGTATGTAGACTTTTGGATAGCAGCCATTCTGACTGGCATGAAATGGTACCTCATTGTGATTTTGATCTGTATTTCTCTGATAGTGAGTGATGTTGAGCATCTTTTCATGTGTTTGTTAGCTATCTGTATGTCTTCTTTGGAGAAATGTCTGTTTAGTTCTTTGGTCCACTTTTTGATTGGGTTGTTCATTCTTTGAAATAACAGAGGAGCTATGAGATCTTCTGGAGCTAAGGCATCTAATAAACCCTCTGAGAGTACTGAGCATCACCAGGACTCTCCAGGCCATCACTGAGCAACATACAATATTACTCAGTTTGGAATGTCTTTTCTACTGATGGTTCTGTCATACATTAATACTAAAATCAATTTTATTAATCTAATATCTTTTTCTGAACTTTTAATTCTCTATAATCATTATTAAAGCATTAGTTCCTAGCTTTAAAAAGAAAGCAATGTTTCTCAAATATCAAGGGAAATTAAAAATTTTAATTTTTAATTGAAAAAATTTATTATAGTTGATTTAGCATATTATTTTAGTTTCAGGTTTATAGCAAAGTGATTCAGTTATATATGTATACTTCTTCAGATTATTTTCCATTATAGGTTATTAAATGATAGTGAATATAGTTTCTATACTGTAAGTAAATTCTTGCTGCTTATCTATATTATGTATAGTATTTGGTATCTGTTTACCTCATACTCCTAATTTATCCCTCCCCTTCCCTTCCTCTTTGAATTTAAAGTCATTTTAAATAGTTTATTTGCATGGAAAATTATTTTGATTGTTCCTGTTTTGGGGAAATCTAAGGTCCCACCTTACCTGTCTCCTGAGAAACCTGTATGCAGGACAAGAAGCAACAGTTAGAACCAGACATGGAACAATGGACTGGTTCAAAATTTGGAAAGGAGTATGTCAAGGCTGTATATTGTCATACTGCCTATTTAACTTATATGCAGAGTACATCATGCAAAATGCCAGGCTGGATGAAGCACAAGCTGGAATCAAGAGAGAAATACCAGGAGAAATACCAACAACTATAGATATGCAGATAACTCTATATGCCACTCTAATGGCAGAAGGTGAAGAGGAACTAAAGAGCCTCTTGATGAACGTGAAAGAGGAGAGTGAAAAATCTGGCTTCAAACTCAACATTCAAAAAACTAAGATCATGGTAGTCAGTCCCATCACTTCATGGCAAATAGATGGGGAATAAGTGGAAATAGTGACAGATTTTATTTTCTTGGGCTCCAAATTCACTGCAGATGGTGACTGCAGCCATGAAATTAAGACACTTCTTCCTTGGAAGAAAAGTTATGACAAACCTAGACAGATTATTAAAAAGAAGAGACATCACTTTGCTGAATAAAGATCTGTATAGTCAAAGCTATGATTTTTCCAGTAGTCATTTACAGATGTGAGAGTTGGACTGTAAAGAAGGCTGAGCACCGAAGAATTGATGTTTTTGAACTGTGGTGCTGGAGAAGACTCTTGAGAGTCCCTTGGATAGCAGAGAGATCAAACCAGTCAAACCTACAGGAAATTAACCCTGAATATTCATTGGAAGGACTGATGCTGAAGTTGAAGCTCCAATACTTTTTTCAACTGATGTGAAGAGCCGACTTACTGGAAAAAGACCCTTATATTGAGAAACATTGAGGATAAGAAGAGAAGGGAGTGGCAGAGGTTGAGATGGTTAGATAGCATCACTGACTCAATGAATATGAGTTTGAGCAAACTCCAGGAGACAGTGAAGGACAGGGAAGCCGGGTGTGCTGTAGTCCACGGGGTCACGAAGAGTCGGACACTTAGTGACTGAACAACAATTCCTAGAAGAAATCTAATTCAAGCCCTTGAATTTCTATAGGTGTATTTTGTGTCAAAGGTTTAGTCACTCAGTTGTGTCTGACTCTGTGACCCCAGGGACTGTAGACTACCAGGCTCCTCCATCCATGGGATTTTCCATGCGAGAGTACTGGAGTGGGTTGCCATTTCCTTCTCCAGAAGATCTTCCCGAACCTGGGATCAAATCAGGGTCTCCCACATTGTAGGCCAGATGCTTTACCATCTGAGCCACCAGTGAAGTCATTATATCACCTAGCATTTTGCATACTTCTTTTAGGGAATTTTGAACTATTTAATCATTTATATCCTCCATCTGTATCAGATAAAATATTCTGCTCTTGTGTGTATATAGATGTACCCCCCCACAATTGGGAAGCCAGAGGAAATTCTCTGCTACTTTTTTTCATCCCCTTATAAAAGCATTATACACTTTTAGACAACTGTGAGTCTAGCTTAAGTTCATTAGAACTGAGAATACTCATATTGCCTTTGGGAGACTGACAACTGTATAAGCCCTCAAGTAGGCATTCATTTGAATGAAGGAGTGTGGCAGAGCTAGAATGACCACGCGGTGAATTAGCAGGAGAGAAATCTCTTAGCACCTTGTTGTGTTTTCTGACCTCAAATTGTATGGGCCTTTGTAATAATTAATAGCTAGTGTCGCCTCTTTATTCTTGGTCTCTATCATTGCCTCTCTGACAAATAGTTTATAGTCTATAATCCTTCCAGTTGTCTTCTCACCCTGATGTTTTATACCTCAGTGACTTTGTCTCAGAGTTGTGTTTTGCATTTGCTTGCTCATCCATGGTGACCTTGTTTGGGCTTTGTTTAGTTTATTTGTTGCCTGATGATACATACCAAGCCTTACAGGGACCATTTGACTTTATATACATTCAATTTATTGGCTTTAGTCATCACTGCTTCCTAACAAACCCAAAAAGCACCCTGAAAGGGTTACATCAAGGCCAAATCTAAGTGGCGAACGCTCTTCTCACTGCCTTCTTTCAGAAGATGGGGGTTTAACCTGCCCTGTTCCCCATGCTGCCCCACTCTTTGACCACATTTTTCCCCCCATAGCCAGCACTGATTTTACTAATCGTCACAGATTGAAATAATTCAACCATGAGAATTCAGGTTAGTTTACCTGTCTTGTGACCAGACTGATTTATAAGCACCTCCGTCATTCCTTTTTTCTTCCAGTTTATTTGAGTGTGGTATAGAGCTCATCCTCAATTTAAAAATTACAAGCAAGCTAAGGTCAGTAATTGCGGAAGACATTTACTGAGTTTACATCCAAAAAGATAAGTGTCCCTATTAGGAAATTAGCTCACATTTGTAACTACTACTGAACAGTGGGTGACCTCAGTATATGGAGCTACAAAAAGATAAATAATTTATACTGAATATTCTGGGCATATTATCAAGAAAATGAATAAAAGCTTTGCCTACAAATAAACAAGAATTATCCATTATTGTTACTGTTAATTATCTATTACTGTCTGCTAAGCTAATACAGTAGGAAAATTTTTTTTTACATGATCTAAAAGATGTAAAGCATGGTCCTGAGAACAGGATGAATTCTTTCTTTCTTTTTAAAGCTAGGAATTAGGAATCAGAGATCTGATTTCTATTCTGACTCAACTAACAGTAAACCTTGGGCTCATCCTTTCCCTCTGTAAAAGGACTCCTGTCTCCTCAAAATACTGGCAAAGGATGTAGGAAGATCCTGAAACAGACTCACAGACATATAGAACAGATTGCGGTTGCCAAGAGTTGGGGGCAGGGGATGGCAGGGAAGAGAAGGTATGGGAGCTTGGGATTAGCAGATGCAGACTATATATACAAGATGGATAAATAACAAGGTCCTAATGTATCACACAGGGAACTATATTCAATACCTGTGACAAGTTATAATGGAAAAGAATATGAGAAAGAGATAGAGTCTTAACCACTGGGGAAGTCCCAGGGTCCTGTCTTTTAAATTTGAGGTTTCTGACCCAAAATATAGCAGACTCCATGATTTTACATAGTCTCTCATCAGAAAAGTCTGTCAAGACAGATTTTCAATTTTTCCCAAACAGCAAAGAATTTTTGGGCAAGAACAGCTTTTGTGCTATGCTTACTTTTCTGGGATCTCATTTTCCCTTAGATTTTTGCCTGCTAATCCCTCTTTATCTTTTCAGCTCTTTGATGTTTTTAAGGTAATACTTAAAATACATTCAAATAAACACTGTTTCCAGTGGGAGGCTTTTTATTTCTTTTATACCTTGGCCCACATCAACATGCTATAGTCTTTCTAAAGGTCACTTACTCATGATTCTTGTTGAGAAACCAAACTGCATTTTGAAATTGGCCTGTCCCTCTGGAAGAAGATGGAGCCAAGTCTGAACATTTAGGATGCCATAACTCAGGCTTTTTCCCAAACTAAAATTAAAAAAACCACAATTAAGTGCAACTCCTTTGCATTACATAATTCTGTCTCCAACATGCTAAAAAAACCAATAAATTTTAGGTGGACAAATTGGTGGTAGATAATGATTTTGCCTTTCTTTCTTGATTTTTTTCTTGTCAGTATTTTGAGGAAGACTGATTTACATAAATCATCTAATACAGTGTTTTCCAGTAAAATTAGTGATGATAGAAAGGTTTAAAAATCTTCAGTGTCCATCCACGTGGGGTTACTGTGCTCTTGAGATGTTGCTAGTGCAACTGAGGACCTGAATTTTTAATTTATTTTATTTAAAGTAATTTAAATAGCTTCATGTGTCTAGTGCCTGCTGTATGTGAAAGTGCTGCACTCAATATGTCAGCAAATTTGGAAAACTCAGCAGTGGCCACAGGACTGGAAAAAATCAGTTTTCATTCTGATTCCAAAGAAAGGCAATGCCAAAGAATGCTCAAACCACTGCACAATTGCACTCATCTCACACGCTAGTAAAGTAATACTCAAAATTCTCCAAGCCAGGCTTCAGCAATACATGAACCATAAACTTCCAGACGTTCAAGCTGGTTTTAGAAAAGGCAGAGGAACCAGAGATCAAATTGCCAACATCTGCTGGATCATCGAAAAAGCAGGAGAGTTCCAGAAAAACATCTATTTCTGCTTTATTGACTATGCCAAAGCCTTTGACTGTGTGGATCACTATGAACTGTGGAAAATTAAGATCTTAGAGAGATGGGAATACCAGACCATCTTACCTTTCTCTTGAGAAAGCTGTATGCAGGTCAGGAAGCAACAGTTAGAACTGGACATGGAGCTATAGACTGGTTACAAATAGGAAAAGGAGTATGTCAAGTCTGTATATTGTCACCCTGCTTATTTAATTTATATGCAGAGTACATCATGAGAAATGCTGGGATGGAAGAAGCACAAGCTGGAATCAAGACTGCCAGGAGAAATATCAATAACCTCAGATTTCACTCTTATGGCAGAAAGTGAAGAGGAATTAAAAAGCCTCTTGATGAAAGTGAAAGAGGAGAGTGAAAAAGTTGGCTTAAAGCTCAACATTCAGAAAACTAAGATCATGGCATCTGGTCCCATCACTTCATGGCAAATAGATGGGGAAACAGTATTAAACTTTATTTTTTGGGGCTCCAAGATCACTGCAGATGGTGACTGCAGCCATGAAATTAAAAGATGTTTATTCTTTGGAAGGAAAGTTATGACCAAACTTAGTTCAGTTCAGTCACTCAGTCGTGTCCAACTCTTTGCAACCCCATGAACTGCAGCACACCAGGCCTGCCTGTCCATCACCAACTCTAAGAGTCTACACAAACCCATGTCCATAGAGTCGGTGATGCCATCCAGCCATCTCATCCTCTGTCATCCCCTTCTCCTCCTGCCTCCAATCTTTCCCAGCATCAGGGTCTTTTCCAATGAGTCAGCTCTTCGCATCAGGTGGCCAAAGTATTGGAGTTTCAGTTTCAACATCAGTCCTTTCAATGAACCCTCAAGACTGATCTCCTTTAGGATGGACTGGTTGGATCTCCTTGCAGTCCAAGGGACTCTCAACACCAAGTCTTCTCCAACACTAGATAGCATATTAAAAAGCATAGACATTACTTTACCAACAAAGGTTCATCTAGTCAAGGCTATGGTTTTTCCAGTAGTCATGTATTGATGCAAGAGTTGGATTGTGAAGAAAGCTGAGTGCTGAAGAACTGATGCTTTTGAACTGTGGTGTTGGAGAAGACCAAATTAATTATTTAAATTAATGGTAGGGATAACTGTATAAATAAAGGTTTAATAAAGAGAAGTATTAAAAGAATTGAGCCATCATATGATAAACTGCAATTAAGAGCATGTTTTACCTCAAAAATAATTCATTCTGTAGCAACTATTTCAATATTTATTGTTGTTGTTGTTCAGTTGCTCAGTCATGTCCAACTCTTTGCAACCTCATGGACTGCAGCACATCAGGATTCTGTGTCCTTCACCATCTCCCAGAGCTTGCTCAAACTCATGTCCACTGAGTTGGTGATGCCATCCAACCATCTTGTCCTCTGCTGCCCCCTTCTCTTGGCTTCAATCTTCCCCAGCATCAGGGTCTTTTCACGTGAGTCAGCTCTTTGCATCAGGTGGCCAAATTATTGGAGCTTCAGCTTCAGCCAGTCCTGCCAATGAATATTTGGGGTTAGTTTCCTTTAGGATTGACTGGTTTGCTCTCCCTGCAGTCCAAGAGACTCTCGAGAGTCTTATCTGACACCACAGTTCGAAAGCATCAATCATTTGGTGCTCAACCCTCTTTATGGTTCAACTCTCACATGTGTAAATGACTACTGGAAAAACCATAGCTTTGACTATATGGACCTTTGTTGGCAAAATAATGTCTCTACTTTTTAACGAGCTGTCTAGGTTTGGTCATAGGTTTTCTTCCAAGGAGCAAGAGTCTTTTAAGTTCATGGCTGCAGTCACTGTCCACAGTGCTTTTGAAGCCCGAGAAAATAAAATCTTTCACTGTTTCCCCATCTATTTGCCATGAAATAATAGTTCTGGAAGCCATTATTTTTTTAATGTTGAGTTTTAAGCCAGCTTTTTCACTTTCCTCTTCACCTTCACCAAGAGGCTCTTTAGCTCTCTTTGCTTCCTGCCACAGGATGGTGTCATCTGCATATCTGAGGTTATTGATATTTCTCCTGGCAATCTTGATTCCAGCTGTGCTTCATTCAGCCTGGCATTTCACATGATGTACTCTGCATATAAGTTAAATAAGCAGGGTGACAATTTACAACCTTGACATAGTCCTTTCCCAATTTGAAACCAGTCTGTTGTTCCATATCCAGTTGGTCCATTTCAATTATTGAAATGCTTCAATTTCAAAAATATTTTTCAATTTCTGTAACTTGAAGATTACATTTTTAGCCTTTGTTCATATTTATTTTGCAAATGTTTTGGTTTATAGATGTATGAGTTAAGCCTAAGTGTTTTCTAACTACTTTTATATCTAGAACATTACAATTTTTTTAAGTTTAAGTAATATTAAAATGATCAAAATCAAAACTAGGGTTACATACAAATTATTTGTGTGTGTAAAAACTATTGTAAGATATTTCTATTACATTCTGAATGCATCATATAGTATTCTTAAATATTTGGCCAATATTTAAAATTGGTTTGCATTCCATGGCTATACATCATCTGTTAAATTGGCCGTATGGCCAAAAAGGTCTGCAAAGTATTAAAATCTCATCATGGATAATCACAAGTTGACTGGTTTAATACCACTGTAGATAAAAATAGCTTTATTGAACTGTTCAAATATAGAAATATCAGGTTTTGTGGATTTCTTTTCCCTATTGATGTCTGCTATCTTTTAAAAAAATTCCAAACATAGAATACACACTATTCAAAGCATGCTTTCAACTATCACCTGGAGGTCAATGATTCCAGAACTCTATTTCTACCCATTTCACTTCAATTTCAGACACACATTTCCAATACTCTAATCAAGAGTTTTACCTAAATGTCCAACAAGTATTTCAAATTCATTGAGCCCCAGATGCTAGTCCTGTGTTCTTGTTCTACATCAGTGGTGTTCACTTCCAGCCAGTCTATGAAACTCAAAACTCTGAATTCATCTTTCACTTCTTTCTTGTCCTCACCCTTACATCAGCGATCAGCAAGTCCTAGATTCTCTTTGCACCCTAGCCATTGTCTTAGTTCAGGCTTGTACCTGTATCTGTATTACAGTATCAAACGATGACTGTAATATTCATCCACGTAGATTCCCTGATGTATCAGTTACCTTCAATGCCAATCTAGCTTGAAATATGAACATAAGTAACCTCAGTGATAGTCCTCAGATGACTCGCTTCTGCCTACATGAACTGGCCAAGTTTCATTTACCGAGACTTCCGCCTTAAAAGACTGAGTTTATGGAAGGCAAGGCCTCTGTCTTGTTCATTTTTATTTCTCAGTATTTTATAAAATTCTTAGTATGTAACTAGTGCTACATGTAGTCGAATGTTAAGCACTAATGAGTGGCTAAGAGCACAGGTTTTAGAATCAGACAGATCTAGGTTTAATTTCTGCCTCCTCTGCCACTTAATTGCTAACTGACCCTGAGCAAATTAACTTTTAAGACTGCAATTCTCAATTCTGGCTTCATGTTAAGATTACACAAGGGATTTATTAGAAGGGCCCAAGCCCCCACTTCAGCCCAATTAAATCATAATATATGGAGGGTGAGGCTCAGGGACTAGAAATTTTAATAGATCCACAGGTGATCTTATTATGCAGCCAAGGGTGAGAACACTGCTCTTGATCTTAATTTCTCATCTACTATGTAGTATCTGTTTTGAAGGGGTTTGGAGCATCTGAAAAGAAATGGAATTCAGCATAGTGCTTGGCACATAGTGGTGGTACAGTAGTAAAGAATCCACCTGCCAATGCAGGTGACACAGGAGACGCAGTTTTGATCCCTGGGTTGGGAAGATGCCCTGGAGTAGGAAATGGCAACCCATTCCGGTATTCTTGCCTGGAAAATTCCATGGATGGAGAAGCCTGGAGGTCATCCATGGGGTCACAAAGAGTCAGATGTGACTGAGCACGCACGTACACATACACACACACACACACACACAGAGGCATCTAGTAAGTCACAATGTTAATACACAATCTTAATTTGTAACCTTCTCAATCACTAGCCACTAGCTGCTTTGCCTTCAATTCCTGGAAGGTACAGATTTTGCAGCTTTAGTACCTTCACTCTTGCTCTTCACCCTGCTCTTAGAAAATTCCTATCTTCAAGTCACACCTGAAGTCATATCTAGCTAGCTTCCAGGTTTTCCCCTTCATTTTCGATTGCGTAGGGAGATGTTCATTGTCATCACTTGTCTCACTTTGTAATTATATGTTAACTATTTACTGTGTGTTTCCCCAAATGTACTGTGAACTTCAGAAGGCAGAAAAGTTCATTTCCCCCCTAGGATTCAGTGCCAAGTGCCTGGGATGTGCGTGATGTTCAGGTGATAGTTGTTAAAAGGATGGATGAATAATCCATCCTGGACTCTCAAAAAAGCAAAAATCCTTGACTTTTTGTGTCCCACAACTATATGTATTACTATATCAAAACATAATCAAAACTAGTACTACTGTCGCTAGTGTTCCAGTTTCTAGCTATTGACTAGGAAAACTGCAACACTTTTTTTTTTTTTCAGGGAGATGGTTTTAATTTGGGCAAGGCTTCCAAGTCCAGGTTCTTAGAGGCTTAGTCATCAACTCTTGGGCAATAATTAATGTTAGTCTAACAACATCTCACTTCAACAAGGTAAATAAACTTCTGTGGGTGTTTATGTTAGCTAAGTAAGAAAGGTTTTGTTTTCCAGTTTGCCTTTTGTCACATTCACTTGGGAAGTCAAACAACATGTAAGGTTAATGGAAAATACCTTTTTCTTAAGTTACAGAATTATCAAATCATTGATAGTTTTGCCTATGAAAAGGACCTTAGAAATAACCTAGACCAACCCCTCATCTTACAAACAAGTAAAAAGGCCAAATAAAGTGAATTTATTGGACATGATTATGCATGTGCTGTCAGAGCACCAGGTTTCAAGAATCCTTCACCAGTGTTCTCTCAGCCACATTACACCAGTTTCAAAGTAATCCAGTTATTCCAATTTCTCAGAGTTCTTCATCAGTTTATATTCTGGCATCAAGCAATTCATGATTTTCACGTTTCCATGATAATAACAAATACTTGGTCCAGATTCATGAGTATGATATGAATCTTCATATCTCATGTCTCAAGACATCTGTCCATGCACCAGACTCCATCATCTATTTCAAGTTTTCCCATCTCTGAGCTCTCACCAGAATGCACAGCCCCATCATATCTGCTTCCTTATAATCCATGAAAACTGTCCCCAAACTTAACCAGAAGACAGTTCAGTTCAGTTGCTCAGTCCTGTCCGACTCTTTGCGATCCCATGAATCGCACCATGCCAAGCTTCCCTGCCCATCACCAACTCCCGGAGTCCACCCAAACCCATATCCATTTGAGTCGGTGATGCCATCCAACCATCTCATCCTCTGTTGTCCCCTTCTTCTCCTGCCCTCAATCTTTCCCAACATCAGGGCCTTTTCCAATGGGTCAGCTCTTCACATCAGGTGGCCAAAGTATTGCAGTTTCAGCTTCAACATCAGTCCTTCCAATGAATACCCAGGACTGATCTCCTTTAGAATGGACAGGTTGGATCTCCTTGCAGTCCAAGGGACTCTCAAGAGTCTTCTCCAATATCACAGTTCAAAAGCATCAATTCTTCTGAGCTCAGCTTTCTTTATAGTTCAGCTCTCACATCCATACATGACCACTGGAAAAACCATAGCCTTGACTAGATGGACCTTTGTTGGCAAAGTAATGTCTCTGCTTTTTAAAATGCTGTCTAGGTTGGTCATAATCTTCCTTCTCTGTATTTCTCCTGAGGACTTTGTATTCTGCCCTATACCACAATAGGAATGACTATGTTGGATGTAAGAAACTTAGAAATTGGTGCCACATGGTTCTTGCTTTTTAGGTCTTGTCCCTTCTTGAGATCAATAAATATTTAAACTAAAACAAAAGCCTCTCCAGGATAAAATTTTCCATAAGCAATTTCTTGAAGGCAATTTTCAAGGGTTTGAAAAAGGCAAGACCCTGATGAATAGGACTCATGCTGCTTTAAAGAGGGCCCCGGATGTAAGGACGTTTTAAGTTACTGTCTCTTTTCTGGGTGCTTTTTCTCTTTTAAAAATTGCTCATCCATTCAGTATAATTCACCCTTATCCATTTTTTTGTTTTTCCTACTGGTAGTGTGAAAACCTACAGGAGAGAAATTTATGACCTTTAGGAAACATTAGAGAAAATAAGAAAGGCCATAGAGAAAATAAGAAAAGCCATGTAAATACTTGCTTATGTGTATTTTGGTGCAAGCTTAATATCGCCTTCAAATTTTTTATAAACATACCCATAAAAAGGTCAGAAACATAGCATCATTAATCAGTTCAAAGTTAAAAAAAATACAAAGGAATTTCATCAATTAATACTCCTTTGCACAGCTCTTAAACAATAATTCCAGGCCCAAACTTCATGTAAAAACCTTCCACAAGAACACTGTAACCTGACCACAATCATAATATGATACTACTTCTGACAAATAAAGAGTTGTAGTTTCTCTATTTTGTATTTTCCTCTTAGTAGTTTGTACTGTACTTCGCAAACTCTGTTTCGCTGTAAACCTCAAAAGCTCTATGAAAACTGTCCCCAAACCGCTTTACCTAGTCAAACTTGGGGAACGATTATTAATGAATGCCGCATAAAGTGCTGTGGGATGGAAAAGACAGAATTATCAAATTATGCTCTCTCCCCGAAGAAGGTATGACTTTACAAGGGAAGGGGAAAAAGTAAAGAATAAAGGTCGGCGAAATCACAAAAGATACTGTCAGCATCCTTAGCAGGAGGACCGGCGACCTGCGGCCCAGAACTCCGATTTCAGCTCCGAAGGGAGGGACGCGCAAAGGGTGTGAGTAGCTGTGCGATTCTCTGGCACCGCCCACAGAGTCTGGGCAAGCCTCACAACCCTCGACGGCCCGGTCAGCAAACAACAGCTGATCTCGCAGCCTCCACCAATCGACGGTCCAAGCCTACGGGTGCCGCTACCCTCGCGGGGACCGGAAGTCCTTTTGCCCCGGCTCTCCGGCCTTCCACCTGGCCCCTGTGGGAACCGGAAGTTATTCTGCCCCGATCGTCTTCGCGTCTTCTCGTCGGCCGCACAGGCGCAGTGGAGCTCGGGCGGAGTTGTGGGAGGGGAGGAGGAAGCGGCGGAGGGGGGCGGGGGCCGGTCCCAGAAGATGGCGGAGGCGGGGGTGAGTTGGGGTACCCCGGGAAAGCGCGAGTGACTTGATGCTGAGGGAAAGAGCCTGAGGAAAGGGGTGCCTTCGGGGAGAGGAACCACTTGCATTTTTGCAACCTGGGAATCCTCCTGGCAAGTGTGAGGAGCCAGGACCACAGATGGGGCCTGAAGGGCGAGGGGCTCCGCTTACCTGGAGGAGGGTCGGCGAGATCCGGAAGGGGACGTCTGGGTCAGGGAGAGGGCGTAGGAGAGGCCGAGACTCACTGGAGAGTGAAAGAATGCCCGGGTGGAAAGAAGGCTGGCGGACGGCGGGAAGGCCGACCTCGGAGATATGAAGGGGTAGAGGCGGCGAGCTGTCAAGCGTAGAGCTGTCAGGACTTGGTAGGCTCGTAGCCAAGGAGACCAGACTCAGGCTTAGGAGGGAAAAGGATCTGGAAAGGTTGGTATTGTATTGATAGTACGCTTATAATCCGCCAAAAGGTTTTGTAGATATTGGGTTGAGGAGTGGGACTTTGGCATTTTGGATTTTAATTGGAAACTTCTGGAGTAGATGTGAGGTAAAGCCAAAGAGAACTCTTGCCAGGACCTAGAAGTCAGTTGGTGATAGTTTCCGAGATTTTATACTTGGTCACTGAAGATTGGCAATCTGGGAAAAGAAAGTAGTGTGGGTATAATGGAGGACGAGGGGGAAAGGGTGCTAAAACTTAAGTGATAATGACCCATGTCCAGTTAGCATTGGCAAAAAGTTAGTGAAGTATGGCGTGAGCTAGATAGTCTAGGAAAATATACCAAGGAGAGCTGACTATTCTGTAGGGTTATTGAGGAAATGCTTCAAGAAGGAGTGAATAGTCTTGACAATTGGGACATTGAGACTGGCAGGGATCAGTGGAACTAAAGGTTGCAGGGGAAGTCAGGCTCCAGTCATGGGTTCAGGAGGAATGAAGGCAGCCTGGCAATGGCCAGCTTGTATCTTCTAATTTTGAGATTTGGCCTCGATAAGAAACAGTTGAGTGAAAATGAGTGGAGGGACTCCATTAATATTCCCCCCCCCCCTTAATAGCCATGTACTCTTTCTGTTCCCTTCTTTCATTCTTTTTCTGGACATTAGGTTGAGTAGTGTTTTGTTACAGTTCTCAGTACATATCTGATACAAAGTGACCAATATATGAATCATATATGTTTATTTGGGAAAAGAGGTTAATTCTTTTTAAACTGACAATTGTTGCTTCTACGTATGGCGGAAAGTTTAAATGCAATTCAGTAATTTAAAGACAGAGCTTATTTTCATCATTATCAGAAAATTATTCTGAAACGATGGAGTAACCTTTTTATGGACTGAGATTTGTTATTTAAAAGCAGTAATAGGATGCAAATGTTGCTTGTTTAATAGTTTCTGTGTTTGGATTTTAATGTTGATAGGAAAGATGAGCTGCAGGGTCTTCAAGGCTAACATGTTTTTCTTCCTAGAAATTCTTAGTGTCCTTAGCCTATGAATCACAACTGTATGCTTTTTTTTAAAAGGAGAGTTTCCTTGATTTGTGTTTTTCCTAATTGTGATGCTTATTCTGTTTTGAGAATGCCTTTCATATTACTAGAGCATAGCATAAGAAAGTGGGAGGTAGTAATTTAATTTTATTATTTAGTAACCTTTCTGACTTAAGTACCTGAAGAGACAGGGTAATCTGAGGGAATAAACACACTTTTGTGACTGCTCTTCCTTTGAAGACTCAGGATCTTGTTTGGTTTTGAGGGTGTTGCGATTGTTAAAATACAGTTGATTCTTAATTGGTTCTTCAGGAGATTTTGTTTGTGTGTTTGTTTTCAAATGCCTGTTGCCTGGAAGTTTTTTCAGTGGCAAATGTAAACTTTGCTTTTCATCCACAAAGCGGAGAATCAGTTAAAACAGCATTTTATTTATCTGATGGTAATAATAGCCCATTGATTGGCAGCCGTAGACTGGGAGTAATGTTTCCCAGTTTTGATGATTTGTTATTGATCTATCCAAACTATTTGAACTATTTTTCTTTTTGTTCAGTAATGTACTCTATAGAAATTGTAGCTCAGGGGCTTAAGGTAGAATTTTTCATGTTCTGTGGAAGTTTCTTCTTTGTCAATTTTTTTTTAAAGTGGCTTAAAAATTGGCTTTAAAGATTATTTTTTGTGTGGCACTAAATTGTTTTTGTATGGTGTGTTTAGAAAAGGCAATTGTGGTGAAGAAGCACTCTGGACAGGGAGCCAGCATGCTTGGGGCCAGTCCAGATACTTACTACCTGGCAACAGTTTTATACTCGCAGAAAGTTACTTAGTCTGTTTTATTTTGTAAAATAAAAAGGTTAAGGATTAAAAAACATCTGCCTGCTTACTAGGATTATTATTGAGGATCTATTGAGATATTATCTTTTAAGTGGCATTTTTATACCAGAGCCTTCTTGATCAGAAAATTATTTCTTGGGTAATCTAAATTTTTCAAATATAGGTATTTAAAAATGTTTTTGAGAATCGAATTTATCACTGGTGTAATAGTAACATTTAAAGGTATAGATATACTTTAGGAAGATATTATCAATGCATAATCAGAAAACGGAACTTTAAAACATATTAAGGAACTTATTCCAAGAGCTTTCACTTTAAAATAACCTACTCCCCTAATGAGTGACTATTATAAACATGCTTTTTTTAGGAACTTAATTGTTGTGTAGTAGAGGGGTGTAGAATGTTTTATCCCTTTGATGAGTCAGTCTGGCCATTTCTAGGCATTTGCTGTACTTATTTGTCATAGGAAGATCCGGCATATACATTCTTGATCTTGTCACTTCACTTAATCATTTTGGGTCTCATTTGCTTTGCCAGATAACTGTTAGATCACTGATACTTAACTTCTTTGGGGTCATGGATTTTTTTTTTTTTTTTGAGAACTTGATGTAAAAATGTCCAAACTCTCTTCTCAGAAGAATGCTTGTATGCACAACTTCTTTGCTTTTGTTTTGCATCAGACTTATATGCCCCCTGAAATAGATGAACTCCCAATCCCCTTCCATTTCTTAAATTCTAGAATAGTGTGATTCTAAAGCATTTTAACTTTTATTTTTGTCTCCAGAAATTATATACTATTGTATTATTACGTGGTCGCAAAATTAGCTCTTTGGTCTTAAAAAAGTAGCTTAAAAAATCTTTCAAATAAACATCAGACAAGTGTTGTGTTATTTTTTTAAAAGCTACTTTTGGGGTGAAGTAGGAAACTATAAACAAGCACTTTCAGGAAAGACTGAATAAACAGCTGAGGCAGAATAACATAAACAGTGTAGAAAGTCTCTAGCAGCCTTGAAATAGAATGAGGAAGGAGTCTAGCAATCAGTGGCTCTGGGCGGGAGAGCCTTGTTTCTCTGTGGGTGTTTGGGCGGTTGGAAATATGTAGGGCCATTTTTAGTTATCTCAGAGTGGGGAGGGGGCGTGCACTGGCATTTGGTGGGCAGGAGCCAGGGTTGCTCAATGTTTTGTAATGCTGAGGGCAGTTCCAAATAGCAAGAAATTGTCCTGCCCTGTCCTGTCCTGCTCTTTGACAAATACTGGTGAGTGATGTGAGATGGGGCATACTATACTGGAAACAGGTTTTAAAAACTGAAGCTATTTTGTTCTTTTAAAAATATTATTCAACATAAAATTCCCCTTTGGAAAAATTCAGACAGAAACAAGTGATTTACTAGAGCAGTTGGGTTACTGAAAATGTGTATTTACTCTTTGTGCACTAGTAGCTGTTTTAGTAGCAGAAGGCAGGGGATATTGTTGTGTCTAATGAAGGTTGGGAAATGAAGAGTTGACTGCTGGTTGAATATTGTATGAAGTTGGCCATATGATTTTTTTCTTTAATACATCTTTTTGATCTGGTACTCTTGAAGAAAATCTCAAGGTGTTTGTACATGTATGATCTTTCTACTTGGATATTAATTGACATTAATGATGTCATTAGAATGTTTACAGTTGAGATTATTTTCTAGTATCTGCCCATCTCTTCAGTAACCAAATCCCTTTCTGTAAGACATATGCCAAAAAAAGAAGTCTGAGGAGTTGGACTGTGGTGGAACTCAAAAGTTTATAGGAAAGAGGAGGGGTTTTGGCCATCAGTCAGATGTAGGGTACAATTCTAGTTCTTATACTGCCAGTCATGTGACTATAGGAAAGTTGCCAAGTCTCTGACTTTATATCTTCACGTGTAAAATGTGGAAGATAATACCTACCTGTAGCATTATTTTGAAGATTAGAGCTACTGTGTGCCTGGCATGGAGTAGTCCCTCCATAAATGGATGCTTTATCATGATGGTGATGATGATGATGAATTCTGTAGCTACTGAACACCAGAACACATTACATTTTCCTATGAATCAACTGTAATATTTGCTGTTTTCTCTAGGCAACTAAGCTGTAGAGGTCAGTGATGCTGTAGACTTAAGTAGGTTTGTGAGGTTGAGGATAGAATTCCCCCCCTGGGTGTTGGGCATAGAGCTTTGAGTGTGGTAGAGGCAGTTAAAAAAAAAAAAAAGTCTATTGTCAGTGTTTATTGCATGGAACTGATAGGCTGTGAAAGTTACTAATACTTACAGATGTTCTCATTTTTTTATACTGTTTATTTCTAAAATAAACTTCCCCATCCCCCCACAGTGTACACATGAATTTTATTCCAAAATTCATTTATAAGGTAGTTTGAAACTTGGAAGCTTAGAGGAAAGATATTTTAAATGATTAAATGTTTGGTTAGGTTCACCTTCCAGAAGACTTTCTTAACCCAGTATAGTTTGATTCAGAAAGGGCTAACCCAATTTGATTAAACAAATGTGAATTTGTGGAGCTCCCAGTATGGGCTACGTAGGTACCTTTCTGGGTTCATAGGCACAGTGAAAACTTGATAGTGAATAAGAGATACATACAAAGTTTGTATTTCATAAAGCAATTGTATATATCATCATAACGTCACTATTAGAAGTGCCATATTTAAGTTTTAAATAAACTAAGATTGAGAGAAAATATCATTTATGTACTGAGGTGACTGACAATACCCAAAATACATTGTTGGTTGGGATAATAGTAAGTTATGAAAATGGTCTGTATAGTTCTTTCCCATTTAAAAAAAAATTGGTATTTATAGAAAAACAAAACAACCTAGGGGAATATTTAAGAGTTTGGGAGGCTGGACATGATGGTGCGAATGAGGGTTTTGGAGCCAGACAGATTGCATGTATTTGAATTCCATTTTGCCCTCTTACTAAGGGTGGAAACTGGAGTGACAACTTTTCTTTGCTTTTTTGCCTCACCTGTAATATGGACATAATTGCATCCTGTTAGGGTTGTGAGAATTAAATGAGTTACTGTATGTCAGGTGCTTAGGATAGCTCATGTATGCCAAGTCGCTTCAGTCATGTCCAACTCTTTGCGACTCTATTGACTGCAGCCTGCCAAGCTCCTCTGTCCATGGGGATTCTCCAGGCGAGAATACTGGAGTGGGTTGCCATGCTCTCACTTCAGAGGATCTTCCCCACCCAGGGATCGAACCTGCATCTCTTATGTCTCCTGCATTGGCATGTGGGTTCTTTACCACCAGTGTCATAGATAGTCTCAAATGTTACTTGCTTTAAACAGACAAGGAGACTCTGAAGACATGGGTTCAGTCCCTGGGTCAGGAAGATCCTCTGGAGTAGGAAATGGCAACCCATTCTAGTATTTCTTGCTTGGGAAATCCCATGGACAGAGGATCCTGGTGGGCTACAGTCCATGGGGTTGCAGAAAGTCGGATATGACTGAGCATGCATGCATGCTCTTAAAGCTCACTTCTGGGTACAAAGGAAAGATGGCTTTGGTTTGGCGAGGGCGGGGAGTGATGTTGAGTGAATACTTAGAGTGATTGTACTTGCAAAGTTCTAGGTTTTAGGAATCAGGCACCCTGTGCCTTGAACTCCTTAGAATCTAGCCAAGAGGTTATTGTTTGTTTTCTTAGCTTCCTTTCTTATGCTTCCTACTCCAGCTGTCTCACAATAGCTCTCATGATTGCAACAAAGGTGGACTGGGTCACGGCAGGGGTGGGACACAACTCTGGCGCTGGGGATAGTGGGTCAGGTCTCATTTCTGTGCTTGATGTATGTGTGAGTGAACGGGTGTTGGTCTGTTTTTTATAGGGCACTTTTGTGCAGAAATTCACATATTTAAGCATTAAACATTAAAAGAGTCATTTTATTCCCCTATGGAGATTGTCCTCAGGAGCAAGCCACATTTTATTGAGAACAGTAAAACACTAACAGTCAGAATATGCCAATTTTCTGTAAAGTATAAATTTATTTATTTTTTGTAAAGTGTAAAAATTTCTACGTGAATTTCCAAGCCCTTCAGTTATATGGGCTTGGAGATTTGCATAGAAAAGATAGAAACCTGGAGTTTGATCTTGTGGTTTCTCCAGTAGTAAAGGTGACTCAGATAGCCTGAGCTGGTTTTTTCACTGATGTGGGGCAAGCAAGGTCACTAGTTCTGTCCTAGTAAATATAAATTTAGCACTTTATTTTTTTATTATATTATGCATATGAAAATGCTTTTTACATCTTCTTATTCCATAAATAACCAATTTAAATAAGCATGTAAACTTGTCATTTCATTATTTGTTCTTTAAAATGAACTAGTATTGAAATCAGGAAAACTGTATAGTCATTTATTAGGCATGCATTGATTCCTTTTTTCTTATCTCTTGCAGGATTTCTGGTAGGTCCTGTTTTAGGACGAGATGCAGTACTGTTGAAACGCCAGTCTGCTTTGGTTCATACAATTAGCTTTTTCAGCTGGGAAACCATTTCTTCTTCCTCTTTTTTTTTTTTGGCCGACTTAATGAACTTATGAAACCATGGCAGAAGGAGAGACAGAGTCACCTGGGCCCAAAAAGCGCGGTCCGTATATCTCATCTGTCACTAGCCGGAGTGTGAACTTGATGATTCGAGGAGTAGTGCTGTTTTTTATTGGAGTATTTCTTGCATTAGTGTTAAACTTACTTCAGATTCAGAGAAATGTGACACTTTTTCCACCTGATGTGATTGCAAGCATCTTTTCTTCAGCATGGTGGGTACCGCCGTGCTGTGGCACAGCATCAGGTATGTGAAGGCTGTTTCTGTAACACAGAAAGAAATTAGGATAAATGACTGTGGCTGTTGTCTGGGAAATACTTGAAAAAGTCAGCGCTACTGGGTTGTAGTTTAAATACAGTACAATGGACCTGTTTTAAGTGATCAGTTTAATGAGTTTAGACGAATCATACATTCATGTAACCACCCCCACAGTTCAGCTATAGGACATTTCTAGAACCCTCTAAATTCTCTTGTGCCCTTTTGCAGCCTACCTCCAGCCTCAGGTTGAATCTGGATTATTTTCATCTGTTCTAGAATTTAGTATAAATGGAATCATAGAGTTTGTATTCTTTTGTGTCTGATATCTGTGTGACTGACCCATATGACCTTTAAAAATTCAGTCCTAAAAACAGTCTTGATTCTCTTAAGGATGAAGCTTTTAACCTCTTAATTTTGTTCTTTCTTCAACCCAACTCATATAAATTTATTTGAAATTATTTTGATGACACTGGTTTTCAGGTTTTGATGTGTGTTATTGGCTAGTTTTTAAAGTAGATGAAAGCTTGAAAGATGGAAGACAGTTGATCCTCGAACAGTGCAAGTGTGAAGGGTTGTGTGGGTTTGTTTTTTTAAATAAATGTGTATCACACAATCTGAGATTGATTGAATCTGCAGGTAATAAACTGTGTATACAAAGGGCGAACTATAAAGTTACAGGCGTATTTTCAGTTATACAGAGGATTGGTGCCCTTAAGCCTCAATGTTGTTCAAGGGTTGACTATAATTTTACACAAATTTAAAGCCTCACGTTACTTTTTAGATTTTGTATGTTTTCTTTCTTTATATGTTATTTTTAGATATACTTTCAGAATAGTAAATTCTTAAAGAGAAGGCAGATTGTCTTTGATTAAAATCATTATTTATTAGTTTAGATCTCTCTTTGTGGGCAATGTATATTGGATAAAGTGGAGTATTTCAGAATGCTGTATTGTTGCTGCACTTCTATAATGGGTAGCTCTTTGGCTTTTTCTAGTGAGACCAATAGATTACTACTATTTTATATAATAAAGTAATCAATGTAGAAGAAAGCCATAGTCATGTGGTAGAAGAGAATTCATTCTTTTATGAATGTCTGTTTGGTATCTCACATTTAATATATATATCACTACCTTGCAATATAATATAGATCTTCCTAGATTTATGTTCTAGAGCCAGAGGGCCAAGGGTGAGGAGTTAGGTGTGAGACATTTTTTAAATGATCTTGTGAAACTTATTGGACACTTACATAATCCTATTGCATGGATGGAAAGGCATTTTTGTGGTAAGGTGTCAGCATGGTTTATATACTGATGTCTCACTATTATAGTATTTACCTTAAAAGAGAACTTGTTAAGGTGATGATTCTTCATTTCCCCAAGGCTATTACTATTCTCTGAGAGAACAGGTGACATAGTTCAAATAGACAAAAAGAAGAAAGCATAAATTATATTTTATTATTCTCTATTGTATTCAGTATCTACCAGTCCTCATGTTTTCCTTTCTTTCGTTTACATTCAGAAGAAAAAAGTTTTCCCAACAACTTCTTACTACTTCTTTATTTTTTCCTGTAGTGGAGCTGCTGTTCCTGTACAGTGGAAGCTTCTCAGGACTTAGAAGAGTGTGTCTTTTAAGAATATACAAAAGGAGCAGCAGGGGAGGAAAATCCTTGTTTTATTGAGTGTCTATTAATGTTTTGGGCTGTCCCTTCATCACAGGGATCTGTAGGGCAACCTTGGGAATGAGATGTTTGCATTGTGCCTATTTTGAGGGGATGAGGAAACAAGAGAAGGTATCAGTGAGCCCGGTTTCAGAGCCAGGGAGTGGTGTGCCCACATGACATACTGCATCACATGCTGGGGAAAGGCACAGAGGGAGCCACTCATCCTCCCCTCTCTGGGCTGCCTCTTTGAACCTTTAGGACTAAGTGCCTGGCCTTAAGGCACAGTGTTGTGCAGTATGCTGGCCTATGCTGCACCTTCTGGGAAAGGACAGGAGAACTGGACTGAGGTTTCGTTGTACCTCCCTTACAGGGAGGAGCAGGGGGTACATCTCTCCCTGTGATGTGGGCACTTTTGCCACAAACTCACATTTAGGAAGGAAAATTTCTAATGTTAATGCTATGTTTCAGTCACTCTGTTCCTGCTTTCCTACTTTTTCCCAACCACTGACTTGTCACAGTTACCAACTTAACCTCATATCATTTCATGTGGAGTATTTACATTTACACTTCTTGCTTAAGTGTTTCTTCTGAAAGCAGTACATTCCATGAGGTGCCCAGGCAAATGAAAGGAGAGATTCCAGTTAAGTCCACTCTTGATGGTGTTGGGTAGGTCTTGGTGTTTAGTAGGTAGGGACAAGGATATCAGATTTGTGGAAGTTGCCAAAGATGGAAAATAGATTCTTACATAATTGCTACCTCCCCCATACCCCAGCTCCAATTTTAGGGAAAGTGTTTAAAAAAGGTAAATGCTGTGAGAAACTATGTACAGTTTATGTGTATATATGGTATGTATATGTGTTTGTGTATATATGTTGGTGTGCATTTTCAAAGCTGTCTTGGCTCTTATCATCTCAGATCAGAAAAACTGATAATTATCCTTTAATTTTTCCTGCCAATAAGTATTTGTAGACTGATCAGCTACCTTCTGGAGCATCTCTGAAATCACCACTTTGTACATGTAAACCTTGTTATGGGAAATCCGCCAGTGGTGCTTTGGGAGGGGCAGCTAGTAGAGAACCCTGGTAAACTCTTTTGGATCCCAGTTTCCTTTTCCTGGTTCTGTTTTCAGTTTAATAATGGGCAGTATTTCAAGCTGTTCTCCTTGTGTTGTTCTCCTAACCCGCTTGTATCCTCCTCCCCTTGGCATGTGGCAGGAGAGGTCGGAGCTTTGGCCCTGTCAGTGCTGCCCCTAACATGTTACTTGGTCATATTGTTTCTGTGGTCACTTTGGGACTGAGTCACGTCTTACTCATTTACCCTTTTCAAATCCCCAGCGAATATGAAGAACCAGACACATTGTGGGTTCTGCTTCATCTTGTTAGATGAACACATTGCTCAGCCTGTCATAGGTTTTCCATGAAAGTATATCTCATTCTGTGGTTGTGCTTGTTCAGCTCCCTTTCCTTGAAAAATGTTTGACTTAAGTTTTTCTTTTAGTGGAGTGCTGCATTAAACACATTACCATGAAAAATGACGACTTGATGTTTTAGAAACTTCTCTTGTTTTTGGTCTTGGGAACCTACAATTAGTTACTGGGAAATAGCTGAAATATATCCAAAGAAATATGGTTTTTGCTGCAGAGAACCATCTGAGTAAGCAGGACTATGTTTGCATATGGTTTTACACAGACATGAATTTTAGTCTCTCTTGTTAAAATAAGAAAGTGGAGGAAGAGGACAAGAAGACCAGACACATTTCTGCTGAGCTCTCAACAGTGCAGCCTTCCTGCGCTGTAGATGTTGCTCTCAGACTCTGCCAGACCTTTATTTAAAGGAAAGAAAAAAGACATTTAATGGGAAGTGACAAGCTCCCTCGAATTCTCCCTCTCACTGAGCATCCGAGAACCATGCAGACTCGATGGATTTGATTTTTATTGGCAAATCCCAAGGTTGGCAGCATGGCAGTTTAAATTTCTTTTTGTGTTTTCGCTTTCTCTCCTCAGTTGTCTCTCACTTGTGAGTCTGACATCACATGCATAAAAATATAGTCAATTTTCCTTATTTATATCTTTTCCCACACATGTCAGTACTCTCTATGTGATAATTCTCTACCTATGGCATCAGCTGCTGAGGAAAATTGACTTGGAATGCCTGATCTTAGTTGATATCCTCAGCAACAGGCAAAGGAAGGGAAGAAGGAGCAAGAGCAAGGAATGACACATTGAACTGCTAGTTTCATGACCCCTTGAGAACAAAAAAAGAGGTAATATTCATTCAGATATATTTCAACTGTTAGGCATGCTTGTTGCCACTTTAACTTTGTAGAAATTTGGAAATGCTGTCAGTTAGTCTCATGGGGTATTAGAGTGGAACCTTTTAAATAGGAATATAATTTGAAACTTTAAAATTTACTAGTAGTTGTTGGAACTCTGCATTGCTGAAATGTGTTGCTAATGTCTTGATGGTCTGTGAACCATTTATCCTCAGCAAAAGCCTTATCGGAAGAGCCCATTCAGTTTTGTGGATTAGAAAATGTATATATCATTGCAACATCTCAAATCCAGATGGCATGGTGACCATGCGGCCTGTTTTCTATGCTGTTCCATTTGTCTGCTAGCCTGTGATTTTTTTTTTTATATTAATTGATTTCCATTTTTCCTTGAAGATAGAATGCATTGTTGGTGAGCTAGAGCTAGCCAATACCAGCCCAGGCAAAGGCTTCTAACCCTTTGGTCACTTAGGTTTGGGTACCATAATTTCATGATTCATTGTAGGTAATACTGGACATTTTAAGCATACTTTTCAACCATGTGACAGTTGTGTTTTTATTACCAAATGGCAGCATAAAACATTCTGTTTTTAGGAAGATTATCAGATTAAAGCTGTCCAGGTATTTCCTATTAAATTTAGTCTGTAGAAGTACATTTTTTTCATAACTTGTTGAATAATGTTTTGGTTCATGAAATACTCTTTTTTTTTTAAAATGACTAACTTACCATTTTAAATCCTCTCCCAATAAATGAGTAAAATGTTGAGGTTTGACAAGGATTTAAGTTAAAAATTGAATTACTCATAATTAACTGCACTGTTAACTTTCAATATGATCTTTCCAAAATGAAGGAATATTCTAGGGAATCGGGAGGGAGGAGGGAGGGGGGTTCTGGAGGGGGAACATATATAAACCCATGGCGGATTCATGTCAGTGTATGGCAAAACCAACACAATAAAGTAAAGAAAATTAAAAAAAAATAAAATGATTTCTTCTGATCTTTTTAACAGTGAATTTCAATTTTCCCTGAAAATGTGATTCTGTATACCATGTTTTCTCCATTTTTTCTCTGCAGAATGAGTCTTATGATAGAGTTCTGTCGCGAGTTTGCCTGCTTTGACAAGCTGACCTAGAGTCTCATTAGAGGGCCAGGTTGGAAGGGACTATCAGGACAAGACATGAGCTAGGGGGACAGGATCCTCTGTATAGCAGTATAGCTATAGCCATCCAGTAGTACGTGTGTGATGAGCTTGGACGTGTTTACGCTTCAAGCTTCTCTCTAGATTTGTGTCATTTCATGGCATGTTGCATTGCTATATAGCTTAAAGAGAACATTACTTAACTGCCAACTGGTTTGATGGTTTCCAAGTCTCAGAGATATTAGTAGTAGAAAAGTGGTGTGACTCATCTTGAGTCCAGTCTGTTGAATTCTGAATCGTACACTGAAATGCTGTTTTGCCTGTTGTAATTGAGACTACTGCTGTAACCATATACTGTGCTGTCTTCAGTGGTGGTATCCTCACTTTTTTTTTTCTCTTTTGGAAGGTAAGTTTATAGTGTCAATGATTAATGTTAAATAAGTTGAAGAGCTTTTCTAGAGAATCTTTCAAACCTTATGATGGTTGTTGTTACCCTTAGCTTAACCGTTGGAGATGACTTAATTTTTTTGCTTCTCTCCCCCGCAGCTGTGATTGGGTTATTATACCCCTGCATTGACAGGCATCTAGGAGAACCGCATAAGTTTAAAAGAGAGTGGTCCAGTGTAATGCGGTGCGTAGCCGTTTTTGTTGGTATAAATCACGCCAGCGCTGTATCCTTTCTGCTGTGATGAGATATGTAATAACGGGAGCTTCCGAGAATCCAAAGGTTAAGCAGACCCTTGCCACCTCGCTGTTGTCGAATTGTGATATGCCCACTTAGTCATAGAAAGAGCATGCACCACCTTGTTGCAGTGTCTGTGCAATAACAGTGTGGGTCC
Organism: Antilocapra americana; assembly: GCA_007570785.1. Classification (NCBI taxonomy): domain Eukaryota; kingdom Metazoa; phylum Chordata; class Mammalia; order Artiodactyla; family Antilocapridae; genus Antilocapra; species Antilocapra americana. The sequence continues at coordinate 4,503,583 of ML660200.1, read as the reverse complement.
AGCCTTTCACTTCAATCTGTATTTTTCAATATCACTCAGAAACTTTGTACATTAATAAAACATTTACCTATGTTTCTTTAAATTAGGTTACTTAATTACCTAGTTTTGCTAACTCTAACATTGAAACAGGTACGCTTGCAAAGGACTTTCTTTTCTTTCTTCATTTAAGATTTGCCAGTGAGGACATGTGGTGACTTCAGGTACTAGTTGTTTTTTGTTTTGTTTTTTAATTTGAAATGCATATATATATATATATATATATATATATATATGTATGTATGTATATATACTTTCTTTTTTTAAAGACTGTCATTTGTTGGTGTTAATCAACACCCATGAACCACATAAATGTTCTTAAAAGGGGCAGAAGCAGAAGTAGCCAATTTATAGACTGTGTTCCAAAAAGAACTTCTTTTTCCTAAGTTACATATTTTTAAAGTTTGATCATTTTAACGATTCTGACGTTTTAATTTACTGATTCATGAGTGTTTTCATAATGTTCTGGCCTGAAAGATAAGGTAACTTCTATTTCCCATCCTTGCTCTGCCTTCTACCTCCTCCCCAGAAAAAGATGTCCCCCCAAGAACAAAAGCTTATGCCCTCATAAGGTTTTTATCCTGCCATCCTCTATGCTGTCTACCTGAACCCCTGTTCCCAATTTCCTTCTGTAGGAGAGGGTCTGGGAAATACTAGTTCAGTCTTCCCTTTTCTAGAAGATATGGTTTAGAAGCTGGAGGTAAAGAGAAGACCTGTGACTCAGACTGGGAGGTTTCCTCTTGAAACTCTGTGCTGGGCTCAGTTAGCTGAAGAGAGGATGTGTCATGGGGCAAGGAGATTCCAGTGTCTCTTAACAGAAAGTATCAAGGTGATTGTTTGGGAGAAGCTGGAGAAGAGGAACCAAGGAAGGAAGCCGAGTCCTAGATTCTGAAAACACATCTTATCTTTCTGTTCTCAGTTGTGCTGGTTCTTGGAGATCTGTGAAGCCAATGGAAAGTGCCTCAGTGGCTCTTATTTTTGGTTTTCTCTTTCTTTTTGTCTTAAAAGAGTTTTTCAACATGTTTAGTTTTGTGAAATCTTTGAGATTTAGGATTTTATAACAAACAAATCCAGTGCTAGAAGGGCTTTAGAAAGACAGACTCGTAGAATATTATATCTAGAGGAAAACTTAGGTATCTCCTAGTTCCATGTTTTCTTTATTAAGCGAAGTGAAAGCTCTAGAGATTCGGTACTTGGCTAAGTCATTCATACTGCAAGGCTGTGCCAGAGCTGAGGCCGGACCCTGGAGATCCTGGTGCTTCTAGGAACTTTCCTTTTCTGACCCAGGAGTCCTACAAGTGTGTAAATTCATCTCTGTCTGCTGGATTAAACCTTTCTATCCTAGATAGTTCAGTTCTTTTTAAGTTGAGAAATTTAAATAACCTTTTCTGGGATTTAAAGGATTTACATGTCTATTTTAAATTATTTGCTTTGGTGGTTCTTTTCTTTCTCGCTAAATAAAATCCTTAAATATAGCCATCTCACCTATTTTGTTCATCCTTTAAGCAAAATCCAAAATGTTTACTAACCTTGTAACACAGACTTAATATTAGGTTGCTTAGACTTTAGAATAGTCACAGTATACTATTTTTAAGATTGATTCTTAAAAAATAAAAAAAAGAAAAGATTGATGCTTTTACCTGTTCCCTGGAAGTCTCCTTATTTTGCTTTGACAAAGTTAATTCAGTTAGCAAAGATAAAACCCAGTTAATGTCGAACTCCACTCATTACAAGAGTGTTTATTACATAGAGAAATCAGAGAACTCAAGCATTTTTTGGAGTTAAAAGCCTCTAAAGAATAAAAGCTTTTTCAGAAAGCATACCCATAGACTATAGGTTTCTTTATGAATCAAGCCTAAACAAGGACTGATTTTGAGTGGTCCATGACTGCTGAGACATAAGCAGGCTGGGTGTTCAGGGTACACGCTGGTTGGGTGGTAGAGGGGGGACAGTGGTAAACAGCACAGTGTTAAAGGAAGTGGAAAATGGTTTTATATGCATTTTTGGAGCTTGTTCTCTCTTCTCTGTAGTTGCAGCATGGCCAGTTAGTTTGGCAAGATATGTACTCTTCTCTGGGGAGCTGAATATAGAGCCAAGATGTGGCCTTTGGGACATAGATAATGCCCTTTTAATGATACTTGAAATTAATTCCTTTAGTGTAATCCTCTAGCAAAGAAATGAGAAAATTGAATTTATAAAGCTTCATTTTGCCCAGAGATTTTGGAGTAAAAAAGGGCTGTATATTTGTGAATAGATGCTTAAGTAGGTGACGGAAATAAAATATCATTTGAGTAAACTGTCCTATACCAGAAAGTCTCAGGAACCAAAATAGCTTGGCAGGTTGGAAGATAATGTTCACTTCAAGGCTTTCTCCTCAACAAATTAAAACTAGAACAGTTGACATAATAGAAAGGGATACTGTGTCCTTGGTACTCTTGTTTCTGAACTGCATTATTATAAAATGTGTCTGTCAGTAAATCATATAGAGACTGTGGTACCCTGTTAAATAGCTGTCAGCTCTTCTATTTTAAAGTTTCTGTATGATTCTCAAACAATTCTAAACCTGTTTGAGAAGTAATAGTGGTTTCCATTTTAGCAAAAGTGTGTTCCTTTAGCAGTAGTTGTATTTTGAAGCTTCCAGTTACATTTTGTGCAAAGAAAGCATTTCTTAAGTAATGGGTCTGATCTGATAATTGGAAATGTATATACTGTGCCATTTTTTGGAGAGATTGCATGTCACATCAGTAAGATCTATTAGTGAAGTATCATACCATCATAGTTTTAATCCTCTCTAGTCTTGTACATTGTATTAAAAAATTGAATGCACTCCAGTCTCAACATTAACATCTCTTGCTTTAGAAAAATAAACAGATGATATTATTTGGTTACAAATTTTAAGATGACTCTTTAACATTGATCTCAGAAAGTGGATTTTGATAACAACATACAGTTGTCTCTCACACTGGCTGCACTATCCATTGGACTGTGGTGGACTTTTGATAGATCTAGAAGTGGTTTTGGCCTTGGAGTAGGAATTGCTTTCTTGGCAACTCTGGTCACTCAACTGCTAGTCTATAATGGTGTTTATCAGTAAGTATTCTTTTTGGTGTTTGTTTTCTAAAATAATGATAAGTGAATTCAGAATTGAGATTTTAAAATTGCATTAGCCACTTCAATTTTCAGAGTGACCTATTTCCATTGTAATTATCTTAATGGTGTCATTGTACTTACTTCCTTTGTGCGTTGTTAAAAATATTTCTGTTATTCTAGATATACATCTCCAGATTTTCTCTATGTTCGTTCTTGGTTACCATGTATATTTTTTGCTGGAGGCATAACAATGGGAAACATTGGTCGACAACTGGCAATGGTAAGCTCATGCTTGTTTAGTCACCTTTCTGTTTTTGAGATGTAAGATAAATTTTCTCCAAAGGGCAGTGGAATAAATCACTTGGAAGAATTTAATCACAAGTGTATTAAAAAATAGAAAGAACGTCTGGATAGAAAATCTAAAATATGTTATGATAGATGATATGATTTATCCTCCAATTTTTATTAATTATTTTACTCCTCTATACATTTCTACTCCATGAAAAAGGGACAATCTTAAAAGGGAGAAGAGGCACTACTTACAATAATGTTGCTACAGTAGATATAAATTAGAGCTGTTTCAGCAAATCAAGATGTTTAATCACTTTAGTTAAGAAGGAAAAGGACATTGTTGATAAGCCCAGCCATAGATGTTAGGTCAAGGAGCAGCATTCAGATGCCACAGCACTTTGATGAATAAGTGCTGTCACCTTTACCATTTTAGCCAGCTGAGAGAACTGAGTGGCTTACAGTGCTAGGTTTGGTGACCTACTCTCCCAGTTATCCTAAATCTATTGGTTTACTTTATTTTGAATTATGGGTATACATTTTTATAGCTCTATTTCTAAAATATTGTTTTGATTTGAAGCTTTTGCTAATATAGTAGATTTTTTCTTTTCAATTTTGAAGTTATTTGAAAAAAATCTGAATTTACAATATTAGTCCTGTCCTTAAGTGCATGATGTTTCCTTTGCTTGTAGGCCTTAGCTAGTGCACAAAGAAGTATATTTTCCCTCCTTTTATATTGTAGGGTTGATCTAAATTATATACTGTTGTCATTTCCATGTAATGCATAAATCTCATTTTTTTTCCTGCTTTTGGCTATGCCTTTAGAATGTGAATTTTCTTTTTTCCTATCATAATGGTCATTTAATCCTAATAGTTGTGCAACTCTCACATTCTTTGAGGAATACAGTGGGCATATGCTAATGAACTATTACATTTAGACCTTTTTAGTTTATATGGAAATTGCTATTCAAAATCAACTTACTCTGTTAACCTTTTAATTTTTACAGTATGAATGTAAAGTTATTGCAGAAAAATCTCATCAAGAATGAAGAAGGCAGAAGTATATCTTTTGTACAGAAAAGCAAGATGAAAAAGGCATGCAAATGATAGATAGACCAACAAAACTTCGGACTATAAAATTGCCAAGATGCAGTTTTTCCCTTGACTGGTGTATATACACACACACACACACACACACACACACACATACATATATATACACACATACATAATGTTACTGCAATCTGTGATTGCTTCATCTGTAAATCAAGTACAAGCCTTTATGTATTTGACTTAAATAACTGTAAAATATATATGCTACATTAAAAAACATGTTGATTAATAGATGACATTTTTAAATTAATTTTTTAGCTATACCATATATCGTATCACAGTGTTGATGTGCCAAAATAATTCTGTTACCGTCATGCAGACTATAAGAGTGCTTTGAACAATTTATAAAGTTGATGAAATAAAATATGAGGAAAGCCAAAAAAAAAAAAAAAAAAGCAAATGGAAAGCTGGTATATTCTCTTTCACTTACTGTTGTGCCTTTTTATTTTTCTAATTACAGCAGTGTGAGTTATGGGTGCCCTAATGTGTGGTTAGTTTCTATTTTAATGTCATCTCAAAGAGCTTTGGGTGTTTAAATATATGATGAAAAAGAACTTCCATGGAATATTTGCAAACCTGAATGGAGAGAGTCCAAAGAGTAATTTTTTGTTTTGACTGATTTTACTGGAGGTAAAAAGTGACAAGCAAGAGAGTTTATCAGCATTAAATTGTTTTTAGTTTAAATCTAGAAATTAAAAGTAGGGACCATTAAAAAATTTAAATGGAATAAATATGCTTTAGAAATATAAAATGACCTTCTGCAGAGCCACAGTGTTAAGTGATATTAACTGTCAATTACAATGTAGTATTCCACTACTTTTGCACATGGAACGTATAAGAAATCCCAAACAGGTCCAAATGAAATTTCTAATTCTCTTGGGTTCTATAATCTATTGGATCCTATAAAGTAAACCGTTTGAGCTGGACTGCATCATATGATTTATTGTCATCGGATTGCCGTCTGGGGAGTGGATGGGCACATAATGTCCTATGTATTCATGTGCTCATTAGTGAATAGTTCAGGAATGTATTATTTAAGACTGAATTGGGATGGCATACTGTGCACGTTAAAGATCCTGATAATAGTTTCATGCCTGTCTTTCCAACAGCTGGAGCCTTTGAAGTATGATTTAAACATATTCTTAGTTAACTTTCTCCCCCAATTTTTATATTTTTTGAAATAGATGGCATTTATATGATACATAAGGGCAAAGTCTTCTGCTTACTCTGGAAGTGTGTGTGTTTTTGTTTGTATGTGTCTGTATGTGTTGGATATGTGTTGGATTGAATGAGGGAGAGTGTGTGTGTGTGTGTGTGTGTGTGTGTGTGTGTGTTGTGTGTGCACGTGCGTGCATGTGCTCCTGCTCTCGTAATGTCAACTAGATATTTTTTCATTTTTTCTTTTAAAACCATTGCTATCAGACTGAGATCTTATATGCCAAACTTTAATCTGCTCTTACGTTTTAAGGCTGAAAATGTGAAAATCCTAAGATTTCATTTTGAATATATGTACACAATCTTAACTGTAGTGGTGGTAAACATGCTACTATAATTTATTATTCTATCTTCCAGATAATGTTATTCATTTAGAACAAATAAGGTATATTTTTAGAATCAACTTTGTAAGCACTATAAATCTTTAATAAGTTATAAGGTCTATGATGTGTTTACTTTGGAAATTGCTGTTTAAAGCAAGATGTATTAAATATATAATTATCATCTTGGTTAAGAGTCTTTTTTTCTTCTTTGTGGTTAATCTTAGAATTTTATTACTGAGAATTAATTTAATAAAATTTAACATGTATGGTTGATTTTATTAAGAAAAATGAAGGAAACTGGTATTAGTTTAGTATTACAGGAACTGAATGATTATTACTTTAAGTTCTTGAATTATTTTCCTATCACCTAGAAAACAAGAAAAGGTATTTCTGACAAAAATAAAATTGTTTTGATATTTTGATAAGTATATTTTTTTCTTGGCAACGTAAGAAGATGGTAAACATATTTTAATACTGCTGTATTGGCAGTGCTTCCTGGCTTTTATTATTTAAAGTTTCAAATGTTGACTAGTTGAAAACTGAAACATAAATTATATGAAAGCGCAAGCAAATAATTAAAATTAACTAGCAAGAATCCTGGTCATATTTTTGTTATAATCTTTATTTGTTTGCACTGAACAGCTTCACCCTCATTGAGGTCATTGGGTCCTCTCTGTGGTGCATATGTTTCACACATCTAGGGGAAATCCAAATTTGGTCAACATCGTTAAATACTTCTCTAATCTTTTACTCACTTACCTGGATAATGATATAATGTTCTTTGTAAGGTAATTCTGCCAGTGATGGTCCATGAATAGTAGACTCTTAGCTTTGTGTGTGTGAAAAAGTCATTCTTGAAAGAACAGTTTAGCAGACCATAGAATTCTAGGTTCACAGTCTCCCCCCAGTCCCACCACTTTGAAGATTTTTTTTAACTTGTCTCTGTCATCTAATGTTGCAGATGACAAGTCTCCTATTAGTATAATTTTCTTCCCTTTGTAGGTAATCTGTCCTGTCTTTCCAGGAGCTTTTTCATGAATTTCCCTTTATCCTTGAGGTTATTTGGTGCTTCCCTGGTAGCTCAGATGCTAAAGAATCCAACTGTAATGTGGGAGACCTGGGTTTGATCCCTGGGTTGGAAAGATCCCCTGGAGAAGGGAATGGCAACCCACTCCAGTATTCTTGCTTGGAGAATTCCATGGACAGAGGACCCTAGTGGGCTATAGTCCATGGGGTTGCAAAGCATCAGGCATGATTGAATGACTAACACTAACATGTCTTGTCTCTCTAGGCATGTTTTCATAAATGTCCCTTTATCCTTGCTTGAGGTTATTTAGTTTCATTTTTACTTGTTTCATTTTAAAATTTGTTTTCATTTTTCTTGCTTAGTATTTAGTATGCACTTTGATTCTGTGGGCTTATATCTGGAAATTTTAAAATCTGAGTGCATGTTAGAGTCCTCTGAAGTCTTATAAAAATATGCTGATTGTGAATCCCACTCTCAGAAACTCTTAGTATATTATAATTGACCTGAGGTGTGCTCCGAGCATTAGGAGTTTCTTAAGTTCCCCATGTGATCCTAGTGTGCAGCCCAAGTTGCCTCTCACAGGTGTAGATACATGTAATATAAGGTGGAGGTTCTGGGTGAGAGAGATGTAGTGACTTTGCAAATGGCAAGTGAGGAATGCATTGAGATACATTTTGGATTAAATCATGTGAACTTGTTTACTTGGGTATAAGTTTTTAGGAAGAAGAAATGTGAAAGGTGAGTTAAGTTTCCTTTCTTGGAAAAGTAAGTGGATGGTATTTCCATAAACCAAAAGAGGAATGCAGGAAAGTACATGAATAGATAAAAGTTTAATTTGATATATTGAGGCTGAGATTTGTAGAAGGCATCTGGTAAAGATAATTATATGCCGTTGGATATTTGAGTCTGTGTTATTGGATGTAATGAGGGAGTCATCAGCATATGACAGTAATAAATGCAGCTGTAGGAGTGGATGAGATCACCTAGGGAGCATGTTACAGTGAAAAGGAGGAGATCTGAGGCATACTGGCCTGTGGGCAGAGAAGCTGGTGAAGGAGATGAAAGGCTTGTGGTCAGAAGTGGGAAGGGAAACAGAAGAGTGATATGGAAGCCAAAATAGGGAATTTCAGGTGTGGTAACTGGTAGGATGAAGTGCAATTGAAAGGAATAATTGACTTCATAAGAACAGAAAGTAATACCTTATTGTTCTATGTTGACAAATAGTTTTTTTCTAACCTATTTTACCTTAACGTTTAAAGTATATCATTGTATAGTACAAACTCATAAAATATATTTGAGAAAAGCCTGATCATGTGGCATTTCCCTGGTGGCTCAGACAGTAAGGAGTCTACCTGCAATGCAGGAGACAGGTTTGATCCCTGGATTGGGAAGATCCCCTGCAGAAGAAAATGGCTACCCAATCCAATATTCTTACCTGGAGAATTCCATGGCCAAATGAGCCTGGCAGGCTACAGTCCATGGGGTCTCAAAGAGTAGGACATTACTGAGTGACTAGCACTGATGATGTACTGTCATTTGTTGTGAGTGAGGGGAGCTGGGACAACTAGAGAACTTTGGAAGAAGGCTGGAGATTTGGATGTAACTATGAAGAATGGGCTTAGGAACAGGCTTGAAGCAAAGAAAGACTTTTCAGATAGTTCTGAGGCCATCAAGGACCCAGGTAAGGCTAGAGATCAGATGTTGGCAGTGGAGCCAATTGACCTGATTGTGTCATGTCCAAGTGGGCTGGTAGCCCAGGGGTTAGGCCATTTGTGATGGAGTATATTGAGTCTAGTGGAGAGTTTGTTGGTAGACATGGCACAAGGCTTTGTGGAAGATTAATGGAGGCTCCTAATGCAACATCAAGAGGTTTATCATGGGATCTGGACAAACTGAGGAAGGAAGTTGGATCAGCAGTGCTAACTTGACAGCATGGGAGAGCAGTGTGATGGTGAAAGGAGAGCATGTCTGAGGAGGCCAAAGACCCTGTTTGATGGGAAGGGTGATCGGCTTGGGGTTTAGTCAGAGGAATTTAGTGACTCATTTCAAGATCTGGAGGTCCAAGATGTGATCTGAACAACTGTATTTCCGTAGTTCACAGAAGTAGGTGGCGGTCCAAGGCCTGGGTGACTAGCTGTCGGTAGCAGTATGGATGCTACTGAAATGATTGATCCCAGAGGCTGGGTGAAAAGGAAGGTCTTGTCTGTAGTCCTAAAGCCCGTTTGAGTGAAACAGCTTATCCAAATGCTTGATTGTATTGGAATTGTAATTAGAGTCCCTTCCCCTCTTTATGTGCTTATTTTTAGTTGTTTCAACATTCTAGGTGATCTAAAAACTCATGCTATTTAGGAGTAAACCTCCTACTGATCGTGTTCAATAAGAGATCATCTCTTTAATTCTTTAATATTTTCTCTTTTTGTTTTTACTATTCCTTTGTTTACCTTCCCTGGTTTTCTAAAATTCTTCTCTTTGGGAGATCTTTGATCTTATATTCCTGTTTTCTATATATCCTTTAGCTTTTCTCTATTGTGCTTACATTCTGAAAGAATTACTTAACTGGAACTTCCAGCTCAGTGAGTTGCTCTTCAGCTGTGCCCATTCAGTGTTCAACCTATTGGTTGAATTTGTAATTTCAGTGATGACAATTTAAATTTCCAAGATCTCTGTTTTTGGGGGGGTGTATGTATGTGGTCATTCTCGCGTTTGTCTGTGGGTGTGAGCACTCCCCAGTCTGCCTTAGGCCCCCTCCCAGGCCTCTCTGAACTTAGTGCTCACACAGCTTGCATCTGGGAACAGATATCGTGCTGTCTCTGCCTGATTCAAGGTGGATCCAGTAGAAGTGTGAAGGGGTTGGCCACATGGCTACTTCTGTAGGAAGACTCCTAACCCACAAGGTCTGTTACCCTTGGTATTTTGGGCTCCATGCATTAGCCATCTCTGGTTTCATCTTTAGCACATCCTTTCCTTGAGTGAACTGTCATTTTTCTTTGTCTGTCTGCACTCAGTTGTTTTCTTGTTTTCATGGATTCCTTGTAGTGGCTAGTCCATGGAGAATACTCTTTACCTGGCAGTATAGTGGATTCCTTTTCCTTTTGAACATCTTTTGTTGTTTCTGTGCATTTGGGGTAGGTGGGAGAAGCTACAGCTTGACCAGTCTGCTGCCCTGATTCAATCTTCCTCACCATTTTTTATACCATAAAATCTTAACCATCTGCCTGAAGATTTGTCTTTACATTTCAAAAACTCAATTTAGTTGGGAACTGAGATAAATGGGTTAAGTCAGTGGTTTTTTACTTGGTCTCAATAAAAATTGGGGTATAGAAGTTTTGTTTTTTCCTCCTTGAAATACATTTATTGAGTTCACTGAGATCATCATGCCAGGAAGGGTAAGTATTCTGATATCAGTTCCTTCATGCCTCCCTTCTTTTTATCACTGATGAAATCTGTGAAACCTGTCATCTTTCTTTGTGATTTACAAGACAGACTTTTCCAGGGTGTGTCAACTGTTCTGAAGACAATGTTGTTAAGGATCAGCTTTGGCAGATCAGATAGATAATGATGTGCCTGTGAAAGACTGGGCTATTGATGAGCCTTGTGTTGAAACTGATTGCCATATATGGGCAATTTTTCCCTTTCACTGTTGCCCTGGTTGTGGTGTCTATGAGGATGTTTGTGAACAAGGGACAGTTTTGATTTTAAATCAAAATTCTGTGCCAGCACAAGAATGTTCTCTTCTGCTTTGCCATGGTAAGATTTATAACTGCTGATTGTTCTGAGGCTTCCCCCAAAGGTGGGCTTTAAAAGTAATGAGCACATAGAAAATATTTCCATTTATTTATTTTATTTTTTTTGAAAACATTTCAATTTAAAACAGTCCTTTTATTACTGTTCTCAAATTAATAAATTCATTTAGTACTACTGTGTTTCCATGAGTTTATTCCATTTGCAGGATTTTGTCTCTCTTTGAAACATGTTTTGAGTAATTTATACAGAATGTAATCATGGACCAATTCATTGTGATAAGCAACTGAGCAGACAAAAGAATCTAAGTGTTGAATCTGTTTGTTTTAGAAGAAAAGTTTCTAAAATGTATTCCCTGGAACTGTCTGCCATTGAATGAAACTCATTTCTGTTCCCTTTGTAGTCATCACATGTCACTTCTAGATCTTCCGGAAATAGCTGCTCAACCAAGTCATGACAGTAGCAGCTCTATTTTAAAACAGTTCCTTCTGCTTTGACAGAACCTTGAGATTTTGCAGCCGGACATTACAGGAAGACAGACTGCTGCCCCATCACCTTAGGATCCACTGAAGGCAGCTGCTGCACTCAGTCTGCACACACTGGGCTTGGGAGGGCTGCAGACTGATAAACTGAAGATGAAGGTTACAGGTATTTGTGAAGACAAATCTTTGTGGGATTTTCTGTGCCTCAGATCTGTCCAGGAGAGAAAAGCAGGGCAAGATATGTTAAAGTGAGTCTTTCCAGAATATATGTAAAATTCATAGTAAAGTTGAGTCAAATTCAACTTTTTTCTCCCCAGAAAAAGTAAATTAGTGATCCTTAAGTCTTTGTTAGGATGAGTTCTGGTCCTGTGGCCCTGGCTAACCACAGAGAGGCTGGGATGTGCGAGCCTTCCCTTGATAGACAGGAGGACCAAATACAGGTGATCACTGGCAATACCTACAACAGTTGGTTTAAAGCATTTTGTAGCACTCTCTTCCCACTAGAATATTTTTCTTCATAAATGATTCATAGTGAATACAAATACAGACAATGAAAAATTTGAAGTGTTAAAATTTTGCGAGAGGAGAAGGGCATATCAGAGGATGAGATGTTTGGATGGCATCACTGACTTGATGCACATGAGTTTGAGTAAGATCCGGGAGTTGGTGATGTGCAGGGAAGCCTGCTGCAGTCCATGGGGTCGTAAAGAGTTGGACAGGACTGAGTAACTGAACTGACTGAAAATTACAGTCTTTAAAATACATAAAATATAAACTTTGTATCCATGTCCCAGAACAGAGGGGAAGAAGGAAGAATTCCACTTTTGTCTTTTCCTATCATCTGAAAGTGAGAGGGTATGGGAAATTAATCGTTTCCTTAGTGCTTCTTACAAATGTTGCTGCCACCCCTGGCAGACGCTCATCGTTTTACAGCTGCCAACTTCCATGATTTTCTGAATGGTGGAGCAGGATTTCAAAGTTGGGTCTAACTTTGCTCCAGCAGCCAAGGATTCTCACCACCACATGGTACTGTTCTTACAAGTCCCTGCAAGCTGTTTTGCCGGTGCGTTTCCAGCAGAATCCCAAGACCATTGCTAAGTGTCTTGGCACCAAGGCACCTCTGACATGAATATGCCTTGAGTTCATAGACGTATGTTTAACATGTTTACTTCACTCTGGGATCCGGGGTCTCTAGTCAACAAAAGTGTTCTTAGAGAGTCTGATGACTTCAGCCATGAGGGAATGCGTGAGCTTGGACCTGAAGCCTCTCTAGGTAGCAGACTTTCTGTTCGAGCCTCTGTAGGCACAGTCTCCTATGGAAATCTGACAGCATAAAAAGGATGCGTTAACAGGTTTTGACTTCTGACCTTTCAAGTTCAGTCTGAGAGAAGTCTGTGTGAGTTATTGTGCTTGCAGGTCTAGTTTTTGATGTGCTTGTAAGTACTGGCCTGGTAGGATCCATCCATGCACATGGTTTGTATAGATGGTAAGTTCTGTTAGAGTAAGAACAGGATGTTTATACGGTGGCCAGGAAAGGCATCTGGAAGGCAAGGGCACAAGTACTGATGAGTCAGATCAGTTCTAGGAGGGGAGGACAGTTCTCTTGGGCATGAGATGAATAGGAAAACCACAGACAGGTGGATGTACTCCAAAGACTCCAAAGGTGGGTCTGGACATAGTGAAGATTGCAGGTAGAGGAAGTGGTAGGAGGTAGGACCTAAAACCGGGCTTCACTTCACTTTGGGGTTTTTAAAATACATTTATTTGTTTTTATCTACTTTTGGCCACATTGATCTTTGTTGCTGTGCAGGTTTCTCTAGTTGTGGCAGGCAGGGGCTACTCTCTAGTATGGAGCATGGGCTTTCACTGCTGTGGCTTTTCCTATTGTGGAGCACAGATTCTAGGATGGGTGGGCTTCAGTAGTTGTGGCTTCTGAGCTCTAGAGTACAGGCTCAGTAGTTGTGGCCCCTGGGCTTATTTGTCCCCAGGCATGTGGTATCTTCATGGACTGGGTCAAACCTGTGTCCCCTGCATTGGTAGACAGATTCTTAGCCCCTGGACCACCAAGGAAGTCCCTCACTTTGATATTTAAATGGCTCCCAAAGAGCTTATAGGCAGGGTGTTCTCTGCTTAAGGGGTACCCCCACCTTCCAGTAGGGTTACTTGTGGGAATCCTGCAAGTTGGGGCTGCCCCGTCTAGCACAGCTCAGAGAATTCCCACTGGCATCAGACTTTTAATGAAAAAGAACATCCTGTGGCTAATGAAGGTATGATCTTGAGGTTGAGCAGAATCAGGACAGAGCCTTGGAAATTAGTCAAACTTAAGCTTGAACACCTGAGGAGTTATTTACAGACTGGAACCCTAGGCAAGGGGCTTCGCAGGTGGTTCAGCAGTAAGGAATCCACCTGCCAATGCAGGAGATGCAGGTTTGATTCCTGGGTGGAGAAGAACCCCTGAAGGAAATGGCAACCCACTCTAGTGTTCTTACCTGGAGAATCCCATGGACAGAGGAGCCTGGTGGACTACAGTCTATGGGGTCACAAAAGAGTTGTATATGACTTAGTGGCTAAATAACAACAACCCTGGACACGTCCCCTAAGCTCTTGAAATTGCAGTTTTTCCATCTCTGAAATGGAAATACACTACCACCTTCCTTAGAGGTCTGTTAACATTAAACAGTGAAATATTAGTTCTCTTGTCCCTACTCTTTGTTCACTTCAAAGCACAGGTTCTGCACCAGCGATGGACATCCCCTCTGTATCAGGAAAACTCCCCTCATGTTTCCATTGAAATGGAAGGAAGCAGGATGCAGGAATCCACGACTCCGATAACTACCGTCCACAGCTTCCCTCACCAGGTTAGTCAACAGCGAAGCAGGAGAGAACGCTTGCTGGTCATTGTCATTCTGAGAAATTGTTTGGCAGGAGGTTTGGCCAGGTTGGGCCGTGGTGTCATGCAGGGAGGGAAGCTCAGGTGAGGTGCCACAGGATGGCATGAGGATACCAGAGGGAAAGAAGGATGTGGGAAACGGGAGATGGGTTTTGTCAGCATCTTATTCTTGCCTGGGGATGACGGCTCTGTCCTCATACTTTATAGTGTCACAACCATGAGAGTGCACCTTCCCGAAGAAGGAGTTACATTTTAATTAGCTTCACGACACCTGATCTCTACCCTATCAGTCCATTTCTCCAGGCCTCATCTTTTCAGATTATTTTTGCTTCTGTCCGCCACTTGCCTGTGCCTTTCATGTATATCAGAAGGAAATCACCAAACAGCCTGGGAATCCTATTACCAGACCTCAGGATATTAATTGTCGCGTTCTACCCAACAGTTACACAAGTGCTGAAGAAGTGGTTCTCTTTCAATAGTGTCTTGTCAAAATGCCAGGTACAGTTTGTTTTTGACATTTGCTGCTACTGTTAAATAATAGTCTTGCTTCTGTCATAGCTAATGTTGACTTGAAGGCATTTGGAGGGCATTTCTCAACTCCAGCCTTAACAGTGAGACCTGGGTCTTGACAGATATTTTTCTTGCTTGCCCAAGGCAACTGAATGTAAGGTTTGCAACCTTTGCTTTTCTAAGCTCAAGAAAATTTCCAATGGGCATACGTTGCTTAAAACTTCAGATCTCATTGTGCACATGTGCTGGTACTCAGAGCCATGAACACTACACACATGTACAAGTTTCAGTTCTTGAAGTTTTGCCATCCTGAGAATGACATCAATTAAATAATATCCTGTTTTAAGACCCCGTAAATCCTGGCTGTTCTACCTTAGTAAACCTTTATTTGTTAGAATGTCATACTTCATTACAGAGCTCTTTAAACTCTCTAAACGGTTTTATTATTCCTGTATTTGCAATGGAGCAAACCTTGAGCACTGCCCAGCAAGCACTGTGTGCCATCTGTCAGAGAATCGGGGCTCTCCACACACAGCACTTTCTTCTGTTTGAAATTTAATTTATGTGACTTTCCCCCACTTTTGTGTGGAGGCATCTTTTGAATTTTTCCATCAGTGTCTTATAGACCAATGTGTAGAGATCTCCTTCTAATGGGATCATCATTTCTGAGATGCTCACCATTTATGAGGGGAAAGTAAGAAAAAATTGGGCAGAGCAGGCGAGAACTGTGCAAGAATTCTGTGGGATTGTGTAAGAGCTGGCATCGTTTGTATGTGAAGGGGCCAAGAACCGCACAGATGGTTTCAAAATAAATACCAAAGGAGTGGTTAATAGACAAATCTGTTTTTCAGTTTCAGAAAAACAGAAGAACAGCAGTCATTAGGGTTTCCTATAACTGAGGCATCTTGGGTTTGGAGTTTTGCATGGGGAGCTGTAGATTGTAAATCTAATGGGAAAGTGTCCACCATGTCTGGCTACACATTTTCTTCCACTACATCTGTGTCACAAAATTGATCTTCAAGTTTTGAAAAACTATTTTTAGAGATTTCCAAAATTATAAAATCTGAGCATATGAATTACTGTACTGTCATCGTTCACTCACTCACTCTCTGCCTTTATCCTAATTCTTATTTGGGAGGCTAGTTTTAGATGGCAGCCATTTTTCTTCTTCTGAGAGGAATATGAATTCATTTAAAATCAAGATGTGATTATCCCATGATGACTCATATAATATTACGTAGCAACTTAACTGCATTATAAGATTCAAGGAGAAGGATAACAGAGCTAGAAGAGACCCTAAAATTCATCACAGGCAGCCCAATCTTGTCATTTTACAAAACTCACATTGGTTAAGTGCTTGTCCCTGGTCACAGAGCCAATTAGCAGCAGAATGAGGCATTTCAGTAGCTTTAGCGGGGCATTAACATTTCAATTCATGAAAAATGTAGATTTAATTTTATAACTCTGCAAGATTTATGGCAATGTTGACAACTGATAGAAAAGGGACATTCATGAATTATGAATGTATCTGTTATAATGGGAAATTATTTGTTACCTTAAGTAATAGCTGGTACATAATAACATTGAGTATCTATTATATGATTTACATATACCACTTCATTTAATTACCCCATTAAAGCTATGATATAAATACTATTATCTATAATATAATACAAAGAAACAAAGGCTTACCCAGATTACACATAACCTGCCAACATCATGCAAGGAGATGCTAAGCTGAGGGTAATTCAAGCCCTCTTCCTTCCCAGGCTGAAAGAAGAAGATCTTTACTGTCTCTACTATCAAAACAGAAATATGTGAGTGGAACCTATTTGTTTCTTTTTTAAAAATTAATTTTTACTGAGGTATAGTTGCTTTATAATATTGTGTTAGTTTCTGCTCTACAGCAAAGTGAATCAGCTATATGTATATATACATCCTTTCTTTTTTTGGATTTCCTTACCCCAAATTGATTTATTTCTATGAAATGTTAAATATGGGACTAAAACATATATGGAAAGTCATGCCCTTACCCTTCCTAAACAATTTTAAATTTTAGTTGGAGCAATGAACAACTTCAGTGGTGCCACTCTTGGCTAAGAAATGGATTCTGAGCATGAGATTTATTATTTTGTGATGAAATAAATTGAGTATCTTGAAAGGAAAGCTATGGGAGAAGATTATTTGCATCATGACTTATTAAAGATATTTTTAAATCTAAGAATTGGGTTATTCTCATAATGAAGAAATAGGATGAAAAGCATTTCTTATCAGATACATTTTCATTTATCACTTAAATTTGACCTTCTATGTCATCCAGTGTTTGTAATCCAAAAGTCTACAAGCAATAAATGCTGGAGAGGATGTGGAGAAAAGGGAACCCTCTTACACTGTTGGTGGGAATGCAAACTAGTACAGCCACTATGGAGAACAGTGTGGAGGTTCCTTAAAAAGCTGCAAATAGACCTGCCATATGACCCAGCAATCCCACTGCTGGGCATATACACCGAGGAAACCAGAATTGAAAGAGCCACGTGTACCCCGATGTTCATCGCTGCATTGTTTACAATAGCCAAGACATGGAAGCAACCTAGATGCCCATCAACTGACGAATGGATAAGAAAGCTGTGGTACATATACACAATGGAATATTACTCAGCATTAAAAAAAAATTCATTTGAAGCAATCCTACTCAGATGGACGAAACTGGAGCCCATTATCCAGAGTGAAGTAAGCCAGAAGCAAAAACAACAATACAGTATATTAACGCATATATATGGAATTTAGAAAGACGGTAACGAGAACCCAACATGTGAGACAACAAAAGGAACGCAGATGTATAGAATAGACTCGTGGACTTTGTGGATGAGGGCAAGGGTGGGATGATATGGGAGAAGGGCATTGAAGCATGTTAATTGTCATGTGTCTAATCAATCGCCAGCCCAGGATTGATGCTCGGGACTAGTGCAGCGAGATTTCCCGGGGGGGAGGGAGGAGGGAGGGGGGTTCCGGAGGGGAAGCATATGTAAACCCATGGTGATATCATGACAATGTATGGCAAAAACAATTAAAAAAAAAAAAAACTTAACATTCGAAAAACTTAAAAAAAAAAAAAAAGAAGTTGGAAGTGACTTCTGTATATTATCACTTATATTTTGACATTAATGACTTCAATGAAGACAGGACAGATTTAGGCTAATTATGAGATCAAACTTCTAATTAGTGAATATAAATGAAGAGGTTAATGACTTCTTCTCACTCTGTCCCACCTTTAGCTCTGCAAAGAATTGTCCCACATACCACAGTGAACTCCATTCCTTCCTGAGCAAGCCCTGTCTAACAAGGCCAACCAAGAGTCTAGAGCTATGAGGTCAGGTTAGGAATGGGGTTGATTCAGTGGAATCCGGGGCTGATGGCTTACAGTATTTGGGACTTTCAGGGATATGCATGACAGAATGTTGTTGTTGTTTAGTGTTTAAGTCATGCCCAACTCTTTTGCAACCCCAAGGACTACAGCCTGCCAGGTTCCTCTGTCCATGGGATTTTCCAGGTAAGAATACTGGAATGGGTTGCCATTTCCTTTTCCGGGGCATCTTCCCGTCTCAGGGATTGAACGGCATCTCCTGCATTGGCAGGTGAATTCTTTACCACTGAGCCACCAGGGAAGCCTGCCTGACAGAATACCTGGTTCAAAATGACTTAAGCAAAAAAGAAAGTTATTGGCTCATGAAACTAACAAGCAAGACTGGCTTCACATGCAGCCAGGATTCGGGTGTCAAAAGCTACCATCAGAGCATAGCTTCTTTCCATCTTTCTCTGTATCTACTGTATTGACATGAGGCTAGGGCTTTACAAGGCTGGATGGTGTTGGCAGCTCCAATCTTAAGTCCTCCCCACGCATGTCCTGTCTCTCAGGAGATTCTGCTAAAGTCTCAGAAAATGTTTGGCTCTGGTTGGGTCAGGTATCCCTTGCCACACCAATCTCAAAATGTGATATTGATCCTCACAGGGGTTTTTGGACTTTGCCAAGAAATAGAAATTGTTAAGAGGGCAGATAAGAAATTCAGGCAAGGCTTTATTGGGGCCTCTGCTGCAGCAGCGGGGAGTGAGAACAAGTAATAGCATCCTTTGCTTGCTGCCTAAGTGGGGTCGGGGGTGGGAGTTGATTCCTTTTATGAGGTAAGGGTAGAGGTATGTCCAGGGTTCAGGCAGGAGGGGTGGCTTACCGTTTGCTCATCCCTTTGGTGGTGTTGGATGCACGGGGCATGCCCAGTACCCTGCTTTTACTCCTGACCTCTGTTTTTTGTTCCCAGCTCTTCAGAGGTGACAATTGGACCTTTTTGATCTTTTCATATCTTGTTGTCCAGAATTTGCCCCAACTGTGCGTGCACACTGTTACTTTTAGCCCCTTACAACTTCTTCTTCTTCTTCTTTTTTTTTTTTTTTTGCTTCAGGAGACAGTTGCAAACATTGCATCAATGTGGCAAAGGATCCCTGTCCCAGCCTGTTTCAATATGATGACAAAAATAAGGAAACTAAAAAGACAAGTGCCATCAGAGCCCAGAAGTCATTATGAACTGGAAGTTGCAAAAGCGAGATAAAGTTGCTAATTGAAGAGAGAAACAATAGGCGATAAAGAAAAAGAAGATAGAAAACCATCTTATGTCTTCCTACTTCCCATGAAACCTATCCTTTTCTTCCAATAAACTCTTTAAAAAAGGATTTAAATTGATTGGTTTTCTCTTCTTTGTAACTGACCAACCATGACTAAGATAATGTGCTGGTGTTCCCTCTACTGACTAATGTGCTCAGTTATTCAGTTGCATCTGACTCTCAGTGACCCCATGGACTGTAATCCTCTGAACTCTTCTATCCACAGGATTTTTCAGGCAAGAATAGTGGAATGGGTTGCCATCTCCCTCTCCATACTGATTAATATCCTGAATTATATGTAAGTTATACATGCCCTTCAGATAAAGTGTGTCCCTCAATGGGAAGAGAAGCCTGCCTACCAAACAGATCATCCAAAGATTATTTGAGCAATTATGAATGGCTTGAACTAAATGATATTGGAAATGGCCATAAAATCTGTTCCTGAGGTTATCTGGTTCTCTGAAAATACCTACATTCAGTTTCATGAAAAACTCACCTTTTTTAAACTGTTTTCCCGCTTTTGCCAGATACATTTTCATTAGTGACTTAAATTTTAACCACATGTGAAAGTTCCCAGCTCAGCTATCTCACTTAGTGTCATGGAAGAGGCTCCTGATAATCTGTGTGGTTAAGCATTAGTTGGCTGTACTTTCTTTTAAATGAAATTTTTTGCAAATAAGAACATTTAGGTCAGTGAAGCTAGAGATGTCATTGAAGCAATTCCCTCAAATCTGAGCTAGGCCACAATTAAATCATTTCAGTCTCTGTTTGAAATGAGAACTAGGAAAATTGGGAAAGGAGAGTCTAGAACCTCTCCAAGAAACCTATCCCAAATCTTCAGCTGCTTTCACGTCAGGAAATGGAAACTCACTATTCTTGCCTGGAAAATCCCATGGACAGAGGAGCCTGGTGGGCTACAGTCCACAGGGTAGCAAAGAGTCAGGCACAACTGAGTGACTGAACACACTCAAATGCGAGGTTAGAAGGCTTGTGAGGCCAATTTGCTCTTTAAGATGATAGAAATATGTTTTATTCAGTTTCTGCTGCAAAACCCAGAAGCAACAGTTTGTGAGACCAGCTTTGAACAAATCTTTTCATGATGCTGTGATTTGAGAAATTCCTTAGTTTTCTGTTCTCATTCTTCTTAGAGATTCTGTACAGCGAGAGGACAGTTTTCCAGGGTTTGTAGTTGATCCTATTTTGCTGCTTTATTGTGAATGAATCCAACTAGAACACCACCAGCTCCAGCCACAGTAGCAGGTTCCCTAACCTGAGCTTCTGAAAGCCTCTGTGTGTAGAGTTGTACAGAGTATTGCCTCTAGTCATTTGCCTTGTGGCCCTGCCCTCGCCAGCTTAACAACTTTGATTTTTGGTAAGCTAAATAATTCCAGAGGGAGAGGATGTTGTTATAATTTCAGAATGAAATTCTCTTATTTTGCCAAAACCATTGTGTCCCTTCTTAGTAAAATTGCTATAGCAGTTCAGTTTCTTCCCAAATGTCATAAACTCCTTTCTCTTTTCATAATTTTTGGAATAAGTATGAAATGGAGAAAAAAATTTACCATCTGAAGCCAAGTATGTTGGGAGATGTTAGATCACTTTTGGCAATAGAGAAAGGCTCTCAGGGCTGGACTTGATTACAAGAAATACAAGAAACTCACCCCTTTATGTGCTGTTTTTAATGATCATGCTCTCCCCTGAGAATTGATTGGTATTCTTTTCCATTAGCTATCTTAAGTTCCTACTTGTCTTGAGAAAGTGCCTGTTTTTAAGCCTGACACCCACAATCCATGAACAAAGAATGAAGTCATGTGTGTGGGAACCAGAGAGTAGAGGAGATGCCTAGTGAAAGTACATTGGCACCTAGAAGAATTTCTCTCTTAAAAAATTTTTATTTTTTGTAGTTTTGTATATCCTAATGATATTAAAAGGCTTCCCTGGTGGCTCAGATGGTAAAGAATCTGCCTGCAATACAGAAGACCTGGGTTCAATCCTTGGTTTGGGAAGATCCCCTAGAGAAGGGGATGGCAACCCACTCCAGTATTCTTACCTGGAGAATCCCATGGACAGAAGAGATTGGCAGGATTTAGTCCACAGGGTCGAAAAGAGTCAGACATGACTGAGCGACTAACATACACACACACTCATATTAAAAGTGAATTTATTCCATAGCTGAGCTGTTTGTTCAGGAACCAGAAGGTATTTAGGTAGCCCATAAGTTAAAACATCTTTCCATCTACTATGGTGTTACCCTATAGACATATGAGGTGAGGTAGGCAGTAGTTGCTAAAAATGATTAGCCCATATCATCCAGCAAATTACACCTTCTGGAAAAGGCTACCCACTCCAGTATTCTGGCCTGGAGAAGTTCATGGACTACAGTCCATGGGGTTAGAAAGATTTGGACACGACCAAGCGACTTTTACTTTCTTTTCTGTTACAAAACACTGCTTCTGTGTATAGTGAGGGGCTGTGCCGTTATAGTGAGAAAGTTCTGGATGAAGGTCCAAATGTTAGAGGTCTAGTTTTAACTCTGCTGGGAGCGTGCTAGCTGACTCAACAACTTTATGTCTATTACTTCACCTGTAAAATGAACCCTCTGGAAGAGCTGGTCTCTTTAAAAGAGACCCCAGAGCATAGTAGCTAAAGTTGGGGTCCTGGCTCTGCCACTCACTAGCAGTTTGAACTTGAACAAGTTATTTTACCTTCACTTGTCTTGTTGTTTTTAATTTGCAAAATGGGAATATTATGAGTTTGTACAAGGATTAAGCGACCTAAGACATACAAAGTACCTTGAAGAGAGTCTGGCCGTTAGTGAGTGCTCAAATGTTATTGTTAGCAATATCACCATATAAACTCCCTCCACATCATGAAAAGGCCTTGTCTTGCTCATCATGGAAATATAGAAGGAGAACCAGATTTCTCAACTTGGCTTGGTAAGCAAAATCAACATATGAAAAAGAAACCCATACAAAATTACCTGATTAAATGAGAGGTTTATTCTTTTTCCTTTCAAGAATACCAATAGAAATTAAACAATAGAGACCTTGATCAACTTGGAGTGGCTGTTTTCTTTCCAGCAAGAGTGTTACTGGTTTGAGATGATCTGACGGATATCTCCAGCAAAGCCATGATTTTTTCACAGTCCACTCCCCTGTCGCTGCCTGAGCCTGTGCTTCCCACCCCACCTCCAGGAACTGGCTTCTTTTCAGCCTTTTCACATCTCAGGAAATAGTAAGACATCCTCTCAGATCTATTGGACCAAAAATGAATACGAATACAAAGGACCTAAGCCACATAATCAAAAAGATAGATGCGAAAAGCTTCATTCAGAGCCAAAATCATAGGTCTTTTTTAAAAAAATGTATTTATTTATTTAATTTATTTTTGGCTACACTAGGTCTTCGTTGCCATAGGCAATCTTTCTCTAGTTGCAGCAAGCAGGGGCTACTCTTTATTGTGGTATGCAGGCTCCTCATTGCAGTGGCATCCCTTATGGCAGAGCATGGGCTCTAGGCTCACGGGCTCAGTGGTTGGGGCACTTGAGCCCTAGAGTGTGCAGGCTTCAGTAGCTGTGGTACATGAGCTCAGCTGTTCCTTGGGATGTGGGATCTTCCCAGACCCGGAATCTAACACATGTCCCCTGCATTGACAGGTGAATTCATAACTACTGGACCACTAGGGTTGAAAAGCCCCTGATGCTGGGAAAGATTGAGGGCCGGAGGAGAAGGGGACAACAGAGGATGAGATGGTTGGATGGCATCACCGACTCAATGGACGTGAGTTTGGGTAAACTCTGGGAGTCCGTGATGGACAAGGAGGCCTGGCATGCTGCAGTTCATGGGGTCGCAAAGACTTGGATACAACTGAGCGACTGAACTGACTGGATCACTAGGGAGTCCCAAAAACATAGGCTTTGTTTACCGAACCAATTGGAAAATCCAATTATCCTTCTATATTTCTATAGTGGGTAGTCCCTTCATGATTTGGAGGGACTTTAGGTGCTGAAAATAGTAGTATTTAAGTGCTTAGTATGATGCAAACTCCCTTTCTCTCTGAAGGTAGGAATATATTTTTGCTTCAAGTGCACGTGGAACAGCTACAATAATTGACCATAACATTGACCACCATTAAGGAAGTTACAACAAATTTCAAAAAGTAGAAATAATGTAGCCATTATTTTTTGTTCACAATGCAGTAACAAATTTTTTTTAAAAAAATAAACGAATTTGAAGAAAATAATCATTTGAACAACTCCCAAGTTAAAGTAAAAGCACAGGTCCAAATTGCAGAATTTCTAAAAACCAATAATAGTGAAAATACTACATATTAAGCTCTGAACTTAAAAGACAGAACTAAAGCACTACTCATAGGAAATGTCATAGCCTAAAATGCAAAAGAAAGTGAAAGTGTTAGTTGCTCAGTCATGTTCGACTCTTTGCAACTCCATGGACTGTAATAACCCACAAGGCTCCTCTGTCTGTGAAATTTTCCAGGTTAGGATTGCTTTGCCTTGCTCTTCTCCAGGGCATCTTCCTGACCCAGGGATCAAACCCAGGGCTCCTTCATTGCAAGTAAATTCTTTACTCTCTGAGCCACCAGGTAAAAGAAATATTTGTATAAAAAGGGTGAAATTGAAAGAACTGAGAATCAGAGAGTTAGAAAAAAGAGCAATATAAATCAAAGGAAAGCAGAAGGAATAAAGTAAAAATAAAAGGAATTAATGCATTAGATAGCAGGGGTAGGTAGACAATGTAAATAACAGAGTACCTGAATCATTGGCAATGAAACAAAAAAGTTTCTCATAAATCAAGGAAGAATGAACAGATGCAAAATATAATACATGACAAGAAGAAAATGAAGAAAGGAAGGAAAATTTGAAAAGTTTTTTGCACAACTTCATCTAAATTTGAAAATCTGAAAGAAATGGATTTTTCTAGAAGAATATAATTTACTCAAACCATCTCTAAATAGACCAATTTTCATAGAAAAAAATTAAAAAAAATTTTTTAAACTAAAAAAATTTCTAAGTACTAGAAGGGCTAGAAGTTTCATGGGCAAATTTAACCAAAACTTTAAAGGCTGGATGATCCCGACACTTTAAATTGGTCCAGTGTGTACATGTATGCTGTCACTTCAGTCGTGTCTGACTCTGTGCAACTCTATGGACTGTAGCCTGCCAGGCTCCTCTGTCCATGGGATTTTCTAGGCAAGAACACTGAAGTGGGTTGCCATGCCCTCCTCCAAGGAATCTTCCCAACCCAGGATCAAACTCACATCTCTTGTCTCCTGCATTGTTGACTACTAGCGCCACCTAGAAAGCCCAAATTGTTCCAGAACCTATACAAAAATTGGCTCAATTGGTAAAGAACCTGCCTGTCAATGCAGGAAACACAAGAGATGAGGGTTCAATTACAGGATGGGGCAGATAACCTGTAGAAGGAAATGGCATCTGCTCCAGTATTCTTGCCTGGAGAGTTTCATGGACAGAGGAGCCTGATGGGTGGGCTATAGTCCATGGGGTTGCAAAGAGTTGGATTTGACTCAGTGTGCAGGCACAGGCATATGTAAAAAAAGACAACTTTCAAATAATTTTCACCCGGCAAAGACAAATTGAATATAAATGCTATACAGAAAAGAAATGATAAATGAATCTCACATATTAATATTGATGCATAAATCCTAGATAAAATATTAGCAATCAGAATGCAACAACATACTATAAGAGTAATACTCCATAACCAAGTGCAGCTTATTCTAAGAATGCAAAGATAATTCATCAAAATAAATCTAAGAAGAAAAAATCATATGATTGTCTCCACAGATACTGAAGATGCATTTAACAAAATTCTGCATATGCTTGCATTTGCATAAAGAATCACTGGAAGGGCAGGTAAGAAACTCGTGACTCATGGGGGCAGAGAGCAGGTTATCAAACATGGAAGATATCAGCCTGGTGAGGGCAAGGCTCTCAATGTCCATTTTTTCTATTACTTTCATCTTTGAGCCATGTGATCCTTTTATCTGTTCAAAAATTACAGTTCTCCATAAACAGTGTTCTTTTAGCTACCATCGTGTTCTATGCCAGGCGCTTGAACTGTTCTTGTGGAAAAAGTAAGCTTCGGGTGACTCACAGACAAGAGCAACGCTTTGTCACAGAATTGTAGGTCAGAGGGAAATAAAGGAAAGACCAAATGTGATATTACCTCCTTTCTGGATAATCTCTCTCTGCTCCATCTCGACTACAGGATGTAAGGGTGACCTTGGACTTGCTGTAGCGCAGACAAACCTCCTCACGGGCTTCGGTAAGTTCTACTGCATCCCAAGTCCACCGTGCTGGTGTCATTCGACATGTCTTTTGATGAGGGAAGAAAACAACCTTAAGTGGTGTGCTGAAGTCATTCTGGCAGAGCCTGGGCCTCCAGCCTGTCTATTATCTCCAAACTACTTCCTCAAAGAGGAACTATAAAGTGGCTAAATGGGCAGTGTGGCCAGGACTACCCAAAGGGTCCTGATGTGTGTTAAAAACCCGCTCGGTATGCTGTGAATATCCCACTGTGTCTACTGAAGACCTGCTCTGTGCTGCACCAGGGACACAGAGCTGAAATAATCCTTGCTTCTGGCAGACCAGAGAGCTCTGCTCATGCCTACTGTCTGTTCATAGGTGCTCCTACAGATTGGCGTAAGGTGCACAAGAATCCCACAGGAAGACCCTGTGATACAGCCAGAGAGGTCAGGCCATGTGAGCCTACCCACGTGACATGGAGGTGGGGAAGAGTGGTGAAAACACAGCTTTAGAGCAACAGTCCTTGGCCCAAGTGGCCCCCCTGCCCACAAAGCCCTCCACCTCTCCTCAACCTCTCTCCTCCTTTAAGTCCCATCCACAGAGACAATTCAAGTAAGGCACTCTCTGTTCTTTCTCCCATGCTGGTGTGGTTGATATGTCTGCCATTGAATCCCTATGACATAGCCCAGTGCTTGGCATCCAGTAGGTGTTTGGTAAATACTTAAACAAATAAATGATTGGTAAGTTATGCTCTTCAAAGCTGGCCAGGAATTTTTACATCAGAATGTTCTGTTTCTTTGGATAAATTTCTATGGCAAATGAAAAACATTCATGTACTTATTAGTTTCTGAAAGAGATTGTGCAGGATGGAGTGTTTGAACACATAGCCAGCAATTTACAATCCTGGGCTCAGGAATAGCAATTCCCTGACTAATTCCATTTAATTCTGTTTCCTTTGCTCTGCTCCTTCCCCCCTCCTAAACTCCTCCTCTCCCCACTAATCATAACAAGGAAATCAAGGAAGTCAGTCATTTAGGCATACAAACGTTTTTAAAGGGTTCTACCCTTGGTAGATAGTACAAATATATCCCACTACTTTTTATTATTTACTCTGTGATCTTCAGCCACTCACTTAACTTCTTGAAGTCTTACTTGTTCCCTCTATAAAAGAGAAATGTTATTTCTACTCTGTTTATTGGCCATGTTTATAAAATTCATAATTGAAGACCTCATACATAATAGATGCTCAATAAACAGGAGGTGAGACTCTTGCTTAGTAATAGAGGTTGTTATTCTTATTGGTGATGGTGACGGTGTGTGTATGAGTTCATTCATCAGTCTCAGCACATTCCAAATACCAATCAGCAGAACCTCCTCCTTCATCCTAGTATGTCTATGTGTGCAGAAAGCAGTAATGTGTCCACAGAGATATTGAGAAATTAATTAAACATACTAGATGAGTGGGGGTAGTGAAATGTGAAATCTTGGAACATGAAGGCTGGGGAAAAAATAAGACTGAAAGGAAGGACTTTTTGAATTGCAAGGAAAAGCTCTATGTTTTAGACATCCAAGCTTGGGTTCAAGTACTCAGGACTCAGTTGAAAGTAAATTTTTGGTGTTTAACCTAGATCCTTCACCCTTCACCTTTCCTTGGGTTTTTGGCTTGTTTTCCTTCATCCTCTCTTACTCACTCTTCAGCTGTTTTCTCCAGGTTCTGCTTCCTGTGCCCTTCCTTAAATGGTGCCTTCCAGGTCTTCCTCCTCATGCCCTGGTGCATGCCACCCTGACCTTTCAGTCACCTGAGCCAGGATCCAGTAGTCATACTTGATTTCTTTTCCTCATTCTCTTTTATCAGTCTCTGTATCTTAATAGTTTTCCAACTTTCCAGTAGATAGGCATAGTCTATTCTCAGATTCCAGTAATAGTAGTTAGACTCCTGTGATAGCCCCTGACTTTCACTGTGGCCCATGCTCCGCTCTCCCAATTTGTCCTTCCCATTGAGGTCAGGGGGAGCCTTTCAGTGTAGGTCCTTGGTGCCCTCAGAAGACATGGAATCAAACCCAGGTCTCCCACACTGCAGGCAGATTCTTAACCAGCTGAGCCACCAGGGAAGCCCAAGAACACTGAAGTTGTTAGCCTATCCCTTCTCCAGCAGATCTTCCCAACCCAGAAATCGAACTGGGGTCTCCTGCATTGCAGGAGGATTCTTTATCAGCTGAACTATACGGGAAGCCAGTGATGTTATGGAAACTAGTTATTCAGACTACAGTACTCATGCCTTTGGAATTTGGGGATTTTAGTAGCTGAGACTCAGTCAGCATCTTCTCTTTGTCTGGAAGTCTCTTTTCCAGATTTTGTCTAGCCAATTCTCACTTGTACTGCAAGTCGCCTCTCCCAGAGAGCCTCGATGACCCTTATGTTGCTTCATGTCCCCATTTCTCTGTGAGCTCTTTAAATGCAAGAATCATTCATGATTCACTTTGATATTTTTCATGAATAGCATGGTGCTGACAGGTGAAGGTTAATTGTGGCTGAAGCTTGGCTCCTTCAGCCTGTGATGTGTGCAGAGGGTGGCATATGGTGTGGATGGCAGGCAGAGGTGCACTGCATGTGTGTGGCTGGGGAGCTGGCCAGGACTCCTGCCTCCTGCCCAGTCCTACCATTGAAGTTTCTGGGCTTCAGTCACCCTTCCCACAGTTTCTCAAGGCTTCCCCAGGGTGGGCACAACAGCACCTCTGCTGAAGAGCTGGATACATCTCCCCAGTCCCACCTTCCTGATTGCCTCCACAGAAAGATCCTAAAGATCTGAAGTAGTTTCATTATAGGGAGTCAAGAGTGGCTGCCAATGCAACTACCCAACACTCAGCTCTCTAAAAGAAAGGAAAGGAAAATCTGTTTCACCCTTTGTAAAGACTGTAAACCTGTTTTTGAGGCTTCATGGTAAGTGTATAATCCCAAACTATAAGACAAGAAAAGTACCTTGTACTCAGAATATTGGTTATTTTTTCCTAAGAGTCTGGTTTTCCATAGAATACAAGTGTTAGTGATCTAAGCCAGGAGCCACTCACTTGGTACAATCACAAGGACAAAATGTGGCAGGAATCTGGATCACTAATCAGGCACTTGTCTTTAGCCCAAAATGATTAGAGCACTTTAGCAATTGATAATTCAGATTCCAGGGCTATATATGTAAAATGACAGATGTTCACTGTTTGAACCTTGATATCCTCATCTGTAAAATAAAGACCCTGTTAATATTTTGCAAAGAAATTTTAAAGATAAAAAGATGATAAATGTATATAGTTATTGCCCTCAAGGAACCTCTTTTTAGCCAAACTGGAAAAGTAAGTCTTAGCAGATTAGGTGTGACTGGGGGTGGTAGACTACATTATGCTCAGTTGATAGACTGTGTCCAACTTTTTGAGACTCTATGGACTGTAGACCACCAGGCTCCTCTGTCCATGGGATTTTCCAGGTGAGGATACTGGAGTGGGTTGTGGCCATTTCCTACTCCAGGGCCTAGATTGTGTTAATGCTTGTGTGACTATATTCACACTCATTGCCATGCTTCTCTGCAGCACTTTCCCACTCTGATTCTGGGCTCAGTTTTGTAACTTATTTTGGCCGATAGAATAAAACAGTAGAAATAGTGTGCTAATTCTGAGACCAAACCTCAAGAGCCTCTTCATTTTTTATCTCTGGTATTGCTTCTATCATTATTGAGGCATGCCTGAGCTAGCCAGTGGCTTCCAGAAGATGAGGAAGATGCATGGAGCTGAGTCACTTCAGCCAAGTCTAGGCTAGATTAGCTAACCCCTACCCACATCGAGATCCCAGCTGAGGTCAGTAAGACTGTCCAGTCAAGCTGGTTTTGATCATCACTGAGCATTGCAGACATGTGAGAAATAAATGTTTATTGTTTTAGGTGCTAAACAGTCTTTTGTTATACAACAATAGCTACCTAATACCTGATGTCATGTGCCCTATCACTTGGGAGAATAATGTGAGTGGGAACCCCAGGCTGCCTGGGGCATGAACAGTCCAGAAGGCCCACAGAACCTTATGAATAGTTCACCACAAATGTGTTACTAGGTTTAACTCCTCTTGATATGAGATCTTGCCTATAAATAGATTTTCAGATAAGTTTTGTGATTGCAGAAGCTTTCTTATGTGATAGATAGTGATACAAAGGAAGCACATGTAAAAGACGCCCTCCTTTTTAAACAAATTACCTCCTAATCAGGGATTTTCTTGTCTCTGTCATCTTTCCTATCCCTCCCTTGCTATTTGTATTTGGAAGATTATAACATTTAAAAAAGTTGATGTTAACTAAGAAGATGATGGATCCAGTACTTCTTGTGTCTAGTATATACACAATATGTATCTCACTTTTTATTCAGGAGAAATTATTATGAATTTTTTAGTTACTAGTTTTCAGCAAATGAACTGTATTTAATTAATTAATGTCTTCCTTTGAAGGGTTGTGGAAATATTTTGTGAGTGGAATCATGCCATGTGCCAATCTTCGGTTACATAATTTTCTGTTGGTTCATACATTTTTCTGGAATGCTCTTTATGACAGCTAAACATTTATAAACCATGTTCACACTGATGGTTTATCCTGTTTCAGCACTGGTTTCAATTCTAGATGCCTAACAACATGACCTTGGTCATTGGTCAGTCTAAATGCTAACCTGGCCTGGCTAAATGCTGAGTGGCCTTTGCCAAGTTAAACTATAAACCTCTGTGGTCCAGTTTCTAATGGGACTAAAAAGTACTCAGCCCATGGAATTGTTGTGAGTATCAACTCTGATGACAGATGTAAAGCATCCAGCACAGTACCTGGCACATAGTCACAGTGAAGAAATATTAATTTCCTCTTTCCTAATGGAAAAATTACCAATGGAAATTATTACATCTGAGGAGCAGAAAGAAAAATGATTGGAGACGACTGAACAGAGCCCAAGAAATATCTAGGACACCAACATATGCATTGTGGAAGTCCCAGAATGAGAAGAGGGAGAGGGAAAAGGGCAAAGAGATAATTTTTGATAGTTATATTAATATTTTTAACTTCCTCTACTAGCTACCATGTAGTTTCAAATAATACATATATAAAGTTCTATTTTTTGTCCACTGCTTTTTACTGTGTCTCTTAACCTTTCACTTTGCAAAATGAATGTATTACCTTCCTAATCCTTCCCTCTCTTTTTCCCCTCCCTTTTCATCTCCTTATTTCTGTTCATTTCTTTTACATTATCAATGTGTATAACATTTACATTCTGTTTGTAACCACTCAGTTTTCTATGCTTTGTCTATGAATGTTTCTAAATATTAAAAAGCCAGTAATCAGCTATTACAAACCTAGTTCAGTTCAGTTTAGTCGCTCAGTTATGTCTGACTCTTTGTGGACCCATGAACTGCAACACGCCAGGCTTCCTTGTCCATCACCAACTCCTGGAGCTTGCTCAGACTCATGTCCATTGAGTTGGTGATGCCATCATCTAGCCATCTCATTCTCTGTTGTCCCCTTCTCCTCTTGCCTTCAATCTCCTCCTGCCTTCAAACCTAGACAGCATATTAAAAAGCAGAGATATCACCTTGCCAACAAAGGTCTGTAATAGTCAAAGCTGTGGTTTTTTTTCAGTAGTCATGTATGGATGTGAGTGTTGGACCATAAAGAAGGCTGAGCACCAAAGAATTGATACTTTCAAATTGTGGTGCTTGAGAGTCTTGAGAGTATCTTGGACAGCAAGGAGATCAAACCAGTCAAACCTACAGGAAATCAACCCCAAATATTCATTGGAAGGACTGATGCTGAAGCTGAAGCTCCAATAGTTTGACCACTTGATGTGACACACTGAAAAAGATCCTGATGCTGGGAAAGATTGAAGGCAAAAGGAGAAGAGGGTGGCAGAGGATGAGATAGTTTGAAAGTATCACCAACCTAATGGACATGCATTTGAGCAAATTCAAGAAGACAGTGGAGGACAGAGGAGCCTGGCATATTGCAGTTCATGGGGTTACAAAGAGTCAGAAATGATTTAGCAACTTAACAATAGCAACAACAGAATCAGTGTTTACATTATGATGATAATTGTTTAGTGCAGAACTAAGTACTGTGCATTTTTTTTCACAAGTCCAATGTTACATACCTTTTGCTTAGTCAAAAGAGAACATTCTTAACCTCGGAGTCAAAAATACTTTTCCCTCCCTCTAAAAACTGTTTCAATTTAAGCCACATTTTGATTCATTTTCCATTTTGGCCATAATTATTTAGTAAAAATTTCATTTCATTGACTTTTTCCTTTTAGGAAGAAAAACCACATATATTCTTATTATATTACAAATACCATCTAGTTCTATAGTCAATCTATTAATTCTTGGAATTCTTTTTATTTTTCTTAAGACAATGTTCTTGAAACTCAACAACTTTTTAAAATTGATTTCAATGCTTGTGCAGACTTACTGCCAGGGGCTTCTTTTCACTGGAATACTAGTGAGCTTTACAATTTTCTACATTCCATAATTCTCCCTTTCTTGGTTTTGCCCACTCTCCTCTAACCCAATCCCTCTTTTGGGAGTATATCCCAAAATTTTTTAAAAAATATATGAGATAAACAAAGTATTATGAAGACTTGAATGTCTGAAAAGGAAGTTGTCTTTTCCTCAGTCTTAATCCAGATATTAAGCTCGATACAGTCAACAAAAACAAGACAGGGAGCTGACTGTGGCTCAGATCATTAATTCCTTATTGCAAAATTCAGACTTAAAATAAAGAAAGTAGGGAAAACCTTAGACTATTCAGGTATGACCTAAATCAAATCCCTTATGATTATACAGTGGAAGTGACAAATAGATTCAAGAGATTAGATGTGATAGAGTGCCTGAAGAACTATGAACAGAGGTTTGTGACATTGTACAGGAGGCAGTGATCAAGACCATCCCCAAGAAAAAGAAATGCAAAAAGACAAAATGATTGAGAAGGCCTTACAAATAGCTGAGAAAATAAGAGATGCAAAAGACAAAGGAGAAAAGGAAAGATATACCCATTTGAATGCATAGTTCCAAAGAACAGCAAGGAGAGATAACAAAGGCTTCCTGAGTGATCAGTGCAAAGAAAATAGAGGGAAACAATAAAATGGGAAAGACTAGAGATCTCTTCAAGAAAATTAGAGATACCAAGGGAACATTTCATACAAAGATGGGTGCAATAAAGGACAGAAATGATATGGACATAACAGAGGCAGAAGATGTTAAGAAGAGGTAGCAAGAGTACACAGAAGAACTATAAAAAAAAGATCTTCATGATCCAGATAATCATGATGGTGTGATCACTCACCTAGGGTGAGACATCCTGGAATGCCAAGGCAAGTGGGCCTTAGGAAGCATCACTACCAACAAAGCTAGTGGAGGTGATGGAATTCCAGTTGAGCTATTTCAAATCCTAAAAGATGATGCTGTGAAAGTGCTGCACTCAATATGTCAGCAAATTTGGAAAACTCAGCAGTGGCCACAGTACTGGAAAAGGTCAGTTTTCATTCCAAGTCTAAAGAAAGGCAATGCCAAAGAATGTTCAAGCCACTGCACGATTGTACTCACCTCACATGCTAGCAAAATAATGCTCAAAATTCTTCAAGCCAGGCTTCAAAAGTACATGAACTGTGAACTTCCAAATGTTCCAGCTGAATTTAAAAAAAGGCAGAGGAACCAGAGATCAAATTGCCAACATCTATAGGATCATCGAAAAAGCAAGAGAATTCCAGAAAATCAGCTATTTCTGCTCTATTGATTACACCAAAGCCTTTCAGATCACAGCAAACTGAAAAACTTCAAGAGATGGGAAAACCAAACCACCTTATTTCTCACCTCCTGAGAAGTCTGTATGCAGGTCAAGAAGCAACAGTTCAAACTGGACATGAAACAACAGACTGGTTCTAAATAGGGAAAGGAGTAAGTCAAGGCTGTATATTGTCACCCTGCTTATTTAACTTATATGCAGAGTACATCATGTGAAATGCTGGGCTGGATGAAGTACAAGCTGGAATCAAGATTTCCAGGAGGATTATAAATAACCTCAGATACACAGATGACACCACCCTTATGGCAGAAAGTGAAGAACTAAAGAGGCTTTTGATGAAAGTGAAAGAGGAGAGTGAAAAAGCTGGTTTAAAACTCAACATTCAGAAAACTAAGATCATGGCATCTGGTCCCATCACTTCATGGCAAATAGATGGAGAAACAATGGAAACAGTGAGAGACTATTTTTGGGGGCTCCAAAATCACTGCAGATGGTGGTTGCAGCCATGAAATTAAAAGATGCTTGCTCCTTGAAGGAAAAGCTATGACCAACCTAGACAGCAGATTAAAAAACAGAGACATTACTTTACCAAGAAAGGTCTGTCTAGTCAAAGCTATGGTTTTTCCAGTAGTCATGTATGGATGTGAGAGTTGGACAGTGAAAAAGGCTGAGCACTGAAGAATTGATGCTTTTGAACTGTGGTGTTGGAGAAGACTCTTGAGAGTCCCTTGGACATCAAGGAGATCCAACCAGTCCAACCTAAAGGAAAACAGTCCTGAATACTCATTGGAAGCACTGATGCTAAAGCTGAATCTCCAATATTTTGGTCACCTGATGCGAAGAACTGGCTCATTAGAAAAGACCCTGATGCTGGAAAAGATTGAAGGCTGGAGAAGGGGACAACAGAGGATGAGATGGTTGGATGTCATCATAGACTCGAGGACATGAGTTTGAGCAAGCTTTGGGAATTGGTGATGGACAGGGAAGCCTGACATTCTGCAGTCCATGGGGTCGCAGAGTTGGACACGATTGAGTGACCGAACTGAACTGAATCTAGATATAGAACTCCAGGTCCAAAGTAATTTTATCTTCATATTTTGAAGGCTTGATTATGGTCTAGTGTCCTTCGTTGCTGATAAGTAGTCTTTTGATTCAAATCCCCTTAGAATTACCTGTTTACACTTCCCCTATCCTGCAATCTCAAGAATGTTATCCTGGGTGATATGATATTTCAGCATGATACATCAAGGTTTTCATTCTTTTAATTAATTCTGATTAATATTTGTGTTTCTCTTCAGTCATTGTAATTATCTTTATTATTTCTTTCATAACCTTCCTTCCCTAATTTTCCCCTTATCCTTTTGTAACTTTTCTTAATTGGCTATTATGCCTCCTGAATTTATGCTTCATTCCTTTTTCAGCCTTTTATTATTCTTCTTTTGTTGTTTTGTTCACTGTTATAGGAAGTTTTCTCAATTATATCTTCTAATCTTTCTATTAATTTTAAAAAATTTTTTGACAATTTAATTTCCCAGGAATATTTACTAGTCTCTTATTTTAATTTAAAATAATTTCTAATTTCACCATATGGATATAAAGTGTTTTCAAATCTCTGGCTGTTTGAATTCTCCCTGTGTCTTATGGTATATTTTAAAATTTTTTTCTCAAATATCTGTTCACCCTTAGTTGTCCGATAATATTTGAAGATGTAAATAGGAATGGGGGCTTCCCAGATGGCACTAGTAGTAAAAATCCCACTTACCAATGCAGGGGACCTAAGAGACTCGAATCTCATCCCTGGATGGGGAAAATCTCCTGGAGGAGGGCATGGCAATCCACTCCAGTATTCTTTCCTGGAGAATCCCATGGACAGAGAAGCCTGGTGGGCTATAGTCCATAGGGTTGCAAAGAGTTGGACACTACTAAAGTGACTGAACATACACAAAGAGAAATGATGCTTTATGAGGTATTTGTCTATCTTTTTTCCCCTAAAATATTTGTTCATGTTTAGCTGTCAATTCATTTTTAAGAATGTGGAACAGAAATGCTATCAGTTTCTGTGTATGGAAGAAGGTCATAGAAGCAAGCTTCCTTCCAGTGTATCCCTAAACAAGAAGGTTTGACTCTGGGATGTCAACACATTTGCCACCTGTCCTGTTCTTCCCCAAATAAAGCAATTAAATTTCTTTAGAGGGAAAACTTGCTTTCTGGGGGGTTGGTGAGTTAAGCCAAGGGTCCTGCCTGGAAGATATTTGCTTTCCTCCATCATCACCCATCCTTTGCATTTTGGGCTGTGGACACCTCCATTTGGGTCTATCTGTTAGTGTATTGACATTTGCCATAGTTTTGTTTTCCTGAAATCTGTTAAAAATTTCTTTTTCAAAGACAGAATCCCTTTTATTCTCTTCACTGTTATTTATTTTATTATTTATAGCCACAGAGGATGAGATGGTTGGATGGCATCATCAACTCAATGGACATGAGTTTGAGCAAGCTCCAGGAGACGGTGAAGTGCAGGGAAACCTGGTGTGCTGCAGTTCATGGGGTCACAAAGAGTTGGACACGACTGGGCAACTGAACAATGACAAATTATTTATTTTATGATTTAAAAAAAATCTTCTATCATTTTGAAAGGATTATGGGAAGGAAGGAAGTCCTATTCTTGAAGGTTTGCCATCTTGAAGTAGAAGTCTCTGAAACGTCAGTGTGGCAGTCTATGGTTCATACTCTGAGAGAGTCACCTTAAGGTTCTTCCTGTGATGCCTCTAAAACTTCTCTAAGCCAGAGACTTCATACATGTGATTCATTGTATTCAGTTATGACCCTCATTTTCACAGATGAGGAAGCTACAACTCAGAATTAAATGTCCAAGATACTCAGCTAGGAAATAGCAGAGCTAACTTGCAATATCAAGGCTGTCAAACCCCAGGGCTGAGTTCTTCCATCTCACAGTCCTATCTGGACAAATGTTGCTTCTGTTTTATATATGAGACAATTAAGGTACTTTACCAGAGTAAAGTAAAATCAACTAGGTGATTTGTTTCCTGGATCCTAGTCTAGTAGTCTCTCCATAGCTCTCTCCTTCTCATTCCTGGTTGACAAAATCCTTCTAGGCATCAGGGGCCATCCCTAGGCAGTGTCTGTGTGGCAGGGCACAGCTCTCATGCATATCCTTGATGAATGGTGCAGAGTAAATCTCGTGTTTATGCCCTGCTGACATGCCACCCACTTGTTGGAAGGTGAGAAGTAGGGAGCACCAAGTTCATGTGTTCTTAGGAGGTTGCTGGTTTTCTAGTGTCCTTTCCTGTGTGGCAAGGATCCTTAGTCCTCTTCTACCTGGAGTTATCCATTAAGCCTCTGACTCTAGATTTTATCACTTTGGCTGCTGAATTAGACCTTCCCCCTTCCTATTGAGGTCCACTCAGGACAAAGTCTCTTGGCTCTTCCTCTTTCTACAAGATACAAAGATATCTCTTTGGGGTTGTCAAAACTTTGGGCAAGTGGATATAGAGACAGAGCCTTCTCTCAAAAGCTGTATGTCAACAATCAAAGACCTTGGTTAAGAAACTCTAATTCCTGAAATGTGGGACATAAGTGGATATATGATCAATGAGAGGGACAAAGGGCCAACAAATGATTCTAGGCATTTCTGAACAGAGTGTGTGTTTATGGTGGGGTTGAGGAGGGCGTTGGGAAAATGGTATGTGCTGGTCATAGTAATAATTAGGAACCTGTGGACTGAGACTGGCAAATAAATGTTAACCAAAGAGCCCAACTGGGTAAAAGTCATTCCTATATCCAGTAGTAACCAGTGCCCTTATAACACATCTGTGAGATCCAAGACATTGGAAGGTGCCTGCTTACCTCCCAGTTACTATGGAGGTCTAGTGCCTCTGGCCTTAGGCATAGAACAACCAAAATGTATTTCAAAACCCTGCTGCTTTGTGCATTCACAGCTCTTTATAGATTGATCCTTTGCTTTCCATTGGTCCCAGAAGAGAGCCAAGGCAGTCTTTAGATACTTATTCTGAACACTATGGACAGTGATGACTCAGAAAGGGGTTAAAGCCAATGATTACTGTCAAATGTCTCAGAAAATCCACAGTACCCTCTTCAGTAGCCAGGAGAAGGACTTTTCCTCTTCATCTGGAGTGGGTTATGCATAACTCTTTTTGAGTTGGGAGAATGTAAATCCTTATAAATATTGAAATACATTTTTCTGTGTGATCAAACAAGGGAAAGGGGGACTACAAATCAGTTGTAGATTTAGTTGTAGATTTCCCTAATGGATGATGGACCCATTCTCTTTTCAAGAGGATCATATTCATGCTCCCAGACTCAGCAGAAGTTCTCATTTAGGCTGCATTCTTCTATAAAAGGCCTGAGTACTTGAGTTGTATTTTTCTTGACTGTGGTTTTCATCTCGATTGTGGACCAGATGTTTTTCTTTCACTGCATCAAAAATGCTTCTTTTCTGAGGACCTCATCAAGTCAAGAGATACTGAGTTGAGAAGAACCAAACCCACAGTGCAAAAGGAACCCTGGATAGGTTACCAACGATGAGTTTGAGACAACTATGTATGTGCAGTAACTAGATGCAAATGTAACCACAGCACGGTCCTAGGGTTCCAAGATGGTTTACTATATCCTGTGTAACTCTTCAGGACTGTGCCTCTCCTGAATTTTCTTCTACATCCCACATGGATGTAGGTCAGTTCACAGTGGGCTGGTCACATCCTTCTGCAAAGGTTGATGTGCTAACCATGCAGGCTTCTCACTCTGGTTCGGTTGCTTGAGATTGTTATTGAGAGTGCATCTCTGTCAGCTGTGTTCTGGAGCTCTAGCTGTGATTACCCCAATTAGTTTGGCACGTAACAACTGCACAAATTCTATAAACCCAGTGGCCTGCTACAACTGTCTAAAGGAGTTTTCTCATGGAAGTGTCTCCTACAGAAAGATTTTGTAGACTTTCCTAATTTGGGGTAGGAACAACTCCTATATTAAGTGCCACCTTGAAAAAAAATCAACTTCCTGTATTTCATTGCTAAATGTTACCTGTGACTATAGCCATTCTGTGATGCCAGATCCTTTTGTGATACTATTTGGCCATATTATGTCCAATTGTGAATGAACTCCTTGGAAGAAATTACTGCCAATTATTGTTCAAATGTTGGCATTGCTGCATTGTGCCACACATGTTTTTCTTTCTGGTGGTGCTGGAAGCCCTTGAATCTCCTTGGCTTGTAACCGCATCACTCCAACTTCTGCCTCTGTCTTCACAAGTCTATCTTCCCACTGCATTTTGTATATATGTCTGTGTATTCACTTGGCTTTCTTATAAGGGCACTAGTCATTGGATGAGCCTACTCTAGTCTAGCCTGACTTCATTGCAACTAATTACATTTGCAAAAACCTTATTTCCAAGTAAGGTTACATGATGAGGTTCTTGGGGAATGTAAATTTTTGGAGAACACCAGTCAACATAGTATAATCACAGATTTCATAGTATAATTATTATAATAACTACAGCAGATCTATCCCCCTTTCTAGGCACTCATAAGTCTGCTACCTAACTCACCCTTTTGCATGAATAAAGTCCCACAGAACTAGCACAATTCTTCCAGTCTGAAATTTGGAGCTCAGAATTTGAGTGCAGTAACTAGGTTCTGTCCTGGTACTGCTGTAATTAGGTTACCTTTATTCCTTTATGAATCATTAACTTTGAAAACTGCTGGTTCAATCTGTGACAACCAGTGATACATCATCTTTAACCAGTCTGCACCACTGTAAAAAAAAAAAATGCTGCTCAAGTACTAATTTACTGCTCTGTGACACAAATGGTGCATCTCAAACAAACTCAGCCAATTTTAAGGATGATTTCTGGGCTGCTTAAAAAGGTGTTTTCTGCCAGAGTTTGGAAAATGTTGCTTTAGAGATTATTATTTTCTGTTTCAGGACAAATTCATGAATTTGGTCTATTCATGTTAGCTCTAGTGAGATGATGCATCTCTTGTCCATAAACCTTGAGTACTTGGGTGTCAGAAGTGATTTTTCTGAAGTTAACTTTTCCCATACTTGGAGTTATCATTTTCTGTCGTGCTGGTGTGCATTTCAGTTGAGGTTTTATTACATTGTGTTGGCAGCACATTATGTTTTTTACACATGGATTTGATTGAGAAACGAAACTGGAATAAGAATGAGGTAGCAGCAGCATCTGCTGCAAGACTCAGCGATTGCTGTTGTCAATCAGCCTGATTGATTAAATATGGTGGTACACATTTTTATTAAAATGAAATACTTCTCTTGAAAAAGGACCATAATGCCAATAGATTATAGGATTCTCCTGAAGAGTGTGCCTGAGGAGAAGTCCTCTTGGCAGAGTACAATAACTGCGGATTGCTGGAACAAATAGGAAAAGTTCAGATTAGATCTGGCTGGTTTTATAAAGTGAATTTTTTTGGTGTTTGGAAGATGTGAACCAGCATCTTGGGGGACTAAGCCCTGCAGAGGGGTTTGAATTTAACTGGATTCCCAAACACTGTCCCTTCTTCTGCTGATGTCTCATGATCCATGTGGTTTTAAGGCATCCAGTATGACTCAAGCCTTTTTAAAAATAAGAGCAAACATCCTGATCAACTGAAGTTCCATTTCTTTCATTTTCTATTCAAACCCATTTTCAGCTTGCTGCTGTTTGGTAAATCTGAAAAGCTGACATCCAAACAGAGGTGAGAACAGAGATTCTTAAGAATGAGAGCAGACAGATTATCCCATTGACTTGGATCAGAATCCAGCAAACAACACCCCTGTCTGCAAAGGTCTAAAATTTGGAGGAACTTCAAGGAGGAAGTGGTGACGGTTTGGGTGTTAGATCATTACAAACCCAACGAGGTGAAATAGGAAATCAAGACTGCTCCCTGGAGGACAAAGCAATGATTTGATTGACCCTATTCAGTTTTCATGTGGCTGAATTTTTATCTTACTGTGGTCACTCAGGGCTCCTTGGCTGGGGCTGAGTATTCCTGGAGTGTTGATGCTTCATGCTGGCTCAGGTAAGCTGAAATTCCAGGGAGTCTGTTTAATCATGGCCTCCAGGAAAATGTCTCCTGTTGGTCTCCATATAGGACAATAACCCCAGAAGGCTTTGCATTA
Source organism: Antilocapra americana (assembly GCA_007570785.1). NCBI lineage: Eukaryota > Metazoa > Chordata > Mammalia > Artiodactyla > Antilocapridae > Antilocapra > Antilocapra americana. The sequence continues at coordinate 4,462,979 of ML660200.1, read as the reverse complement.
GTGTAAAACACAGAATTGCAGAAGATGGCTTTTCAGAAAAATAAGCAGGCAATAAGAAAAGAAAAATATTTGGAGTAATTCCTTTAACACACAGAATGCTTCTGCTGCAGGGCTTGTGTCAAGACTAATCGTGCAGGATTGAGATATTTTCAGCTGTATCCAATTTAGGTTTCGGCTTTTCCTTTCAGAGGGATTGCTCCTGAAACAATCTTTCTCACTGCCTCCCCCACCCCCATCTTCTAAAGCCTGTTTGTAGATTTGGGGATTGCTAACAGATTTTAAGAACAAGAAATCTCTGAAATACCACATAGCTAAAAGCCAAAAAAAAAAAAAAAAAAGGAATACTTGCGAACTTTCATTTTAAAAAAATATTTTGTCAAGGGGTGGTCTCCAGCTATCAGTCAACTTTCTTTGCTGGACTCAGTCATGAAGAAGGAAAATCCCACAGAGATTTGCAGATTTAAACTTGGAGCTTCCTATAGGCTCCACAGACCCTCTTTTAGGGTACGATGTTCTCTTTCTGTCTGATTTCTTTCTTGGCACCTTGGATCTTGTCAATGCCAGATTCACGAAGAGGGGCCCCCAGATAGATGTCAGGAGCAGAATATGCAGCAAACTGTGTGGAAGTGCTGAGTCATCCTGCTTGTCCAGCCAGGAGCCTGGAGTGTTGCCATTGCTGGAGGTCAGGAACAAGTAGGATGTCAGTAAATAGCCAGGCAGCTCACACCTTGGGGGTCAGTTTAAAAAGCAAACCAAAGTTCAGAAATCCTGGAAGGCACATAAGTAAGGCCCATGTAACATCAACCCAAACACTGTGTTTGTTACTGTTCTGACAACACTGTGTGTGTGTGTGTGTGTGTGTGTGCTGAGTGTCAACACCCAGACATGGTTACCACTGGAGATCTCATATAGTCACTGATGAATTCCCCAAAGATACAAAATAGCCAGTTAGGGCTGTAACAGGCAAATAATCAAACAAGGAAGACAGCTTTAGGAGACCTTTTATTATGCTTAGTTGTGGTGAGATAAGTGAGATATGCTGATGGCCAGGAGTGGGGCCAAGTTTGCATGAAGTTAATAAGGTCATCAAATGGATATAATAAACAATTTGATTTCAAATGAAGGGATGGCTAAACTAGGGCTACTGGAAAAGAACAGACAAGCCGAGCCAGGTAACAGAGAGAGAAGGAGTCAAGTGCAAAGTTAAGAATGAGGAGATCCTTGAGTAGGAGTGCCACAACAAGAAGTGTGAGCAGAAGGGATAAAGGGAGAAAGACTAGGGAACAAAGGGTAAGGGTTATCTCAAAGGGTCTGTAAATCCAGAGTTGGTGTTAGTTGCTCAGTCAAGTATGACTCTTTGCAACACCACGGACTGTAGCCTGCCAGGCTCCTCTGTCCATGGAATTCTCAAGGCAAGAATACTGGAAGGGGTAGTCGTTCCCTTCTCCAGGGAATCTTCCTGATCCAGGAATTGAACCCAAGTCTTCTACATTGCAGTCAGATTCTTTGCCATCTGAGCCACCAGGGAAGTAAAATACTGTCTATATATATAATGTATTATATCATACATACAAACATTTATATTGACTTTGAAATATGCACAGATATTGTATTGATTCAAATATCCTTAAAAAAAACTGACTCATGGTTGATTTTGTCAAGTATTTTCTTGATTAGTGATTCTAAAAGTATAGCTTCTCACATGTATGGGTAAGGGGAATTTTTGTCATTAAAAAGTATCATACTTACAGTCATTGGTAAGTATTAGTCTGGAATATGGTTGTTGGTTAGGGCTTCCCTGGTGGCTCAGAGGGTAAAGTGTCTGTCTACAATGTGGGGAAACTCGGGTTCGATCCCTGGGTTGGGAAGATCCCCTGGAAAAGGAAATGGCAACCCATTCCAGTACTCTTGCCTGGGAAATCCCATGGACTGAGAAGCCCAGTGGACTACAGTCCATGGGGCCACAGAGAATCGGACACAACTAAGCGACTTCACTTTCTTTCCTTTTTATGGTTGTTGGTATCAATTTACAGAAAACTAGAAATAGAGATAATTGAGTAGGAGAAAGACATGAAGCCTGAAAGGGAATTTGGTTACTCACTCATCACTCTCAGGTCTAAAAGGAATCTATATTACTCATATTGTACATTCTCCTACAACTGACCAGGGCCAAACCTCATCCACTTTCGACAGATGACAATCTCTCTTGTTTTCTATCACTATTTGGATTCATTTCCTCATTTTTGAATGGAAATCACTGCAGTGGGTACCAGGAGAAGAGCAAAGTAAACAAATTGTGTTCCCTGCTTTCTGGAAAGAGAAATACAACTACTTGCTTGGATATTTTATTTTGAAATTATATAGCTCTCTCTACTAGGATTGTGGATCAGCTTGTGGCTCAGCTGGTAAAGAATCTGCCTGCAATGCAGAAAACCTGGCTTTGATCCCTGGGTTGGGAAGATCTCCTGGAGAAGGGAAAGGCTCCCCACTCCAGTATTCTGGCATGGAGAATTCCATGGACTGTATAGTCCATGGGGTCACAAAGAGTTGGACACGACTGAGTTGGACAGACTTTCACTTTTTTTTCTTTCACTAGGATTACTTTACTGAATCTGTTTGACCTTTGGGAGATTATCACAGAGTGATAGTCTTGATCCACATTTTCTTGCCTATGGGATCACAAAAAGATGCTAATGCTTAAAACCCAGGAAGAGGCTAGATGCTCTCTACAGCCCACTTCACAGCACTATTGCTTCCACAGCACTATTTCAACACCGCTGGATAATTATAGTAAGGGCAGAGAAGGAGCCTAGCCTGAGTTGCAACTATGAGAAAGACAATCTCCCTCCCATTTCTTCTGCTCCTTCTAGTGATGTGCATGCATATATACACACACACAAACCCTTTGTAAATGATACCTGCATAGAACAAGCTAATCAGCATTGGAACAGGCAAGCAATCAAACAAAAAAAGACATTTTAAGAAAGCCTCCTATTTTCTCACTGACAGGACACACATTAACTAAACTTAGCAGCAGCTGCTCTGGTGGGAAGATATTTTTCTTTGGGCTGTCAGCAAGTTTTGATCTCGCTCCCCCCCATTCTCTGAATATATATCTAGAAAAATTCCAATATGATAATACTATTTCATCAGTTACCTAAATAGCTAGTGTAATGCAGGAAGTACCCTTCATCTCTTTCAAAGTGGAAGGATGGGGTCATTTCACTTTTTCAACCAGGCCATGAACTCTGGGTAGAGGAGCACTATCAACCCCAAAAGTAACAAACCTAGAAAGACATTTTCCAAAAGTAATAACCTTGAGCTGAGCTTTGAATAATGAAATCCACCATACCTTCCCTCACAGCTGGTACATATATTAGTAGCTTTATACATGCTTACTGATTGACTGAATTAATACACCCAAAAGGTGTATATTTAACAGAAAGAGAGTGCCATACATACATGAAAATGAAAGAAGAAGCGTGAAGGCTATTCAAAGTTGGTAGTAGGATTAGAAATGCTTCATACTGATTAAGTCCGGGAAGGTGAGGAGTTACAATGGTCTCAGAGGATTAAAAGGACAGATGTGTTGGGATGGATCCAAAAGCTGTTCCATGGGATTGGAGAGGGAGAAAAAGGACTGTTGCTTAGTAACTGTGGGAACTGAAGAGCAATATGATACTTAAAATCATCTATTCAAGTACTTACAAGATGTAACAAAAAAGTGAGATGGTCCCTATTCATAAGAAACTCACAATCTGATGGAGGAGATAAGTGCAAAAACTCACAGATTAGAATAGAATGGATTAAGTGATAAAGTCGGATAGACATGATATTTTATAGACTTATGTAGGATGGCCGCTAACCCCATCTGTCCATAACTAAGGAAAGGCTTCCTCCAGAGGTTAGCCAGGCAGAATATGTGCAATGGAGTTCCTGGCAGAGAAAATTACATGTGCATGAGAGAGTATGATAAGTTAGGACAGTGGTCCTTAACTATGATCATATATTAGAGCCACCTGGGGGGACTTTAAAAATAACCAATCAACTTTCACCTCTGGCTGTGACTGTGAGCAAATATGCTTATATGAAAATACGTTTCCCAGTGAAGATAAAAGCTCTATAAAAGGGAAAAAAAATCAAACAGTTCCTTGAAGGCATTGGAAAATAACCAAATCAACCAGGCATTGTGGGACCAAGAGCCTAGAAAAAGTGATGCTCAATATTTTCTGATGTCTTTTATACTAGAAGCATTTACTGATTTATAAGCATAATAGGGCTGAGAAACTAAGCAGGAAACAGTAATTAGAGATTTTGGCAGTCTCATGGGGCTATCAAGACAAAATCTGGAGTTCAGCATTACCAAGGCAACTGGGACATGGCAGACTAAGATCTCAGAGAAAAGGGAGCCTCAGAGAAGTAAGCTCCTATATTCTGCCTTGCTTCCACCTTGAGACATTTGCCAATTTCTAAATTACATGTGCTAGCATTGAGACTATAAAGCAATGCAGAACTTTCTTCAAGGTGCTGGTGGGCAATTATTGGAGTGCAGGGCTCAATACAGAAGAGAGCCTTATACACACTGAGGCTTTCAGTTGAGACCTATAGAGGTTGTATCCTGAGATTAAGTGAAGACCTAAAAAAATGTCAACTCTTATGAAATCCAAAATCAAATCTTAAATTATCTCAATTATTATTCAGCCAAGGTGATCTTTTCTACTTTAATTGCCAGCCAGAAGGAAATTAAAATCTCTGTGGAGATGAAAGTGAAAGTGTTAGTCTCTAAGTTGTGTCTGACTTTTTGTGACCCCATGGACTGTAGCCCACCAGGCTCCTCTGCCCATGGGATTCTCCAGGCAAGAATACTGGAGTGGGTTGCCATTTTCTTCTCCAGGTGATCTTCCTGACCCAGGAATCAAATCTGGATCTCCTGCATTGCAGGAAGTTTCTTTACCATCTGAGCCAACAGGGAAGTAACATTATCCAATTTCTCTACAATTTATTATACATAATGCCCAGCATTCAGTTAAAAATCACTCATCATTCTAGAAGGAAAAACAAGGAAACAGATAATGGAAGCAGAGCCATAGGTAATTCAGGTGTCGTTATTTGATAATTATGATAAATACGTGCAAAAAATAGGTGACAAGATAGTTCACCAGAGAACTGGAATCTATAAATATAAATAATTAAAATAAATTTCTCAAACTGAAAACTACAGTAAATAATAATTAGTTCAATAGGGTAATGTAACAGAAATAAATAATTCAATAGATTAACAGAAGAATAAAATCATATAAAAAATGCTTAGAAAACTTGAGTGTAGGCTAGCTAAAAATATCAGAATGAAGCAAAAAGAGGTAAAAAATTGGAAAAAGCCAAAAAAGGTATAAGAGACATATGGAACATGGTGAAAAGTTCTTACAACCTATATAAACTCAGAAATAAAAGAGAAATAAAATGGATGGAAGCAATATTTGAGGAGATATTCTCTGAGAATTTTCCAGAACTGATGGAAATCGTCCAGTTACAAATTCAATATGTACTCTAAAAACTAGAGTAAATATAAATAAGACTATACTTAGGTGCATCATAATCAATGATAAAGACAAATATCTTACAAGAGTTGATATTAAAAAGACACAATAACCTTAAGGGAGCCACAATGAGATTGACATTTGACTTCTCAACAGAAATGCTGGGAACAAAAAGGACATTGCAATGACATGTTCATCAAAGTGAAAGGAAATATCTCCCATTCTAGAGTTTGATACCCAGAAAAAATATCCCTCAAAAAATGAAGATAAAATGAAGGCATTTTAGACAATCAAAAGTTGAGAGACTTTGTTACCAACTGATACAATAAGATGAATACTAAAAAGAGTTCTTTAGACAAATGAAAAATAATCTCAGCTAGAAATACAGAAATGCAAGAAGAAATGAAGAACAGTACAGAGGTAAATGCATGCATAAATTAAATGAGTGTTTATTGTGTATAACAACAACCACAAAATCATATCTTTTGGATTTTAAAAGAACATAAAATTAAAATGTATAAAAATTAAAATAAGAGTAAATGTAGTTAAGGAATGCTATGATTGTTGCATTTTCTGGGAATTAGTAAAAGTAGTTTATAATAGATCCTAATAAAGGACAGCGAAGCATGGTGCACTGCAGTTCATGGGGTTGCAGAGTCAAATGTGACTTAGCAACTGAACAACAACAATAAAGCAAAGATGTGATCTCGAGGGTGATGTTTCTTGAAGTGTGATTCCTGGACCAGCTAGATCAGCAGCACCTTGAAACTTGCTAGAAATGCAATTTCTTGGGTTTTCCCCTAGATCTGCTAGAGAAGAAAATCTGAGGTGAAGCCCAAAAACCTGAATTTTCAAATACTTTCCAGATGTTTCTGATGCATGCTAAAATTTGAGAATCACTACTTTAGAATAAACACAAAGACTAACAAAGAATTTATAATAACAAGCTAATATTAATATAAGGGGAGAATGGAATAACAGAAATTCTTGATTAGTTCAAAAAGAGGCAAGAGAGGGAAATTAAAGGATGAGAGAAGGAATGAGACAACTAGAAAACAAATAAAATGTTAGATTTTAAAACCAAATGCATCTGTAGTTATTTTAAATATAAATGCATTAAACACACCAATTAAAAAGTATTGTCCAAATGGATAAAAGTGAAAATTCTAATTAAATGCTACTTGTATAAAAGATCCATCTTAAATGTAAGGGTACAGAGAAATGGGAAGCAAAATGATAGAACAAGATACATAAGAAAAATCAACCAAAATGATTGTTATAGCTATACTAAAATTAAACAAAGCAGACTTTAGGATAAGAAGCAATTCAAAGTGTTAGAATATCTGAAAATATTAGAAGGTCAACCTCTGAGGAACACATAGTAATTATACATTTAAAATAGCCTCCTAATAAAAACAGCAAAAAATGACAGATTAAAGAATAGTAGAAAATTTTGCTGATAAAGTGTGAGGTTTTTAACAAAGCTCTCTCAATAACTGATAAAATAAACACATAAAATATCAGTAGAATTGAAGAAAATTTGAACACCACAATTAAGAAACAACTTAATTGACATCTATAGAACTCTGAAACTTATAATTGCAGAATATATTTTCTTTTCATGTACTCATAAAATAAATACCAGAATAAACTATAAATGGAGAAGTAAAACAAGTTTCAAGAAACTTCAAAGGAATATATTCTCTGATTATAATGAAGTTTATCTATATGTAAATTAAACTCATTACTCAAAAAGAAAATCAAAATAGACCCCAAAGAACTAAACAAATTCAAACCTAGTTATATACAACTGAGAGAATGCATCATGACCAAATGGGGCTTTATGCCAAGAATGGAAGGTTAACTTACCCTTAGAGAATCAATTATTATAATTCACCACATTAACAGAATAAAGGAGGAAATATATAATCATCTCAAGAGATGCAGAAAAAGTACTTCACAAAATTAAAACTACTTTCATTATTAAAACTCTCACCAAGTAAGATTAAAGGGATCTTAGTTTGTAAAGTGTATCTCTTTAATGCTGAAACATTGAAAGCTTTCCCTTTGATACTGGCAGTGAGACAAGTATGTTCACTATTATCATTTGGATACATCATGATTTTGTATCCAAGGAATATGTAGATAAATATAGGTATATATATAAATAGATATAGATAAAATAAAGAATATGTAGATAAATGAATATATAGAATATGTAGATAAATATAAAAGGAGTATATAGATAAGTGATTAGAACTAAGAACCTAATTCAGCAAAGACACTGGATACAAGGACAATATAAAAGTATTTGTGTTCTATATACTACCCACAAATAATGCAAAAATAAAGTTTTAAAAATTATGAACTTCACAATGGATTAAAATTGCTAAATACCTAGAACTATGTCTATAGAAACAGCTATACCTTCACTTTTCAATTACACATTTTTGTGGGAAATTAAAGAAGATCCAAATAAATGGAAAAATACATTGTGTTTGCAGGTCAAAGGCTAACAGTGTTGCACCAAGAGAACACACTGGTCATAGCAAACATTGTCTTCCAACAACGCAAGAGAAGACTCTATACATGGAAATCACCAGATGGTCAATACCAAAATCAGACTGATTATATTCTTTGCAGCCAAAGATGGAGAAGCTCTATACAGACAAGCTGATTCTAAAATACATGTAACATTCTATGGGGGCAAGAATAGCAAAGGCAATCTGGAAGAACAAAGCTGGCGTACTTTACACTATAAAGACTTGGTATAAAGCAATGTTAATTAAGGTAGGCAGAATGAGTGCAAAGATAGACAAACAGACCAGAGGAACAGAATAAAGAATACAGAAGCAGACCTACACATGTATGTGAATAAGTTACCACTTCAGTGCAGTAGTAAAAAGGACAGTTTTATCAATAGCTGTTTTGAGGTTAATATGATACCCATTTAGAGGGGGGAAAAAATTAACTCCTACCTTAAATCATACTTGAAAATTCTTTTCATGTGGGATTGTAAATCCAAATATGGAAGGTAAACAATAAATAGTCAAAACATTGCATAGGAGAATATCTTTTATCAACTTAGGTGGCCGATATTTTTTAAATTATATAAAAATCATAGCAAAAGTGTTTGATAAGCTGGACTTTATTAAAAGCATTAAAATTAAGAATGAAAAGATACCAGAGAGAGTGAGCAGGCTAACCATACCATGAAAGAAGATATTTGTGATACAATCATTTAAAAAAGGGTTTACATACAGAGCACATATAAAAAGATCTCCAGTAAACCAATATACAAAAACATATCCCTTCACAAAGGAGGGAATGGATCAAATGGTCAATAAATATTTCAAAAGATCTTCAAATTCATCAGTTATTAAGGAAATATAACCACAATGTGATACAACTACACAGTCACCAGAATTGTTAAAATTTTAAAAGAAACTCAAACACCAATTTTTGGAGAATGTGGAGCAAATGGAAATTTCACATAGTGTTAGTGAGAATGTTAATTGGAAAACTATTTGACATTATTTACTAAAAGTGAACAAACCTGTATCTTATGATTCAGCAATTTTATTCCTAGGTATAGATGTGCAAACAGATGGGCACCAAAAGAGATGTCAAAAAAGCTTGAGGAGGCATTATTATACATAATATTCCTAAATGGGACAACCCACATGCAAATGAACAATAGAATGAGTAAATAAACAATAATATATTCACACAGTAGAATCCTATATAGTAATGGGAATCAACAAGTTACGACAACAATCACAAAAACACAGATGAAGCTCCTAAATAAATTAGAGTGAAAAAAGTGAGATATCAAAGAATACATGGTACATGATTCCATTTATGTGTAGTTCAAAAACAGGCAAATTTAATCTGTGGTAATACTAGCAACTGAACTGAATAGGTAAACAGTGTTTACCTGGAGAATGAGTAATGACATGGAGGAGGCACAAAGGAGATTTCTAGGGTATGAACAATATTCTCTGTTGTGATATTGTGGTAACATGAAATGTGCACTTTGAGGCAGGCAGAACTGAGCTTGAAACCTGGCTTATTAGGGGTATAACCTCAACAAATATCTTCAGTCAGTTCAGTCGTTCAGTTGTGTCTGATTCTTTGTGACCCCATGGACTGCAGCATGCCATCCTTCTCTGTCCATCACCAACCCCCAGAGCTTACTCAAACTCATGTCCATGACATCCGTGATGCCATCCAGCCATTTCATCCTCTGTCGTCCCCACCTCCTTCCATCTTCAATCTTTCCCAGCATCAAGGTCTTTTCCAATGAGTCAGTTCTTTGCATCATGTGGCCAAAGTATGGGAGTTTCAGCTTCAGCATCAGTGCTTCCAGTGAACACTCAGGACTGATATCCTTCAGGATGGATTATTGGATCTTCTTTCAGTCCAAGGGACTCTCAAGCATCTTCTCCAACACCACAGTTTAAAAGCATGAATTCTTCAGTGTTCAGCTTTCTTTATAATCCAACTCTCACATCCATACAGGACTACTGGAAAAACCATAGCTTTGACTAGGCAGACCTTTGTTGGCAAAATAATGTCTCTGTTTTTTAATATGCTGTCTAGGTTGGCCATAGCTTTTCTTCCAAGGAGCAAGTGTCTTTTAATTTCATGGCTGCAGTCACCATCTGCAGTGATTTTGGAGCCCCCCAAAATTAAGTCTCTCACTGTTTCCATTGTTTCCCCATGTATTTGCCATGAAGTGATGAGAATTGATGGATGACCTTAGTTTTGTGAATGCTGAGTTTTAAGCCAACTTTTTCATTCTCTTCTTTCACTTTCATCAAGAGGCTCTTTAGTTCTTCTTCACTTTCTGCCATAACGGTGGTGTCGTCCGTGTATCTGAGGTTATTGATATTTCTCCCAGCAACCTTAATTCCAGCTTGTGCTTCATCCAGCCCAGCGTTTCTCATGATGTACTCTGCATATAAGTTAAATAAGCAGAGTGACAATATACAGCCTTGACGTGCTCCTTTCCCGATTTGGAACCAGTCTGTTGTTCCATGTCCAGTTCTAACTGTTGCTTCTTGACTTGCATACAGATTTCTCAGGACGCAGGTCAGGTGGTCTGGTATTCCCATCTCTTTCAGAATTTTCTGCAGTTTATTGTGATCCACACAGTCAAAGGCTTTGGCATAGTCAATAAAAGAGAAATAGATATATTTCTGGAACTTTCTTGTTTTTTTGATGCTCCAGAGGATGTTGGCAATTTGATCTCTGGTTCCTCTGCCTTTTCTAAAACCATGTTGAACATCTGAAAGTTTACAGTTCACGTACTTTTGAAGCCTGGCTTGGAGAATTTTGAGCATTATTTTGCTAGCGTGTGAGATGAGTACAATTGGGGAGCAGTTTGATGATTCTTCGGCATTGCCTTTCTTTGGACTTGGAATGAAAACTGACCTTTTCCAGTACTGTGGCCACTGCTGAGTTTTCCATATTTGCTGGCATATTGAGTGCAGCACTTTCACAGCATCATCTTTTAGGATTTGAAATAGCTCAACTGGAATTCCATCACCTCCACTAGCTTTGTTGGTAGTGATGCTTCCTAAGGCCCGCTTGACTTGGCATTCCAGGATGTCTGGCCCTAGGTGAGTGATCACACCATTGTGATTATCTGGATCATGAAGATCTTTTTTGTATAATTCTTCCGTGCATTCTTGCCACCTCTTCTTAATATCTTCTGCTTCTGTTAGATCCCTACCATTTCTGTCCTTTATTGAGCCCATCTTTGCATGAAATGTTCCCTTGGTATCTGTAATTTTCTTGAAGAGATCTTTAGCCTTTTCCATTCTATTGTTTTCTTCTATTTCTTTCCATTGTTCTCTGAGGAAGGCTTTCTTTTTTTTTTTTTTTTTGAGTTCCTGATTTTTTTTATTATTATTATTTTTTTATTGTTTTTGCCATACATTGTCATGATATCACCATGGGTTTACATATGCTTCCCCTCCGGAACCCCCCTCCCTCCTCCCTCCCCACCGGGAAATCTCGCTGCACCAGCCCCAAGCATCAATCCTGGGCTGGCGATTGATTAGACATACGATAATTAACATGCTTCAATGCCCTTCTCCCATCTCATCCCACCCTTACCCTCATCCACAAAGTCCACGAGTCTATTCTATACATCTGCGTTCCTTTTGCTGTCTCTGTGTTGGGTTCTCGTTACCCTCTTTCTAAATGAGGAAGGCTTTCTTATCTCTCCTTGCTATTCTTTGGAACTCTGCATTCAAATGGGTATATCTTTCCTTTTCTCCTTTGCTTTTACTTCTCCTCTTTTCTCAGCTATTTGCAAGCCCTCTCAGACAACCATTTTGCTTTTTTGCATTTCTTTTTCTTGGGGATTGTCTTGATCACTGCCTCCTGTAAAATGTCACTCCTCTACAACCTCTGTCCATGGTTCTTTAGGCACTCTATCAGATCTAATCCCTCAAATCTAGTTGTTACTCCCACTGTATAATTGTAAGGGATTTGATTCACCTGAATGGTTTTCCCTACTTTCTTCAATTTAAGTCTGAATTTGGCAATAAGGAGTTCATGACCTGAGCCACAGTCATCTCCCGGTCTTGTTTTTGTTGACTATATAGAGCTTCTCCATCTTTGGCTGCAAAGAATATAATCAATCTGATTTCGGTTTTGACCACCTGGTAATGTCCATGTATAGTGTCTTCTCTTGTGTTGTTGGAAGATGGGGTTTGCTATGACCAGTGTGTTCTCTTGGTGGAACTCTGTTAGCCTTTGACCTGCTTCATTTTGTACCTCAAGCCAAAATTTGCTTGTTACTCCAGGTAACAGGTATCTTAACTTCCCTAAAAATATGTAGAGAAAATATCTTAACTTCCCTAAAATTTCAGTTTCTTCATTTGTAAAGTTCAGATACTACAACCTAATAAGACCTAATAAGAGATGACATCAGTAAAGTTCGTGGGCCTCCCTCGTGGCTCAGATGGTAAAGAATCTGCCTGCAATGTGGGAGACCTAGGTGCAATCCCTGGGTTGGGAAGATCCCCTGGAGGAAGGGATGGCAACCCACTCTAGTATTCTTGACTGGGGAATCCCATAGACAGAGAAGCCTGGTGGGCTACAGTCCATGGGGCTCAGAAAAGTTGGATAAGACTGAGTGAGTAAGCACACACACACACAAAGCTCCTAAGTCAGTGCTTCACCTGAGCTGAATTTCCAGGTGAACATGAACAGATGTTAGTTTATTTCACCTTGCTTTGTATGTATGCACTGCCCAACCCAGTTTGACAAGATGCCATCCCTAACCTCTCATCTCCCCTACTACCCAAGTACATCAGTGATTTTTGTTTTGTTTTCATCTTTTTAAAATTTTTTATTGGGATCTAGAGGATGGGTTGGGAAACATCTCTGTAAGATATACCCAACTAGGGAGATGTTCATTCTAATTTTCCTGAGATAGCTTTTGGAGCTTTTTCTTTTTTCTTGAAACTGCTGCTATTGTTGGGAGCAGCCTCTTCAGATCCTCTACTGAGTGGCTCCTCCTTGGAAGAGAATTTCCTCTTTTTCTTAGGGATCTTCTTGTTTTTTGACTTTTCAGGATCACCAGCTGGTTCCTTTTTGGGGAAAGATTTCCTCTTGGGAAGACCTCCACTGCCAGCTGTCTATTCAAGATCACTACTAACCAGCTCCTCCTTGGAAAAATGTTTCCTTTTCTTGGATTTGGAGAAGGAGGCAAATGAGTCTTCCATTCCATTCTCCCAAGAAGCCTCCTGGAACTTTTGTTTTTACTTCCTTTTGGGTCTCTCACTTTTCTCCTTACACTCCTCTGGGGCACTACTGTTTTCTGAAGATGCCAGGGTAATTGTAGCCAGCGTCTTCTTTTCCTTCTTCCAGTGTTTCTTCTCTTATTTCTCCAACTTCCTAGTAATCTCAGCAGTTACTTCCTCTGCCTGAACCATTGCCTCCTTCAAGACATCCAGGTCCTTTCTTGAAATCTCTCTAGTCAATGAGGCAATTCTTTATTGTTTTTTTTTAAGCTTATTATGTAATGAGACCAGAAGTCATCTCCACAATAGGGATACAGCCAAAGCCTATTAAACAGAGTGAAGCTATCTGACCAGACTGAGGACCAAACGTATAACCTTGACTTTTTTGGGCTCAGGTACAGGCTGTGTGTATGGCACCTATGCCTCAAGTATCAGGGACCATTTCTAGTTTCAGCTTTTCATGGGTAGAGCATAGCCTCCCTGATGCAGATAGATGCCTGTCGTTCTCCATTTGGTCTCTTGAAGTAAGGGACAAAGCAATGATGTGGAGGGTGCTTCATGTATTTGGCTGAATCCCAGTTTGCAGGATTAGATTTTACCTCCCTGGATTCTCCTTGCAGTTCCTCTTGGATCGAGTGTCCTTGGTTTCCTGTCCTAAACTGCTGGAGGGTGAGTGGTGGGCAGCTGGCAAACATCTGCCACTGCATTCCACCTTCATTAGAGAGGTGGACAAAGTGATGTATGTGTGAATTCTTCCAAATGTGTGTGTTTGTGTGCACTTGGATAAAATTTCACTTTTAAGGCCCTTCTTGGGGTCTTGAGGGTGAAAGACAGTATGGAGTTGAGCTGTCATTTTTACAGTGAGTCCCTGTATGGCTTTGGCAGATATAATGTTTCCCAGGCATATAACTTTTTTTTTCTTTTCATTTAAAGAGGCAGCCTAGAGCACATTTCAGCTCAGAAGATTTTCCTTTCTGGATGCTGGTTTCCTTCTCCAAGTCCTTGGGAAAATGCTGCCACATATTTCTCTGGGAGGATTGACTTCCTAGAAAAGAGCATATAAAACTCTTGTAAAGATTTAATTTTTATGGGTTCTCTAATTCTTTCTGGAAAAACAGCTTGCTACTGAAAGTGAACTCTGTGAGGCGGACAACCTTGATGGGAAAGCTGAGGCCAGGACCAAAGACGCTGAGCACCCATTTGGTGGTGGTGCTGATGGTACTTTGAAGGCTGTGGAGCTCAGGGCCAGGGGGAAGAATGTCTCTCATAGACTTGGTTTAAATTTTGACTCCATTTCTTCTTAGTTGTGTGTCCTTGAGCACTTAATATAATCCCTGAAATCAGGACCACATCCCTGAACTACAGGATTAAGTGAGATAGTGTATAGCAGTGATTCTCAACTCAGACCACTATGTCTCCCAGGGGACATTCAACATTGTTTGAAGACAGTCTTGGTTGTCACAGCTGAAGCGTGTGTGTGTGTGTGTGTGTGCTGCTGGCATATAGTGGTAGAGGCCAGGGTGCTGCTAAACATCCTATGTGCATGCATGCTCAGTTCCTTCAGTCATGTCCAACGCTGTGAGACTCTATAGACCATAGCCTGCCAGACTCCTCTGTCCATAGAATTCTCCAGGCAAGAATACTGGAGTGGGTTGCCATGCTCTCCTCCAGGGGATCTTCCTGACCTAAGGATCGAACCTTTGTCTCTTAAATCAGTGTCCAACTCTTTGCGACCCCATGGACTGTAGCCTGCCAGGTTCCTTTGTCCATGAGATTTCCTAGGCAAGAATACTCAGTGGGTAGCCATTCCTTTCTCCAGAGGATCTTCCCAAAATAGGGATTAAACCCAGATATCCTGCATTGCAAGCAGATTCTTTACCATCTAAGCCACCAGGGAAGCCCAAACATCCTATAGTGCACAGGATAACCCACCATGCAAACTCCCCAAAGTGCCAACAGCGTCAAGGTTTGGAGACCCTGGTGTATGTGACAACTTGGGACACAGCTTCCCTCCTAGCCTCTTTCCTTTGGTCTATAAGTTCCTCCCCAAGCGTGCTCTCTCTGAGAACCCCCTAGGAATTTTAGATGTTTCTTTAGCTGGTTTGGTCTCCTGTTCTTCACGTCGTTATTTTGGAGATCTCCACCTCTGTTAGACCTCATATCCCACCAAATCTTTCCACTAACTCTTAGTGGATGGCAAAATGACAGAGAAAATAGACATTTGATGAGATTTCACCCAATTTTCTGCTCCCAAACCCACTGACCTACCTTATCTACCCTTTCTTCTTATCATTAGAGTCTGGATTTTCTACTGATACTGGGTGGAGATGCCTTCATCTCAGAGAAGTGAGCCCAGCCTTCTCCTAGGGATGATGTTTCAGTCCTAATTTTAGGTAATATTATGCATCAAGAAGTCTTCTAGGGGTCCTCTAAAAATATTATTCTCTTATTTAAAAGGGAAGTATAGGAGGAGGAACTCCTGCCCTGTGCCAGTTCATGCTTCCTGACATGAATTGGTCATCTAAGGGTTGATTCTTGGAGCTGCCACTGCTATCTTGCAATGAGGCAAAGGTGAAGCAAATCATAGAGTTCTGCCGACCAAAACAACAAAAAAGTGTTGGGACCTGCCAACACTAAGCTGCTTAACTAATGGTTAATCTACTCCCTGACTTCTAAAAATCTGAGTTCATTTCACAGTCCTACAGGATTTAAGCCTGAAAGATTTTCTAACAGATATACATGTTTCATTCTTGTTCCAGTGAAATACCTCCAGGATCCTATTTCCATTGATCTCCCTCAGGATTCTCCTCTATCATCATTTCCTTCCTCTCCTCTATATATCTTGAGCCTTTCTTTCCCACTGTCTTCTTATGAGTATCAAGACATGTTTAAGACTTCCCAGGTGGCACTAGTGGTAAAGAACCCACCTGCAAATGCAGGAGACATAAGAGACATGGGTTTGATCTCTGGGTTGGGAAGATCCCTTGGAGGAGGGCATGGCAACCCACTTTAATATTCTTTCCTGGAGAATCCAATGGACAAAGGAGCCTTGTGGGCTATAGTCCTTAGGGTTGAAAAGGGCTGGACATGACTGAAGTGACTTAGCACAGCACACAGCACAAGGTTTTCTCACCTTGAAAAACAGCATCATTCCCAAAATTCTTCCCAAACTCATCTCCTTCCAGGTACTTCTCTGTCTTAACTGTCATGGTAAGTTCTTGGTAAGTTTTGTCTGAACTTGCTATCTCCTCCTCTCTCACCTGCCTGTCAACACTGGCAATCTGGATTCCCTTGGAACTTACTCAAGTCATCAAGAAAAGACTTCTACTGCCCTATCCAATGAATACTTCTCAAATCTTATCTCATCCTGGCAATGCCCTCTCTTCCTTGGCTTCTGTAACACTGTTTTCTCTGTGAGGTTTCCTCTCACCTATCCTGCTGACTTTCAGTCTCTTGTTTTGAGTCCCTTTCTTCTGCCCACATCATAGAGGGTTCTCTGCCAGCTTTGCTATCTTCCCACTTGCTCCTACTCTCAGAAAAATCTCACTGATAGCCCAGCAGCTGTTTAGCATTGATATGATCCCAAACTTCTATCTCTAATAGAGAACTTCAGTGATTTGAAACCCACATATTAGTTTGCTCTTTTCCAACTCTATTTGGATATCTTCCAAGAACTTCAAACTTGATGTACTCCAAATTAATTTCAATGTCTTTCCTCAAAATTTCAGATCAGCCAATGGCGGCACATTTTCCCCTCGATGCCTAAGCCAGATGTTTGAGAACCACTATGACTTCTTCATTCCCTGGTCTTTACTCCAATTTTTCTTTAATGTTGTATGTCATATTCTCTAAACATCTTTCTGTTTTCTCTGGTCCCCTATAATCCCTCCTCTAGTTAAGTTCCTACAACTCTTTCCCAGCCTGTCTCCCTGTATCTGTCTTATTGTTATTTAGTCGCTCAGTCATGTCCAACTTTTTTTGTGACCCTATGGACTATAGCCCACCATGCTCTTCTGTCCATGGGATTCTCCAGGCAAGAACATTGGAGTAGGTCATCATTTCCTTCTCCAGTGGGCCTTGCCCCGCCCCAACTCATTTGGCTTTCTAAAAAGGCAAATCTGATCATGTGTGTCACTCTCTTGCTTAAAATTCTACATTGGTTCGTATGATATGATCCAAACTCATTACTTTGATTCACGAAGCTCTGCTGTCTGGTCACATCTTCCTTTGCACTCTCTGAGGGATAGTAGGCATCAGTTCAACTTCTTCCAGACTGTTCCACTCCCATCTCCTCTGCCCCACCCTACCCCAGCCTAGAATGATTCTACTTGTCTCTGAGTGATGAGATGTCACCTGCCTCTCACAAGTTCTCTTCACTCACCTGTCTGGATTAGAAGTCCCTCCATGTCTCATGTCTCCTTCCTCTCTTGGAACATTGAACTCACTGAATTCAAATCCTTTATGTGTCTGTATCTCTGATAAACTGTAAGCTCCATGAGGGCAGTCCTTCTGGCTAACTTGTTCGCCATTTGTAGATGCTCATTGAATATTTGTGGAGTGACAAGAAAAACAAGATAAGTGAGCAGTTATGGACGTGGTAAGGTTCCTCCATCACACCATCAGATGTCAACTCCCTCTGCCAGTGAGAGACTCTCTTCCTATTTTACCACATTGCTCTTCTGTGTCCCACTTTCCACCCATCACTTTCTAAAGTCCATGTGCATTTTCTGCCCACCTTCACATATGTAATATTTCCAAGTTTCATTTAATTCCTAGGACAGTTATGAGATGGCATTATTACTTTCTGTGTAGAAGTAAAATTCAGAGAGGTGAAGTCAACTTCCAGAGGTCACACAGCTGAGAAGTAAAATAGCCAGGATTCAAATGCTTGATCTTTAAGCCCTGTTCTCCTCCGACCACAATAATGAATGTTTTGTCAAGGTGTTTTGTTTGCAGTATTGTTTAGCTGTTTATGTGAATTCATTGTATATTGCTACCTTGAGTGTTGAGACAATGGAACTGGTCTTTTCTTAACTAATATGGTCTTAGTACATGCTTGTGGGTAACATAACTGACAGTTTTAACTTAGAGGTGCCTGCGGTTTCTGGGCAGAGGGTTAGGAAAGAGAAGTGATCTTTAGGGTTGATTCCAAGACTACACCTGGTTTCCTGAAGTTTGCATGGCCTCGAAAGTTAGCATCCAGCTTTGTGTTTCTGCTGCTTGGTCATGATTGGGTACTTTGTAAACAGAGATCCAGGGCTGCTCAATACAGCAAATGGTAGCTCTGTCAGCATCCAGGGGTTCCTGGGTCGCTAGCATTTGGATACTACAAGTTTCCCTTGAGGAATTTATACCAACCTATCTGTCATCACTGTTTCTCAAGAAAAAGTCACAGTTGTGTGTGTGTGTGTGTGTGTGTGTGCGCTCAGTCATGTCCAACTCTTTGTGACCTCATGGACTGTAGCCTGCCAGGCCCCTCTGTCCATGAGCTTCTCCAAGCAAGAATACTGGAGTGGGTTGCCATTTCCTTCTCCAGAGGATTAACCCAGAGATCAAACCTTCATTCAACTTTCTTGAGTCTCCTGCATTGGCAGGCAGATTCTTTACCATTAGACCTCCCTTGTTTGTTCTTTTATTTATTCACCAAATACATATATAGTGTGTGTGTATATATATATATATATATATATATGTATAAAAAACTATATATATATATAGAGACTATATATATATATATATATATATATATATAAACAACCACTGCAGACTTTGCATATCAACTGGGAACACAGATCACAAACAATTATAATGACTGAAAAAATTCGGGGGGGGGTGGAGTGTTAGTAAACACTCTCTGGAGGAAATAATGACCTAGCTGAGATCAGGAAGGTTTGGAGACATTATCCAGCAGCAGTGTAGCAAGCACTGTGGCAGGCACTGGAAGGGGATGCAAGAGAATCCCAAGCTTCGGTCCCTCCCAAGCTTGTTAATTTTAACAAAATTAATTTAAAAGGGCAAGGCAGCCTTCTATGAAGTGGTTAAGACACACTGGTGAGCAGTAGCTATTAAGTATCCAAATGGATGTGATAGATTTAAAATGCTAAAAGTACCAACAAGATGAAATCACTGGGTTTAAGGGATCCAGGAAACTGGAGCGATCTCAGTTTGATGAAAGGCTCAGGATGAGAGCCTCACCACCTAAGGCTACCTCCTAAGGAAGTGTGTTCCCCATCTTTGGGAGTATTTAAGCAGGTCCAGAGAGCCACTTATGGACAAAGTTGGCTAGTCAGGGGAAGTGGCAGAATTCATAAATGAAGGAGAACACTGTGTTCTGAACTTTAGTTGTTAAAATATCTCTTTCATGATTTTGTTATACCTCAACTCTGTCTTATGACTGAGTCATTGTTTCAGTTGAAGAGATATATTTAAAAAAGAAGACAGTGAGAATTATCTGGGCTTCTCTGGTGGTGCTTCTTGTAAAGAAGAAGTGAAGTCGAGTGAAGCGAAGTGAAAGAGGCTCAGTCTGGTCTGACTCTTTGAGATCCCGTGGACTGTCCATGGAATTCTCCGGGCCAGAATACAGGAGTGGAAAGCCTTTCCCTTCTCCAGGAGATCTTCCCAACCCAGAGATAAAACCCAGGCCTCCGGCATTGCAGGTGGATTCTTTACCAGCTGAGCCACAAAGGAAGCCCTTGAAAAGGACCTGCCTGCTAATGCAGGAGATGTAAGAGACATGGGTTCCATCCTTGGGTTGGGAAGATTCCCTTGGAGGAGGATATGGCAACCCACTCCAATATTCTTGCCTGGAGAATCCCATGCACAAAGGAGCCTGGCAGGCTACAGTCCATAGGGTCGCATAGAGTTGGATATGACTAAAGGGACTTAGCAGGCCCACACTTGGGTCAATTAAAGTGTAAATTATCTCCAACACCTTAACATTTAATTTTTTTAATTTTCTTTACTTTATTGTGTTGGTTTTGCCATACATTGACATGAATATGCCATGGGTATACATATGTTCCCCTTCCAGAACCCCCCTCTCTCCTCCCTCCTGATTCCCTCCCCCTGGGTCATCCTGGCACACCAGCCCTGAGCATCAAACCTGGGCTGGTGATTGATTTCACATATGATAATTAACCTGTTTCAATGCCGTTCTCCCATATCATCCCACCCTTGCCCTCTTCCACAGAGTCCACAAGTCTGTTCTATACATCTGCATTTCTTTTGCTGTCTCGCATACAGGGTTCTAGTTACCATCTTTCGAAATTCCATATATATGTGTTAGTATACTGTATTTTTGTTTTTCCTTTTGGCTTACTTCACTCTTTATAATAGGCTCCCGTTCCATCCACCTGAGTAGAACTGATTCAAATGAATTCTTTTTAATGGCTGAGTAATATTCCATTGTGTATATGTACCACAGCTTTCTTATCCATTCATCAGTTGATGGGCATCTGGGTTGCTTCCATGTCCTGGCTATTGTAAACAAGGTGGCGATGAACATTGGGGTACACATGGCTCTTTCAATTCTGGTTTCCTCAGTGTGTATGCCCAGCAGTGGGATTGCTGGGTCATATGGCAGGTCTATTTGCAGTTTTTTAAGGAACCTCCACACTGTTTTCCATAGTGGCTGTACTAGCTTGCATTCCCACCAACAGTGTAAGAGGGTTCCCTTTTCTCCACATCCTCTCCAGCATTTATTGCTTGTAGATTTTTGGATTACAGCCATTCTGACTGGTGTAAAGTGGTACCTCATTGTGGTTTTGATTTGCATTTCTCTGATAATGAGTGATGTTGAGCATCTTTTCATATGTTTGTTAGCCATTTTTATGTCTTCTTTGGAGAAATGTCTGTTAAGTTCTTTGGCCCACTTTTTGATTGGGTCATTTATTTTTCTAGAATGGAGCTGCAGGAGTTACTTGTATATTTTTGAAATTAATTGTTTGTCCGTTGCTTCGTTTGCTATTATTTTCTCCCATTCTGAAGGCTGCCTTTTCACCTTGCTTATAGTTTCCTTTGTTGTGCAGAAGCTTTTCATTTTAATTAGGTCCCATTTGTTTATTTGTGCTTTTATTTCCAATATTCTGGGAGGTGGGTCATAGAGGATCTTGCTTTGGTTTATGTTGGAGAGTGTTTTGCCTATGTTATCCTCTAGGAGTTTTATAGTTTCTGGTCTTATGTTTAGATCTTTGATCCATTTTGAGTTTATCTTTGTGTATGGTGTTAGAAAGTGTTCTAGTTTCATTCTTTTACAAGTGGCTGTCCAGTTTTCCCAGCACCGGTTGTTAAAGAGATTGTCTTTTCTCCATTGTATATTCTTGCCTCCTTTGTCAAAGATAAGGTGTCCATAGATGTGTGGGTTTATCTCTGGGCTTTCTATTTTTTTTCCATTGATCTATATTTCTGTCTTTGTGCCAGTACCATACTGTCTTAATGACTGTGGATTTTTAGTATAGCCTAAAGTCAGGTAGGTTGATTCCTCCAGTTCCATTCTTCTTTCTCAAGATTGCTTTGGCTATAAGAGGTTTTTTGTATTTCCATACAAATTGTGAAATTATTTGTTCTAATTCTCTGAAAAAGACCTCTGGTAGCTTGATAGGAATTGCACTGAATCTATAGATTGCTCTGGGTAGTATACTCATTTTCACTATATTGATTCTTTCAATCCATGAACACGGTATATTTCTCCATCTGTTTGTGTCCTCTTTGATTTCTTTCATCAGTGTTTTATAGTTTTCTATATATAAGTCTTTCATTTCTTTAGGTAGAAATACTCCTAAGTATTTTATTCTTTTTGTTTCGATGGTGAATGGAGTTGTTTCCTTAATTTCTCTTTCTGTTTTCTCATTGTTAGTGTATAGGAATGCAAGGGATTTCTGTGTGTTGATTTTGTATCCTGAAACTTTACTATATTCACTGATTAGCTCTAGTAATTTTCTGTTAGAGTCTTTAGGGTTTTCTATGTAGAGGATCATGTCATCTGCAAACAGAGAGAGTTTTACTTCTTCTTTTCCAATCTGGATTCCTTTGATTTCTTTATCTGCTCTGATGGCTGTAGCCAAGACTTTCAAAACTATGTTGAATAGTAGTGGTGAGAGTGGGCACCCTTGTCTTGTTCCTGACTTCAGGGGAAATGCTTTCAGTTTTTCACCATTGAGGATAATGTTTGCTGTGGGTTTGTCATATATAGCTTTTATTAGGTTGAGGTATGTTCCTTCCATTCCTTCTTTTTGGAGGGTTTTTATCATAAATGGATATTGAATTTTGTCAAAGGCTTTCTCTGCATCTATTGAGATAATCATGTGGTTTTTATTTTTCAATTTGTTAATGTGGTGTATTACATTGATTGATTTGCAAATATTGAAGAATACTTGCATCCCTGGGATAAAGCCTACTTGATCATGGTGTATGATCTTTTTAATGTGTTGTTGGATTCTATTTGCTAGAATTTTGTTAAGGATTTTTGCATCTATGTTCATCAGTGATATTGGCCTGTAGTTTTCTTTTTTTTGTGGCATCTTTGTCGGGTTTTGGAATTAGGGTGATGGTGGCCTCATAGAATGAGTTTGGAAGTTTACCTTCCTCTGCAATTTTCTGGAAGAGTTTGAGTAGAGTAGGTGTTAGCTCATCTCTAAATTTTTGGTAGAATTCAGCTGTGAAGCCATCTGGTCCTGGGCTTTTGTTTGTTGGAAGATTTCGGATTACAGTTTCAATTTCCGTACTTATGATGGGTCTGTTAAGATTATCTATCTCTTCCTGGTTTAGTCTTGGAAAGTTGTAGTTTTCTAAGAATTTGTCCATTTCTTCCAGGACCTTAACATTTAGTAAGCAAAAAAAAAGTAGCAAGATGTAAAGGAGTGTGATGGATCCCATCACTTGTGTAAAAAGGTGTATGTATGTATTTAATACATGTATATATTTAATACAGGTATGAATAAGTTTATATGTATATTTATCACTTATTCCTAGAAAATTTCAAGTTATAAAATAGCTGGCAATGCTGGTTGTCTCTGGAAAGGAATACTGACAGTCCAGAGCACATATTACCTATTCAAAAAATTGAATGAATAAGAACATTTTAAAAATCAGTATTGATCATGTGCCCCTTTTGTCTATTAGAATGTCTGCTATATGTCCACAGAAAGAAGACTTGAGAGGAAAACACCAACAGGTTGCTTTTCTTTATTTTTCTATATTTTCTAAAATTGTCCGGGAAAAATATACAGTGGGTTTTGATTGTAAAATTGTGTTCGATGCCACTATTATATAATGAAGAATAGAGCAAACAGGAATAAGAGGTATAAGGAAGCAGCAAACACTCCACACCGACTGAGGGGCGAGATGGGAAGAATCATGGCCTTGAGGCACCTTTGTGATCCGAGAGGGAGTTTCAGCCTGATTGGAAAAGGTTGGGCCAGGGATTAGGGTGGTGGATTCATGCAAGGGATCAGAGACTGACCTCTGGGTTCTACAGTGAGCGGTTGAGGGGTAAGGAATTGCTTTGGCTGAGGAAGGAGCCCTGGAAGCTGAGAGCAGAGCAGCACCTGTGGAAAAAATAATGATGAAGCTGCCGGGACGGGGGTGGTGTCAGGGGGAGACGGGGGGCATTTTGTGGGGGAGATGAGGGGGAGACGTGGGGTGGAAGGCAGGGCATAAGGAGGAGTCAAGACTGAGGCAAAACGGTGGTGATGGTGCCTTACGTGGTTGCCGAAGGCACGGAGTATGCAGCCCTGGGGGCAGTTTGCAGTTATAGGCACAACCTCAATAGCTGGACATGGTGGCCCTAACTGGGTCACAGGAGGGGCGTAAGGCAGGGTGAGGGCAGGCTTAGGGGGACCCAGAAGTGAGAGCTGAGAATGGGCAGTGGGGAGGCAGGGGCTTAGGAAGGTCCTGCCCTGGGGTGAGCTGGGGTCTTAGATAAGGGACTGGTGGCCAGGCTGGGAAAATCTGATGTGTGTGGGCTCGTATCCCAGGCTGCGGTGGCACAAACTGTCCTCTGATGTGGAGCGTGAGCTTAGGGCCCCTGCTGGTCAGCAATAGGCAATGAAGGCGCTGTGTTATTCACATATGGTTCCATCTTGCCCATTCTGGAGGGTGGGGTGAGGGGGCATGCCATACTTCAGGTAGTGCTGGCTGAGTTGGAAGTGGGACTGGATGACCTCAGAGGTCATAGAACATCAGAGTTGTATGATTCTAGACAACTAAGTAAAGTCCTGACTGGAGTTGTTGAGGTGGCGGAAGGGCTTGTGATTTCTAGAGACGGAGATGACAAGTGTGAAGAAGATTGGTGAAGGGTAGAGCCTCTCCTAAAGCCTGGCTTGTTGGATAAATGCAGGATTCCCTGCTAGGAAAGGCTGTTAGCAATAGAGAAGACGAGAACACGGTCACCCTTCCTTTTTTCTCATAGTTGATGGAAGGGTTCCCATTTCAGTGGGCTTTAGTAAGATCAGTTTGACCTTCCCCTCTGATCCAAACTACTGAAAATTCCAGGTCATGTAAGGCATCTCTCTCAGATGGCTTTACTGGACTCCTTGAAAATAAAGTTAAGGCCTCTTAGACACCTTAAATTCGAGGCTTTAAGAATGTTCTTTCGACAGTTCTGAAACCTAACTCAGTATTCCTCTGTTTGGGAATTCCATCAGAGAGGGCTCTTTCATACCCCTTTCAGACAAAGCAACAAGATGACACATTTTCCCTTTCCTTATTTCCCTTGGAAGAAAATGACATTTGCTTATACAGTTCTATTTTTTTCTTTTGGTTTTTAATTATAAAAAGGCTTCTAGTAGCTGATTTATTATATAGGGAACAAATTGTGTCTTTGAGACCCACTGCACTATAATTACTTGAGTTAGCACTGCAGATATCTATGCAGGGGCCAGCAGTCAATTTTGACTCAGAATAGATAATACACGGACTGCTATTAAGTTTAATGTAGATTAATGTGAGTTGCTTTCCTTTGCACGTATGTATGCAGGTACCAATAATTAAGATTAATTTCCACTAGATAGAATGGCCTTCATTGTGCACAGTGCCAGAAAATGCTTCTTTAATAGCTGTTAATTGGATATATTTGCTTTGATGGTGAAATCCTGATTAGTCTTGTTACCCTGAAAACTCCCCTTTCTTTCTCCCCCCACCCCTGCCCACTCTTTAGGAGAAAAAAAGAGATTGAGGATAGCAGAGGCAGAGCTTTGGAGGTAATGAGCTCTTTTGCACTCTCTTACTCAAATCCATCCCACTGACTCCATTTTAGAGTGAATCAGCCCTTCCTGCTTCTTGCTGAGTGCCTACTGTGTGCAAGGTGTTTTACTTCCAGGTTCATTTCTTAGGCAACACTATGAGGTAGAAATGAGCCCCCTGTTTATATACATGAGGAAACTGAGGTTCAGCCAACTTAAGGCATTTGCCCAGATCACAAGCTAAAATGTAGTAGGCTAGGGATCCCAGCGGGGTCATTCTTTCAGTAAATGCATAAGGATTTTAAAAATTGCCTAGGTGGGCCATTATGCTATTGACACTGTTGTTCTTTTCCATTTTCTTGTTTCTCTGAAGGTTCTCCAGCCTGAGCTGAAGTGCCAGCTCCCTCATCTTATTTATTCCTCTTCCATGTATAGAATGGTTCAAGGCCAATGAGAAAGAAAAAGCAAATCTTCAGACTTAGGAGCCCCAGGACAAAGCACATTTATTTCTTCAGTGGGTCTCAAAGTCTGGTTGAGCTGGTAAGAGAGCCTCTAGAGAGAGGCTTTGCTTCTCCTTAGCACTAGTGCCCCTCTCCATCCCCATTCTATAATGGGAGCTTCCTCTCTTATATTTCCATATTTTTTACATAGTATGTGTGTGTGTGCATGCATGTGCGCTTTGCCGTGTCTGACTCTTTGTGACCCCATGACCTGTAGCCCACTAGGCTCCTCTGTCCATGGAATTTTCCAGGCAAGAATACTGGAATAGGTTGCCATTTTTCCTGGCAAACCGTAACCCATAACCAGCTTCTACTGGATAACTCTGATGGTGAAGGGATTTGGTTACAGGAACCATAAGAGGAAGGAAAGGCACCAAGATGAACTTGGCTTTTTTCCAGTTTGCTCCAGGCAGGTGGAGACTCCAGAAACCCTGAGGTACCTGAGAGATGATTGGAGTCACCCAACTCGCTGCTCTCCCGTGGCTCTGGGGAAGGACTTGGCTGCTTGGAAGAGCTGAATTGCACTTTTGCCTCTGTCATGGATGACCCGTGTGACCTTCGTCAGCTTACCCAATGAGCTGATGACCAGTTGAGCCTGAGTCTCCTTTCCTCCGGTACCACCTGATTCCCAGCTGTGGATTTTTTTTTTTCCTCAGAAAGAAAATAAAATCATCTGTGTTAAGTATTGCACTTCGTGCAGGTGTGGCACATTCAATGAATGTCACTTCCCTTCCCATTTCTCAGGACTGTGGCCCTGCTGATGAGCTTAAAGAGAAGCAACTACCTTCAGGAAAGCTTTTTTTCTGGGAAAGCTGAATATACACAGACACCACTGGGCAGAACAAAAGTTATCCCTAGGTCTCTTGGAGGGAACTCTTTCAAATCCTTGCTCACCTGAAAATGAGGGAGTTGGACTCAGTCAGTGGAGCAGCTACCACTGGCATTTAGAATGGGCAGTTGGTCATCACGTGAGACTGTCTCATCTTTTAGAGCACATTTAGCACAGCCCGTCCTGCCCACTCACTGCCCAGCACCCTCAGCCATTGCAACAACTCACTGTCACACTTCTGTGTGCCCTCAGGGTATACTGTGCTCCCACTCTGGTTGAGGACCCCTGGTAAGCTTCCCAGTTCTAATATTCCCCATGGCTTCCTCCAGCCTTTTTGCTAGAGTGTGGGGCACCAGGAATCTGGCTGCCTGCCTGCAAACAGCCTCTATGATTGAGGCGCTGCTGTGGAGCCAACAATCTCTTGCCAGGTGGAAGCTTCCAGGACTGGTCCAGCCACCCTCCTTTCCTTTCCACTGGCAGCGGATATCAGCCTGACTCCCAAAGCCTCACCTGATACATGCTGGAGTCAGGGAGCCTTATGGTTGGGAAGAAGTTGAAATGTCCCTGACTTCTCCTTGATCCTCTGTCCCCATGTGGCTTCAAGTTGACAGGACTGATTTAAGTCTTGTGTCCCGTCTGTCCTGAGTCTTATAGTTTCATGGGCCCCTTTGAACAGGAGTTGAAAGTGAAATTAGAAAAAAAAAATTTTATTGATGTTTAGATAGCAGGACATGATTTAGGAGACAAAGAGATGCTGGATTCACAGGTCTGAAGACAGACCAAGAACCTGGCAGCAATATTGGCATTTTCAGACTCTGACAATTGGGACACGGCACATTAGCAAGGAGCAGGATGTGAGTAGGGCCTGAAAGATTAACCTCAGTAATGCAACTGATCATAGAACTGGGCAACTTGGAAGAACGAAGCATTGGTGGCTTTGGGAGGGCTGCTGTGTCTTGAGTGACTCAGGGAGACCTTGAGAGGTCAGTGCGGCTTTCTTAGGAATGCACAAAATAGAATTGTTGGATTTAATTCTGTGATTTTGGAGTACGCAAATGGTGGGAAGAGTTGAGAGACAGTGATATGCCCTGAGGCCCTGGCTGGGATGGCAACCTGCCCACCTGGGACTCATGCCCATGTCTTCGATCAGTGGTGAAAGTGGGCAGCAGCTGTTTCAACAGTTCCTGAGGCTGGCACTACTGTTGGGGCTAGAGATTCTTGCATCACATTTTTAAGGAGCATTTTGCAGACCCATTTCTGCTTTGACTGGGATATTTGAGATGGAAAGATGGATGGATGGGAGGACAGAGATGGAGGAAAAGTGCATAAAATAAAGGGAGAAATGGATGGATGAAACCTGAAAATAAAATTGGAGTATTCTGAGCAGTTTTGGATTTCATGCTCAAGATCAGAACTGCAGAGACAGAGAAAATCCAGAGAGTGACAAGGACCAAGAAGGATTCATAAAAGAAAAAAAAATCCCAGCTCTTGACTACACTCAGTATGAGCAAGGATGTGCCCAGAGCTAAAATCGAAAGACAAGCATAAAGCCAGCTCTGGTCAATTCATAAACCTCTTCAGTCCGATAATCAAAATGCTTCAAGAAGGTCGTTTTAATACAAATTAAAAGGAACATTTCTTTTCAGTCTATTAAATTATTGTACAGAACATGTGGTAGTTTGAATTGGAATTATTACTGGGACTAATGGATGAGATGGACATGGAGGCAGGTTTATCATTAAAAGACTGTCCAGCAATGAGGTGGACTTCCTGGGGACTGCCTGAATTTCTGGTCATTGAAAATAAATTGTCAGTCAGGTGGTGAGAATGATTCCTGCATTGGATCAATGGTTGGACCAAAGACCTTTCAATTCTCATTTTAATTCCTAGGTTTTATGTTTCTGGAATCAAGAAGAACTTAGATAAATTCTTATGTGGCAAATCCCATTACAGGTTCTTGCCGCAGGCTGAAATATAGTATAATACAAATTTATGGAGTAACGTCAAGGAGGAAGGAAGGGAAGAAGAAAGAAATAAAAGAACAGTAACTAACATGTTCTGTACTGGGACCTGTGCTGGTGTTTACATGGTCTCATTTAATTCTTGCAATTACCCTGTGAGATGGATATGACTGGCGTCACTCTCACAGATGAGGAAACAGATGCTCAGAGAGGTGAAGTGACTTATCTGAGGTGACACAGTTAATTAGCAGCACAGATGGGCTTTTTGCCTAGTCTTTCTGAAGCCTAAATCCACTCTCTCTGCCATGCCCAACACCTCCTAAAAGTGCCCTTGCCTGGAAATTCCCGGGATATTGCTCTCCACAGGGCTCTGGCTAGGTGGCCTTGGGTCTGATGTGATTCGACTTTCTGCTGTTGTCACCTGGAGGCAGGAATGTATGGTAGTTAGTGCATTGGGTAGTTGGAGGTCTTCCCTCTGCTCAACTGCAAAATAGGTGCCACCCTCTCCCAATCGTTTTTCTTAAGAAATCTATCACCAAAATTATGATTGAGTAACACTCTGTTACTTATAATTTTTTATGTTGTATACTGACTTGAAAGTCAGGAAACAAGCTTCCTGTCCCAGGGCCAGCTTTTATTCTTTTTGAGATCTGGTTACTTTATGTCAAAGAGAAAGGAATGAAAGAAAAGCTAAATTATCTCTGGGGGTGATTTAGTTGTTAAGTCATGTCTGACTCTTGTGACTCCATGGATCGTAACTTGCCAGGCTCCTCTGCCCATGGGATTCTCCAGGCAAGAATACTGGAGTGGGTTGCCATTTCCTTCTCCAGGGGATCTTATCGAACCAGGGATTGAACCAATGTCTCCTGCATTGCAGGTGGATTCTTTACCCCAACTGAGCCACTATCTCTGAACTCTTAAATTTTATGTATTTACTATATATTATATGATAATTAAATATAAATTATGTATGTGTATGTATCTGTACATATACAGTACATATGTACATAAAGATCTATTAATATTTAAATCAACATCTGTTTATCTACTCTAACAGGAGGTACAATGATATAATTATCTAGTAATCTAAAAACAGAAAATAGTTTAATGTTAAGTGTCTGGCTTTAGAGTGCGTTATTTTGGGATCCTGTCATAGATTTACTTAAAATAATAATAGAATAAAATTTTATTTCCTAATAGCACCTGATTGGTTGGTGCAGTCCTAGGAGGATTGAAGGAAATTCACTTGGGTTGAAACAAAATCATCTGCAAAGACTCTGCAGCAAAGTAACGGCCACCAGCCAGGAGCTGACCATGGTCACGTGGGCTCTGGTGTCAGAGAGGCCTGGGTCTGGATCCTGACTCTCACGTTCCCTGGCTCTACTATTTAACTTCTCTGAGCATCAACTTCCTCGCTGGAAAGTGGGACAAACACTGTCTCACAAGATTGTCAAGGGCCAAACTTAGGAACAGGTTGGAGCTCCACAGATGGTGGCTGATATTGCCATGCAGGTCCTCGCGTTTATCTACACTCAGTCCTCAAGGGCATGGTATTCTGGGGTTGTGTGTTGCACGGGGATATAGAGGGGCCCCTGCCAGAGGTTTGGGTCAAAGGCAGATCTTCTTGATGGTAGAAATGAAAGTCTCGAAATGCAACTTTTGGAAAGGCCATATCCATTGCCTTTAGTCATTCCATGGAGGCTTTGGGGGCGTCCCCTGCCTCTGTAAATTAGACCCCCAGACCCCAGCACCACCCTCCCGTGACTGCGGCGGGCTCTGTTCCCAGAGCACCCGCAGACCAGCGCTCCAGCCAGGAGGGGGTAAAAACCAACATTTGCAGATAAAGAGGTAAACATATTTACATTCCTCTCTTCACACTTTATGCATATGTCATGCAGTGAATAGTTTTAGAGGTCTGTTTGTACTATCGCTCCAGAATTTTTACAGTCTGGAGGACACAAAATCTCTATAAAGTGACTTATTGAAATAGAAGCAGATTGGTAAAACCGTTTCCCTCTTATGAACTGTGAAGAATGATCCTCTAAATGAAATCAGGAAGGAACTGGACAGAATCTTGTTTAATGGTCTGACAAAATGAATCACAACGATTCCAGACATCCATCACTGCTAAAAGGGAACCACAAATGATCTGTGAACCACTATATATTGATTACCCATGTAGTACAAGTGTCGGATTTAATGTTCACACACCATAGAGAGGCGGCAGGGACAGATGGTGCCTTAACTCTTCTTTGATAGATTTTAATGGTGAAATATTGATTTCTATCTGGCCAAGGCCTGCTGTTAGGGGCCAAAGTCATTTGTTGGGTATTGCCGGACACCCAGCCGGCCCAGCGTAATCAATCATTTTTGGCAAGGCAGGTGAAAATTCAGAGGGAAGCACCTTGGAACCCAAAGTGGTGCGTGATGTGTCTGAATCCAGCTACCTAGAGAAAGAGAAAGGGAGAGAGAGAGAGGGAACGAGAGAGGCAGAGAGAGGGAGACAGAGAGGGACAGAGAGAGGGAGAGGACTCTTAGAGATTGTGCTTGTAAAGAATTATTAATGATAAGACATGTTTACTGAGGAGAGTCGCAGCGAATCAGAGCTGACATGAAATAGTCTGGGAGCCTCGTGGAGAAAATGAGCCTCTTGCTAAGAGGGACTATATTTTATTTAAACATCCTTCTAAGGCTGAGAACTCAGGTAATCTGTTGTGTTACAAGCCACTGGCTGTTCTTGCCATCCAGAGAGATAACACTGAGCCGCTAATAGGAACACATCAATCACAATCAGGCTGCAATTCCAGCGGTGTCTCTCCTCCCAGTTCCTCTTTAAGCTCCTTAATAACGGTGATAACATAGTTCGGGGGCTGCTGAGAGGGGCTCTCCCCTCTGAGGGTCATATTCATAAACTGAAGAGCCTGCCAAGTTAGCACCCAGGGAAACTGGTCTGTGCTGGGGACTTCCATGCAGGTAGAGAGGGAGGAGCATGGATGATATGGGAGGATCGGGATCCAACAGGAGAATTTTCTATCATCTGTGGCCAGCCCCTCACCCCCAACACCCCTGGGTTTTGTGATGTCATTTCTACCTCCTTTCCAAGAAAGGGGTGTGAGCATGTATGTTATGTGTAATTATCAAGTAACCAGACTCATTTTCCTGGGCAGCTTATAAAAACCTTCTTGAAAGCAATCCCCAAGTGGAGCATTCCATGTGTTTGGAGTGATGGCAACCTCTCTGGAATATGTGTGTGACTTGCCAAGAAGAACCAGGGAAAGACTGTATGAGGCAGGTAGGGGTGGGAGGTGGTGTTCTCTGAGCCTCTGCAGCTCTGTGTCAATCTCTAACCTGATCATCTGCAAGGTCAAGCATCCATTTGCTGGTTTCACTTTCCCAGAGGCTACAAGCTACAGGGGTTGGTAGTTATGTCTAATTAATTGTTGTGTCAATACTAACATACGATCTTGGGACTCACAAAATGTTCAATATGTGATTATGGCTGAATACATGCATGCAGGTGTTTGTGCTGAAAAACAGCCAGTCATACTGCTTTGTACCTTTTGTGCAGGTATGCTTACTTGCTCAGTCATGTCTGACTCTTTGTGACCCCATGGACTGTCACCCTCCAGGATCCTCTATGTCCATGGGATTCTCTTGGCAAGAATACTGGAGTGGGTTGCCATTTCCTTCTCCAGGGGATCCTCCTGACCCAGGGATCAAACCTTCATTTCCTGCGGCTCCTACACTGGTAGGTGGGTTCTTTACCACTGAGCCACCTGGGAAGCCCTTTTGACTGTCCATCTAAAAGTATGTGTTTTGTGTGTAAACACACACATTCATGAAGGAATGTGCTGACCTCAGAAACACGTTTCATGTATTTGTGTGATTTACTTTCTGCAAGACAGCATAGTAGAGGATGACAGCCTGTACTCTAGAGACAGACTGCTTGGAAAATTCCTGGTTCTACCACTTACTAGAGGATGACTTTGGATAAGTTGCTTTAACTATGTGTGCCTCATCTGTGAAATGGGGATAACAGTACATACAGTTCAAGGATTAAATGACTTAGCAGATGTGGAACATTTATAATATGACCTTACATACAGTCAGCATACATGTTTTATATTATATATTTATGTTTAAATTATATATTTACCCATGGTATTATATTCAAAACCTTTGCATAAACATGTACATATGCATGCAAATACATCAGCCTTTATAGAGAGTTGACATTAGGAATTCCAGCCAATATTTGCTTCATTTTCAATGATACAGCAAAGCCTGAATTGAGAGCAGTGAGTTTAATTTGGTGGTAGTTTGGAGAGGTAGTGGGTATTTTGATTCATTGTAAATTTGCATACTTTCAAGCTATTTCATATTGGGGGTGCTTCAGTGAGCCTGTACTTGTCTGTGTTTGTTTATCTCCCAAAACCTGTATGCAGGGGTGCGTGTCTCTAGCTGAACAAGTGTCCATGCTGGAGCAAACTAACAGAGCTCTGCAAAGCAGGATGAGGCCGCCAGCTTTGCTGACTGCCCCAGCTGTGCAGCCTGCCCCAGATGTGAGCGTGCAGGCGGCAGATCCCGCTTAGATTATCTTGCTTACCTAATGATTTTTGCTTCACTGCCTTGCTCGATTGTGTTCACCAGGACGGCAGGCTATTAAAATGTCAAGGCACATTGAATTGTTGTTATCCAGGAGAGAGACCTTTCCAATCAACCTGTGTTCTGGGGGTTGCATAAACTCCAACAAGGCGATTGGAGAAAGGCTTTATGGCTTTTTTTTTACACAGATGGGGGTGAGTGGGGAGGTTGGAGGAGGGGCACTGGGAGGGGGAGGAGAGGTGGGACACCAGTTGGGGTTTACGGCTGCTGAAGTGCGCTAATTAAAATGCCAGCTCCTCATAGAGGTACTGGTGTCTCCGCGCCTTTACATTTATGGGTAACCACAATAGGGCCTTGCTCTGCGATACTCTGGTTGAAAGAAGGGAGAGAGGGGGTGACTCACAGTGGGCGGTGGGGGTGGGGCAGAGAGGCTGCAGTGCAGCGAATCTGGGGTGGAGTACAGGAAGCAGTATTACGAGGCAGAAATGCCGAGGCGTTATTTCCTCGGTTGGCAAGAAGGCCTAGAGAGAAAAAGGATTCCTTGGCGCTGCGCCTGTCCCACTGCGGAGGGCCACGTTCTCTGCAGCATGGTGTTTGGAGGGTGACAGTACTGAGCCATCGACTTCAGTGTCACTCTCGAGGCCCTTCTGGCCGGGTACCGCTAGTGCCAGCGGGGACAATCTGGAGACGGTCTTCTTTTCTTGCCGTCAAATCTCTTTTGGCCAAGGATTTATTTTCCTTCAGGGAGAGAGGGAGAGAAGGGGCAAAGGACGTTCTCATAAAGTATCCAGCTCCCAGGGTCGCCGAAGTCTCCAAGCAGACACTCAAACTGGCCTGGGCTGACTTTTCCCCTTTGTTCACACCTCAGAAACATTTACCTTTCCCCGGCCACGTCTGTTTCGGTTTTGTTTCTGAGAGACGGCTTTGTTTTCGCTCGGGTCTGGCTCTGCCCGGCGCTCCATTGGTCCCTCCCCCCTCGCCTCGGGCATCATTGGCTGCGCCAGCTCGGTGGCCGCGAGGGACGCGCGGCTCTCTCGCCTTTGTCAGTTTCATCAGCTGGAGTTTCAATGGGCGCGCGCTTGCGCGCTGGCGCACAGGCGCACTCCGAGTGAGCACAACGCATGCGCTCATCCCACCCCCGCCTCCGCCAATTTCCCTGCCTCCACCCCAATAAGTCACACCCACCGTCATTCTCACGTCCTTGTCCTTCCTCTCCAGCCGTGCCCTCCGGAGCTCTCCACTTTAGTTTCTGGTTCCTGGCGCAACCCACTCTTCCGGCTTAAACCAAATCTTATAATTTCCAGCTTCCCTTCCTGCTGGCTGCTCTCTCACTTGACTGGACACACACAGAGTATCTTTGTAAGACTACGATCTGACTTCCCCATCCTTGGGTTCTCCTTCATTAAGGTGGATGGAGGGCCCCCGGAGTGTCTCGAGCACCCCCCCCCACCCCCGCCCAGCCCGGCTTTGGTCTGTTTTTCCCGACTTCTTCCCAGCACACTCCTCCCCGGAGCCTCTCTTAAAACTCCCTCCTTCCCTGCTCCAGCGGGTGAGGTGGCCTTCATGGAGTTCGCCTGGCTGCTTTATCACTCTCCTAACTTGATCATACTTTATTAAAATGTTTGTTTACTTGTCTTGAACCCTTACAAAATTGGTAGTTCATTCATTGAGTCAACGAGTATTTATTGAGTATGCACTCTGAGTATTAACTACTGTCAAGTATTATTGGCATATAATAGGAAGAAAAATAGACACAAAACACTTTCTTTCCTGGCCTGTATATAAAAGACCCTGTCTGGGTCAGGCACCATATTCTGTCTCCTTCTGTGACCTTGGACATACAGAGGCTCAATACATTTGGAATGGATGGATGAAGGGAAGAATAAATCCTCACCCTTCTTTCTTAGGGCTTCCCTTGTGGTTCAGATGGTGAAGAATCTACCTGCAATGCAAGAGACCTGAGTTTGATCCCTGGGTGGGGAAGATCTCCTAGAGAAGGGAATGGCTACCCACTCCAGTATTCTTGCCTGGAGAATTCCATGGACAGAGGAGCCTGGTGGTCCATGAGGTTGCACAGTTAGACACAACCGAGTGCCTAACACTTACTTCCTTCTTGAGCATCCTCACCAGTGTTTTCTGTTTGCTATTTCATTATGCAAAACTCAAGTTCACTGCGACCTACTTGATAGAAGATTTTACTTTCTCAAATTCCTGTATATCCACGATTTCCCTGGGTCTCTGAAGCCACTCTATGAGTTGGCTTTGGTTCATTTCTAGCAATTCCATTTTATTAAAGCTCAATTGAACAAAATGCCTAAGGTTACCTAGTTCACTAGTGATGGCATCCAGCCCAGACTTGACACTGGACTCCCACACTACTGGCCTAGCATTTTCTAAATGGCGCACAGGCCCATGTGTCCCATTTCCTGTGTCCACCACATGCCCCCCGACCAGAATCTGAGGAAAAAAGCAAAAGGGGGAATAGGCAATGCCTACTTTCCGTTTAATTCTCTAACAGATCCCTCCTGGCCTCTCCCCAGGCCAAGAGGTATTGCTTAAGAGGAAGGTTGATTTAATGGATATTAAGATGTGATTTCTTTTCTTAGCTTCTCCTCAGCTCCCACCCCTGTCTCCAATTATCTTTCTGAAGTATGGTTGGCTCAGCTTTATCTTAATTGGATTTGCTGACAGTCACCAGGAACTTGAGGCTGAGTGTCATGCTCATCACCTGGGCCAGTTCATTTCCACGATTAGATTTGTCTAATTAATATAACTGTGAGGCACCATGTACCTGGACTGAGGAAAAACAGACAGCTCTCCAAATGCTTTCTGGACTCTGTACTGATGGCATCTTTGGTTCCATGTCAGACACCTTAACCTCATCTGCTTGTGGTCTTTGAGGCCCTGGCTCTGTGGGCAGGCCAGAGCTTCTGGGACCCTGGGCTCCTGCCTTGAACCTACAGCTGCCACAGAGGGAAGATGAAGAGGGGACATGAGAGGGGCTGTGTTCCTAGCAGTAAAGGACTGCTCTCCCTCTCCTGTGCTGCCCTGCAAATGGCGTGGGCTCTGTGTATATCAATAGGGGCTACTTGGGGTTCATCTCTGTAAGTTCCATGGTCGTTATATGCCACATGGGAGTAACGCAGACCACCTTACAAGACTGCCACAAGAATTCAAGGAGTCAGTGTCTATGAAGAGATCATCTCAGTGTCTTATACAGATTGCACTCAACCCCTATGTGTTTCTCTCTGATGTCAACACAAATATGTGTATACACACGCACATGTACATGAATACACACAGTCACAAGCTTCTTCCTCCAAGCCGGGCCTTCTTCGTTCGTTCATTTCCATCTCACACTTTCTAATACACCTTGAATTCTCTTCCTCCCACTCCTGCCTCTCCTTTCCTCCTATGCCCCCTTTCCCATGTCCTCTCTGCATCTGGCTGCATGTTCTGGCCTTTTCATGAGTTTTCTCATGTGGGCTCTGCCCAATAACTATGAGTCATGTATTCTGGAGTCAGTTCCTCACCCCTTTGGGGTAGTTGCTCCTTCTCTCTGATCAGGAGCTGCTTTTCTGGGTTGCCCTGTTCTGTAGTCATTCACCTTCATGTCTGTTCCCCATCAGATCCTGGGCCCCTTGGAGCAGGGATTAGTGAACAAACAAATAGAGAAGTCTTGGGAAAGGTTGGTAGAAGGAAGAGAAGAAAGAAGGACTCTTTATGATCCAAGGGTGGTCTTATGATCTCCACTGGATGCATGAGGCCACCACTGGCCCCTCCACACCTGGATACAAATGCAGAAGAAGTTCCCCCTTCCTCTAGCCAGGGGACAGGCTTGACCAGTGGAGCGCAGGCTGGCTTTCAGACCTCACTTGCCCCCTTGGCTCTGGTGCAGGGCACACTGCCCAGTGTATGTTATGGTATAAAAGGAACTCACAATATAGCACAGCCTGGGCACTGGTATGGCTCAGGTTGCCCATTGAAGTCACTCAGACTCCTCTTGTTAAAGAAGTCCTTGACCCTGGCCTGCTGCATGGTCATACAGCTACAGTGAAGTATGCATAGTTCCTCTCCAGGGAGAGAGTACCACATGTACCCTGGTGGACATGCTGTCCTCTGACCATTACCTTCATAGCAGTGGGAGGAAAGAGTACCTCTGAACCTCATGTACCTTGGAGGTTGCCCTCACTGGGAGGCCTTTCTGCTTTAATATTATTGGAGAGGATGACAGTCATACAAATAGCTTCTTTTATTAAGTGCCTAGTTGATGCTAGTTAATACTGATAAAAACTGTGTTGTGGCATGCTCAGTTGCTCAGTCATGTCTGACTCTTTTGCGACAGTATAGACTGTAGCCCACCAGGCTCCTCTGTCCTTGGAATTATCCAGGCAAGAATCCTGGAGTGGGTTGCCATTTTCTTCTCCAGAGAATTTTCCTGACCCAAGGATTGAACCTGCTGCTCCTCCACTGCAGGCAGATTCTTTACGCTGAGTCACCAACAAAAGCTAATGCCTAGTTAAAACACTGTGCCATGTTTTTCTGCTCTCCACAAAACTCTATGGAGGAGCAAAAGTCTCCCTATTTCACAGAAAAGGAAGTTAAGGCTTAGAGAAGTAAGAGTGGAAGACAATTCCTAGGACCATGTGGTCTCTTCAGGGATGGAACCTGAGCTCTGGGGTCTCTGATCTGAAGATTCTCTTTAGTGTTTGTCAGTTGTCTGGGAAGGACCTAGTGGTTAGCTGAGAAAGGGCATCTCTGAGTTGGGGGGGGTGGGTGGTGCAGATATTGTTTGAGGAACAGGCTGGGTTACAGTTTTGTTTGGCTAGAGCCCAATCCAGATCAAAACCATATGGACACTTCTGTCCTAAAACAGCATCTCTTTTCTTCTTGCCAAAGAACAAAAAAAGAGACTGAAACTCCGAGCTCCCAGGAGGCGGCACACACTTGGAGGTACTTCTCCTAATATAGCTTGTAGGAATATGAAACACTTTTGTCACTTTTTAGAGGCAGGGGAGGCAGAAAGAGGTCATATTTTCATTTCTTCAGGTTTCCAAGAATAAAATGAAAAAATTTTTTCTTACTCTCCTACCCTTTCAATAAGTCTCAATGCTCTCACATTACTAATTTTTCCATGATTTCCTGAAATTCCAAGTCTCTTTCCTCTGATTGTGGTATGTGCCACAGCCTCAGGCTGAATCTACTGGCAAGTGACTTTTTGATAACTTAAAAAAAATTCATTAAGAATGGCAGCATTGTAGGGACTGGGGTTAGAGGAGGTGAACCTATTCCACACATCTGCACCAAAAACACAGGACAGACCTGAGTTCAAAAGAGTGTCCTGAGAGGTGGTCCAGTGGTTAAGAATCTGCCTGCCAATGCAGGGATGTGGGTTTGATCCCTCGTGCAGGCAGATCCCATATACTGAGCAACTAAGCCTGTGCATCACAACCGCTGAAGCCCTAGTGCCCAAAGCCCATGCACCACAACTTGAGAATAGTCCCTGCTCAGTGCAATTAGAGAAAGCTCGTGTGCAGCAATAAGACCCAATACAGCCCAAAAGAAATAAATCTTAAAAAAAAGACTGTCCTGTTACTTAGGCAGCAATTCCTGAATCTCTAAGAGCCTCAGTTTTTGCGTCTGTTAAATGGTGGCAGCTATAAGGGCATCAGAGGGACACCTTAGGGAATAAATGATGTGCCATGTATGAGGCATGAGACAAGGGATTCTTGTAGGTGTTTACCTCTCGCAATCATCTTGATCCATGCTATAGGCTGCTCTCATGTAAGACAATTTTGGTTTAACTCCAGGCAGCTGTTATCATTCCATGCCTAATAATTGCATTTCCACTTATATTGGTTTGCCTCCTACTTCTCACTACAAGTGGAGTTTCCATCAAGGATTAATCTGCT
The DNA here is from genome assembly GCA_007570785.1 of Antilocapra americana. Taxonomy (NCBI): domain Eukaryota; kingdom Metazoa; phylum Chordata; class Mammalia; order Artiodactyla; family Antilocapridae; genus Antilocapra; species Antilocapra americana. The sequence continues at coordinate 4,423,696 of ML660200.1, read as the reverse complement.
TTGCATCTCTCCCACCAATGTGGCCATTTCGGTTGTTCCATTGGTCTTAGGCAGGCAGCTCACGGAGAATGGAAGTTCTGTTCCACTTTTTTTGTCTTATGCCACGTGATCACTTGACACACTAGTCTTTGAACTACATCAAATCACTATAAACATTTGACAGTATTTCTTAGTGGCTATGAGCACAGAAGGAAGCCTCTGACATTAAGTGGGAACCCACTGATGAATCACTCAATCCCTCTGAGCCCCAGTATTCCTGTTGGTTCAAAGGGAATAATGGAGACAGTCTTCCATGGTTAATGTGAGGATCACACGACATCACAGATGTAAAGAGTGAGCCTTATGCCTGGTACTGAGACCCTCTAGTAAACTATGGCTGTTATTATTTGTTGTTGTTATTTTTATTCTTAATACTCTGTGAAAACTTATGTCTCTCTATCTCCTGGAGAAGGGAATGGCAAACCACTTGAGTATTCTTGCCTTGAGAACCATATGAACAGTCTGAAAAAGAAAAAAGATAGGAAACAGAAAGATGAACTCCCCAGCTCTATACGTGCCCGATATGCTACTGGAGATCAGTGGAGAAATAACTGCAGAAAGAATAAAGAGACAGACCCAAAGCAAAAACAACATTCAGTTGTGGATGTGACTGATGATGGCACTAAAGTCAAATGCTGTAAAGAGCAATATTGCATAGGAACCTGGAATGTTAGACCTGTGAATTAAGGCAAATTCAGTTCAGTTCAGTTCAGTCACTCAGTTGTGTGTGACTCTGTGTGACCCCACACACGCCAAGCCTCCCTGTCCATCACCAACTGTCGGAGTCTACCCAAACCCATGTTCATTGAATCGGTGATGCCACCCAACCATCACATCCTCTGTCGACCATTTCTCCTCCTGCCTTCAATCTTTCCCAGCATCAGGGTCTTTTCAAATGAGTCAGATCTTCTCATCAGGTAGCCAAAGTATTGGAGTCTCAGCTTGACATCATTCATTCCAGTGAACACCCAGGATGATCTCCTTTAGTATGGCTGGTTGGATCCCCCTGATGTCCGAGGGACTTTCAAGAGTTTTCTCCAACACCACAGTTCAAAAGGATCAATTCCTTGGCACTCAGCTTTCTTTATAGTCCAACTCTCACATCCATACATGACTATTGGAAAAACCATAGCTTTGACTAGATGGACATTTGTTGGCAGAGTAATGTCTCTGCTTTTTAATATGCTATCTAGGTTGGTCATAACTTTCCTTCCAAGAAATAAGAATCTTTTAATTTCATGGCTGCAGTCACCATCTGCAGTGATCTGGGAGCCCAAAAAAATAAAGTCTGACACTGTTTCCCCATCTATTTGCCATGAAGCGATGGAACTGGATGCCATGATTTTAGATTTCTGAATGTTGAGCTTTAAGCTAACTTTTTCAACTCTCCTCTTTCACTTTCATCAAGAGGCTCTTTAGTTCTTCTTCACTTTCTGCCATAAGGGTGGTGTCATCTGCATATCTGAAGTTACTGATATTTCTCCTGGCAATCTTGATTGCAGCTTGTGCTTCCTCCAGCCCAGCGATTCTCATGATGTACTTTGCATATAAGTTAAATAAGCACAGTGACAATATACAGCCTTGATGTACTCCTTTTCCTATTTGGAACCAGTCTGTTGTTCCATGTCCAGTTCTACCTGTTGCTTCCTGACCTGCATAGAGGTTTCTCAAGAGGCAGGTTAAGTGGTCTGGTATTCCCATTTCTTTCAGAATTTTCCAGTTTATTGTGATCCACACAGTCAAAGCCTTTGGCATAGTCAATAAAACAGAAAGAGATGTTTTTCTGGAACTCTCTTGCTTTTGATAATCCACCAGATGTTGGCAATTTGACCTCTGGTTCCTCTGCTTTTTCTAAGCCAGCTTGAACATCTGGAAGTTCATGGTTTGCATATCGCTGAAGCCTGTCTTGGAGAATTTTGAGCATTACTTTACTAGCATGTGAGATGAGTGCAATTGTGTGGTAGTTTGATGATTCTTTGGCATTGCCTTTCTTTGGGATTGGAATGAAAACTGATCTTTTCCAGTCCTGTGGCCACTGCTGAGTTTGCCAAATTTGCTGCCATATTGAGTGCAGCACTTTCACAGCATCATCTTTTAGGATTTGAAATAGCTCCACTGGATTTCCACCACCTACACTAGCTTTGTTTGTAGTGATGTTTTCTAAGGCCCACTTGATTTCACATTCCAGGATGTCTGACTCTAAGTGAGTGATCACACCATTGTGATTATCTGGGTTGTGATCTTTTTTGTACAGTTCTTCTGTGTATTCTTGCCATCTCTTCTTAATATCCTCTGCATCTGTTAGGTCCATACCATTTCTGTCCTTTATTGTGCCCACCTTTGCATGAAATGTTCCCTTGGTATTTCTAATTTTCCTGAAGAGATCTCTAGTCTCCCATTCTATTGTTTTCCTCTATTTCTTTGCACTGATCACAGAGGAATGCTTTCTTATCTCTCTGTGCTATTCTTTGGAACTCTGTATTCAAATGGGCGTATCTTTCATTTTCTCCTTTGCTTTTCTCTTCTCTTCTATTCACAGCTATTTGTAAGTGCTTCTCAGACAGCCATTTTACTTTTTTGCATTTCTTTTTTTTGGAGATGGTCTTAACCCCTATCTCCTGTAAAATGTCACGAACTTCTTGTCCATAGTTCATCAGGCACTCTGTCTATCAGTTCTAGTCCTGTAAACCTATTTCTCACTTCCACTGTATAGTCATAAGGGATTTGATTTAGGTCATACCTGAATGGTCTAGTGGTTTTCCCTACTTTCTTCAATTTAAGTCTGAACTTTGCAATAACCAGTTTATGATCTAAGCCATAGTCAGCTCCCAGTCTTGTTTTTGCTGACTATATACAGCTTCTCCATCTTTGGCTGCAAAGAATATAATCAATCTGATTTCAGTGTTGACAATCTGGTGATGTCCATGTGTAGAGGCTTCTCTTGTGTTATTGGAAGTGGGTGTTTGCTATGACCAGTGCATTCTCTTGGCAGAACTCTATTAGGCTTTGCCCTGCTTCATTCTGTACTCCAAGGCCATATTTGCCTGTTACTCCAAGTGTTTCCTGACTTCCTACTTTTGCATTTCAGTCCCCTATAGTAAAAAAGACATCTTTTTTGGGTGTTAGTTCTAAAAGGTCTTGTATGTATTCATAGAACCATTCAGCTTCAGCCTCTGCAGCATTACTGGTCAGGGCATAGCCTTGGATTACGATATTAAATGATATTGAATGGTTTGCCTTGGAAACGAACAGAGATCATTCTGTCATTTTTGAGATTGCATCCAAGTACTGCATTTCAGACTCTTTTGTTGACTGTGATAGCTGCTCCATTTCTTCTAAGGGATTCTTGTCCGCAGTAGTAGATATAATTGTTATCTGAGTTAAATTTGCCCATTCCAGTCCATCTTGGTTCGCTGACTCCTAGAATGTCGATGTTCACTTTTGCCATCTCCTGTTTGACCACTTCCAATTTGCCTTGATTCATGGACCTAACATTCCAGGTTCCTATGCAATATTGCTCTTTACAGCATCAAACCTTAGTTCTATGTTCTATCACCAGTCCCATCTACAACTGTGTGTTGATTTTGCTTTGGCTCCATCCCTTCATTCTTTCTGGAGTTATTTCTCCACTGATCTCCAGTAGCATTTTGGGCACCTATCGACATGGGAAGTTCATCTTTCAGTGTCCTATCTTTTTGCCTTTTCATACTGTTCATGGCGTTCTCGAGACAAGAATACTGAAGTGGTTTGCCATTCCCTTCTCCAGTGGATCACATTCTGTCAGACTTCACCAGCATGACCCGTCCATTTTTGTGGCCCTACATGGCATGGCTTAGTTTCACTGAGTTAGACAAGGCTGTGGTCTATGTGATCAGACTGGCTAGTTGTCTGTGCTTATGGTTTCACTCCATCTTGCCCTCTGATGCCCTCTCTCAGTGCCTATCATCTTACTTGGGTTTCTCTTACCATGGATCTGGGGTATCTCTTCATAGCTGCTCCAGCAAAGCACAGCCACTGCTCCTTACATTGGACGTTGGTTAACTCCTCTCCATTTGGACGTGGGGTAGCTCCTCTGGCTGCTCCTGCACCACTGCAGCCAAATTGGAAGTGGTCAAACAGGAGACGGCAACATCAACATTTTAGGAATCAGTGAACTAACATGGACTGGAATGGGTGAATTTAACTCAGATGACAATTGTATCTACTACTGTGGGCAAGAATCCCTTAGAAGAAATGGAGCAGCTATCATAGTCAACAAAAGAGTCTGAAATGCAGTACTTGGATGCAATCTCAAAAATGACAGAATGATCTCTGTTCGTTTCCAAGGCAAACCATTCAATGTCATTCAATATCGTAATCCAAGTCTATGCCCTGACTAGTAATGCTGTAGAGGCTGAAGCTGAATGGTTCTATGAATACATACAAGACCTTTTAGAACTAACACCCCAAAAAGATGTCCTTTTCATTACAGGGGACTGAAATGCAAAAGTAGGAAGTCAGGAAACACTTGGAGTAACAGGCAAATTTGGCTTTGGTGTACAGAATGAAGCAGGGCAAAGCCTAATAGAGTTCTGCCAAGAGAATGCACTGGTCATAACAAACACTGTCTTCCAACAACACAAGAGAAGCCTCTATATATGGACATCACCAGGTGGTCGACACTGAAATCAGATTGATTATATTCTTTGCAGCCAAAGATGGAGAAGCTGTATACAGTCAGCAAAAACAAGCCTGGAAGCTGACTATGGCTCAGATCATGAACTGGTTATTGCAAAGTTCAGACTTAAATTGAAGAAAGTAGGGAAAACCACTAGACCATTCAGGTATGACCTAAATCAAATCCCTTACGATTATACAGTAAAAGTAACAAATAGATTCAAGGAATTAGATCTGATAGAGTGCCTGAAGAACTATGGACAAAGGTTTGTGACATTGTACAGGGGGCAGTGATCAAGAATATTCCCTCAAAAATGCAATGCAAAAAGGCAAAATGGTTGTCTGATGAGGCCTTACAAATAGCTCAGAAGAGATGCAAAAGGAAAAGGAGAAAAGGAAAGATACACCCATTTGAATGCAGAGTTCCAAAGAATCAAAAGAAGAGATAAGAAAGACTTCCTCAGTGATCAATGCAAAGAAATAGAGGAAAACAATAGAATAGGAAAGACTAGAGGTCTCTTCAAGAAAATTAGAGATATGAAGGGAATATCTCATGCAAATGTGGGCTCAATAAAGGACAGAAATGGTATGGGCCTAATAGATGCAGAAGATACTAATAAGAGGTGGCAAGTATACACAGAAGAGCTGTACAAAAAAGATCTTCATGACCCAGATAATCATAATGGTGTGATCACTCACCTAGAGCCAGATATCCTGGAATGTGAAGTCAAGTGGGCCTTAGGAAGCATCACTATGAACAAAGCTAGTGGAGGTGATGAAATCCCAGTTGAACTATTTCAAATCCTAAAAGATGATATTGTGAAAGTGCTACACTCAATATGTCAGAAAATTTGAAAAACTCCGCAGTGTCCACAAGACTGGAAAAGGTCAGTTTTCATTCCAATCCCAAAGAAAGGCAATGCCAAAGAATGTTTAAACTACCACACAAATGCACTCATCTCACATGCTAGTAATACTCAAAATTCTCCAAGCCAGACTTCAACAGTTCATGAACTGTGAACTTCCAGATGTTTAAGCAGGATTTAGAATAGGCAGAGGAATCAGAAATCAAATTTCCAACATCCACTGGATCGTTGAAAAAGCAAGTGAGTTCCAGGAAAATATCTACTTTTGCTTTAATGACTATGCCAAAGCTTTTGACTGTGTGGATCACAATCAACTGTGGAAAAGTCTTCAAGAGATATGACTACCAGACCACCTGACCTACCTCCTGAGAAATCTGTATGCAGGTCAAGAAGCAAGAGTTAGAACTGGACATGAAACAGCAGACTGGTTCCAAATAGGAAAAGGAGTATGTCAAGGCTGTATATTGTCACCCTGCTTATTTAACTTCTACACAGAGTACATCATGCAAAATGCTGGGCTGGAGGAAGCACAAGCTGGAAACAAGATTGCTGGGAGAAATATCAATAACCTCAGATATGCAGATGTTCCTACCCTTATGGCAGAACAAAAAGAGGAACTAAAGAGCCTCTTGATGAAAGTGAAAGAGGAGAGTGAAAAAGTTCACTTAAAGCTCAACATTCAGAAAACTAAGATTATGACATCTGGTCCCATCACTTCATGACAAATAGTTGGGGAAACCATGGAAACAGTGAGAGACTATTTTTTGGGGCTCCAAAATCACTGTAGATGGTGACTGCAGCCATGAAACTAAAAGACTCTTGCTCCATGGAAGAAAAGCTATGACCAACCTAAAAAAAACATATTAAAAAGCAGATACATTACTTTTAGCAACAACTGTCCATCTAATCAAAGCTATAGTTATTCCAGTAGTCATGTATGGATGTGAGAGTTGGACTGTAAAAAAAAACTCAGCACCAAAGAATTAATGCTTTTGAACTGTGATGTTGGAGAAGACTCTTGAGAGTTCCTTGGACATCAAGGAGATCCAACCAGTCTATCCTAAAGGAGATCATTCCTAAGTGTTCATTGGAAGGGCTGATGTTGAAGCTGAAACTCCAATCCTTTGGCCACCTGATGTGAAGAACTGGCTAATTGGAAAAGACCCTGATGCTGGGAAAGATTGAAGGTGGGAGAAGAAGGGGATGACAAAGGATGAGATGGTTGGTTCCCATCACCAATGCGATGGACATGAATTTGAGTAAGCTTCGGGAGTTGGTGAATGACAGGGACGCTTGGCTTCCCTGTGTTGCACCATGGAGTTGCAGAGAGTCAGATATAATTGAGAGACTGAACTGAACTGAACCGAGCTGATTTATCTCTAGGGAAATATTCCGAGTGATTTCCATTATAATTTCTGAATAAATCAGTCTTTAGGAAACAATGACTCTCAGAATAAAAATTTTGCTGCAGCCACTTCAAAGTGCATTGTCCTCTGTGTAAGTTACGAAGTAAATACATTTAATTTGCTCACTCCATCCTTAAAAATTGTTTAATGTCAGTCAGTATTTAAAAATTTCGCCTGAACTTTGCAAAGTAAATGACACAGTCAAACATATTAATATAAGCAAACATCTTATTAGCCTTGAAAAGTTAGTTTATACACGTAGCAGTGATTTGTATTAACAGCAAAGGAGGTATTTTTCCTTCCGGAAATTCTATTAACTGTCCTCCTTTATGTGTCAAAGCATTCTTCAAAGAGGTCTCCTCTGTTCATTCTATTAATATCATAAATATTTGTTGAGTCACAGAGAATATGGAGATTTACAAGATACAGTTGGTCCCTGCCTTCCAAAAAGTCCTGGTGTGATGGGGACTCCAACCTGGATCAATGCACCTATGCTCCAGTAAAACTACACAGAGGTTGTTATGGAGTCAGAAGGAAAGAACTTTTCATCAGGCTTGAGGAGTGGTAGAAGAAAAAGGAGGTCAGGGAAAGCTTTGTGGAAGCTCAGAGGTAAGCATGACACAAAAGTGAGGGAGACACACACTGGGTGTATTGGGGAGGAGTAGTGTGATGGCGCCAGTGAAGGGGGGTGCGGAGGTACAGGCTGGGCTCCAAGATGATCATCATGACCAGAACCAGCCCAAGGAGCATGGATGGGATCCCACAAGTTGCCAGTAGGAAAGTGATGGGTTCAGTTTTGTGTGTTTGATTACTGGGAGGGTGTGGGATGGACTTGGGAGTGGGGAGAAGGTGTTCTGTTGAAACTAGGAGAAAGGTAGAGATTTGCTCCTCAAAATGTGGTCCAGGGACCAACAGCATCTGTATCACCTGGGAACTTGTTAGAAATGCAGACTCTTTATCTCCACTCTAGGCAACTTAATCAGAATCAGCATTTTAACAAGGTCCCTGGGTGATGTGTAACCACAGTGCTTTGAAAGACTGTTGAAAAGGTCTGGACTGAACAAGCAAGGGGAAGTGGCACTGCAGGTGGGGGCTCAGATCTGAATCCCATCTAACTCTGTGTTTCCATCATAAAGTGAAATGATTTAGCAGGGAGTAGCTGAAGAATTTGAGAGTAAGTTCTCTCTAGAAACTGTGTAAATGCTCATTTAGGGTGATCAGATATGTAAATTAATTAGCTGCCCAGAGTTTATTAAGAAACTCTAAAATGTGCTATAAGGAAATGTGAAAGACAAATTACTTATGCAGGGTTAGAGAGGCTGCTAGCTAAGTGTCATGAGTAAATAATTTAAAGTGGGTGGGTCTTCCTTAGCTAGTTCAAATAGCCTTACAGGTTCATCATGTGCTTGAAGGTAGGGAACTGGAGCTATAGGTGGATGAGCAGTACTGAACCAGTGAATGCCTGGCAAGGCCTGGGAGTGACCTTTCTTTTAGAGCCTCTCCATTCATTCATATGTTCATATACTGAATATTATGCTAGGCACTGGGAATATAGAGATGAACTAGACAGAAGTGTTACAAACTGAAGGTGTTTGAATCTTCAATTTAAGGTGTTTGAACCTGTGGATGTAGGTGTACAGCAAGAACTACTCTTTACCAGGCTTTTCAGGCTGTGGCAGTTAGTTCTTAAACACATGGGTCTGGGCCAGAGGCACTGAGACTCCAGACTTTTCCTCCTGGTATACCTTGGGCAAATCCTATAAACTCTTTGTACCTAAGCTTTCACATTGAAAAGTTAGAAAGATAATACTTCTCAGGGTTGTTATTAGGAAAAAGATGAGCAGATGTGTGTAAAATGTTTGGTAATGAGTATCAAACATCACATCATCACCATCATCTTCACCACCACCACCATCATTATTGTTATATTATCTTTCACTTTGCTTTTATTCTTGTGAAAGACATTAAGAAAATACAAAGCACATACTCTCAGCTCTCAAGAAATCTCTTACCTACTCGGAGAAAGAAAGAGCACCCATGGGAGATGGCTCACCAACAATAGAAGCTAAATATAGGCTCAAACTCTTTGTGGAGCAGGCCATCAAGGGTGAAGGGCTCTGAGAAAGGAAAGTACCAACCATGGGCTAGGATACCCAGGAAAGGCTTCTCACGAGAGATGCTGTTGGGGCAGGAACATAAGTGAGAGGGCGGAAGTGTCCTTCAGCCCCACTGGAGGGATGACAACAGCAGTGGACTCCTACAGATTTGAGGAGAAAAGGACTGATAGAAAGCAGCCTTTTGACACAAGGCCCCATTGTCTACAAAGGGAGCATGCCTGAGTGTGGTGCCCAGGTATTTCTTGCTCAAGATCCCCCAGCAGGTGAGTGTTGTGCTGGGACAGGAACCCAGTCTTCTGGCTCCTGAATTAGTGCCCTTTCCACCTCAGCAGTTGTGCATCTGCATAAACCCACAGCATACAAGGAGCTCCCTGGTGCCTAAGTGGGGGGCTATGGAGGGGTCAAATACAGCAAGGTGGATAGAAAAGAGTTCTGGGCTCTGAGGCCGATCAGGGATGAGATCCAGCCTCTATCATAGTCCACTGGGTCTCCTGTAACCTGACTCTATTTATTTATCTTTGGCTGCATAGGGTCTTAGTTGTAGCATGTGGGATATTTCCTTGCAGCCCATGGGATGAGCTGCAGGATGTGGGATCTCAGTTCTCCGACCAGGGATCGAACTCATCTCCTCTGTCTTGGAAGGCAGATTCTTAACCACTGGACCACCAGGGAGGTCCCATAACCTGACTCTTAATGGTTCCTCTTGCCTCTTCTGTTTCTCTCTTTCTCATGTGTATCCCAAGGGCCAAATGTATGCAAGTGTTAGTCACTCCGTTGACTCTTTGTGACTCCCTGGACTGTGTAGGCCCGCAGGCTCCTCTGTCCATGGGATTTTCCAGGTAAGAATACTGAAGTGAGTTGCCATTTCCTTCTCCAGGGGATCTTCCTGACCAGGGATAGAACCCATGTCTCCTGCAATGCAGGCAGATTCTTTACCATCTGATCCACCAGGAAGATCCCACTGTATGCAAAGTCTAGTTTTAAATGCTGGAAATGTAGAATTGAGGGTGACCCAGGGTCTCTGTCTTCAAAGAGCAGGCATGAAAAAGCTTTTTAACATAAGAAAGCAACTCCTCTTGATAGGCAGTGGTAGCCTAGTGTGCTCAGTGATATGCAGCACCATAATCAGCCTTGAGATGGCCTTCAGTGATTGATTTTTATTAGCAATGTCTGCCAAGAGTGTGAGATGAGAAGAGTGATTGCTCCAGGCCTGTGCATCTTTCTCCAGAAACAAGTTTGGACTTTGAGAATGCTTACATTTGTGATTTACAACCCTTAAAGGTCATGCGTGCTAGTTAGTGCCATGATGAGATTTTATTAATACACTAGAAATAAGAAAAAACAAAATCCACCCACTAACCAACAAAAACCACAAACAGAAAACATCTCATTCAACAAACAACCAAACAAAAACAAACCTTCTCCCTTGTGTTTAAAATAGGTTCTGAAGGGAGCTTCAGAAGAATTTCTTCTCCCAAGCCCCTTGACTGGACCATTGAATTTGACACATTGTCTCTAAACCACTGCCCGCCCCCCACCAATTGCACACAGAATTTGTACACAGAAAACCCTATGCATTGTACTTGCCATGGATCCCATCTCCTGATCCAGCCTTGCCTTCTGGAAGCCTCTGACCTAGCCCTGCCTCCTGACCAAAGCCTCTGCTTGGGACTTACTTGGTGGTCCAGTGGTTAAAAATCTGCCTTGCTAATTACATAGCTAGAACATGGAAGCAACCTAGATGTCCACTGACAAATGAATGGATAAAGAAGCTGTGGTACATAAATACAATGGAGCACTACTGAGTCATAAAAAGGAACACATTGGAGTCAGTTCTAAAGAGGTGGATGAACCTAGAGCCTATTATACAGAGTGAAGTAAGTCAGAAAGAGAAATAAAACTATTACATACTGATGCATATATATGGAATCTAAAAAGATGGTACTGATGACTTTATTATCAGGACAGCAATGGAGAAAGTCATAGAGAACAGACCTATGAACATAAAGGGTGTGGAGGAGGGAGAGGGTGAGATATATGGAGAGAGCAACATGGAAACTTACATTACCATATGTAAAATAAATAGCTGGTAAGAATTTGCTGTATGACTCAGAGAACTCAAACAGGGGCTCTGTGACAAGAAGGGTGGGATGGGGAGGGAGATGGGAGGGAGGCTTGGGAGGGAGGGGACATGGGTGCACCAATGGCTGATTCTTGTTGATGTATGACAGAAAACCACAAAATTATGTAAAGCAATTATCCTTCAATTAAAAAAATTAAAATTAATTCTGACAATCATCAGGAAGAAGTGTGTTCTCCATGTTATAGCATAATTGTGTGAAGCAGTGAAACATCAAGCCAGAAACATCAAATAAAACTTGTGGTCTCTTACTAAAAAGAGAGAATCTGCCTTGCCATGCAGGGGATGTGGTTTCTATCCCTGGTTGGGGAACTAAGATCCCACATGCCTCCGGGCAAGAAAGCACTAGCGCTGCAACTACTGAGCTCATGCACTGCAAGTAGAGAACCTGAGAGCTGCAAGACTACAGGGCCCGTGTGCTCTGGAGCCTGTGCGGTGCAATGAAAGGTCACATATGCCACAACTGAGAACAGATGCAGCCAAGTAAATAATAAATAAGTAAATTCATCAGCCCTGAATAGTCATTGGAAGGACTGATGCTGAAACTGAAGCTCCAGTACTTTGGCCACCTGATGCATAGAGCTGATTCATCAGAAAAGACCCTGAGGCTGGGAAAGATTGAAGGCAGAAGGGGACGACAGAAGACAAGATAGTTGGATGGTATTACTGACTCAATGGACACGAGTTTGAGCAAACTCTGGGAGGTAGTGAAGGACAGAGGAGCCTGATGTGCTGCAGTACGTGAGGTCTCAAAGAGTCGGACATGACTGTGTGACTGAACAACAACAACAAATAAATGTGTTTGTGACGCTATCCACTGTAGCCTGCCAGACTCTATTTAAAAAGAGAAAAAAACACCTGTGCTTCTTCCCTGCAGGAGACCACTGAGTCAGTCTGCCCACTGAGAAGAGACATTGTCAGTAATGCAGCATGTACAGGACGGGGTGACCATGATGGGTGGTCACTCCTGGTCTATGTACATTAAGGCACAGCAACAGTACTCTTTGTAAGCTGTCTTATTTGGAGGAAGGCCTGAGTTTACTCGGCTGGAAGTGGCTCTCAAAGAGCCTGATTTCCTTTTGTGACATAAGAATATCTCTGTGAGGTCCCTGACTGCTGGAAGCTGTCCAGCCTTGACCCTGGCTTGGAGCTAAACCATCTGGCCTTCATAAACCAACCTGAGGCCTAACTGACTTGGTACATGAACCACATCAGGAAATTGCTCAAAGCTGTACAACCTCACAGTGCCCTGGAAATTCCCAGATGCAGAGGCAGCACTGGTATGGGAGGAAAGATAAAGCCTCTGGATGCAGACAGAGCTGAGTTCTCATCTTATAAACAGGGGAGACATTGGGTCAGTTGCTCAGTTGACCTTAGTTCCTTCACTCATAAACTGGAATCTATGTCCTACTTCAATTGTTTGCCAATATATGTGAGTCAGTGTATGAGCAACAATAGTATTAGGTTTGATATGAGTGACTGAGACCCCAAATGACAGTGCTTAAACAGAGAGCAGACATTCTTTTGCTTGGAAGTCTACAGCTGTGCAACTTGGGCTGGCCTGGACGCTCCTCTCAGTAAGGTTCTCAGGATCCACTTTCTTTCTGTTCCCTTCTTCACCATTTCTAAAATGTGTGCTTGTCTTCTTGGTCCACTGTGATTGCATCTATATCCATGTTCCAGAAGAAGACCAGAGAAAGGTCTGAAAAGCCAAGACAAAAACATGGACTCATCATCCTTTACGGAAGGTGCTCTGACCCTTTCATACTTTGCTGCTTACATCCTATTGGCGAGAACTGAGTCACATGGCCATATCCAGCGGCAAGGGAGCCTGGGAAATGTTGTGTTTATCCAGGTGGCCATATGATCCATTGAACATTCATTATTTATCAAAGGGAGAGAATTGACTTTGAGGGCCAACCAATCTTTACTTTATGAAGCACTTAGCCCTGTACTTGGCTAAGTGATAAATCCTTCCTTCTTACTACTTATCACCGTGCAGGTCCTGAGAACAGTGTGGATGTGGTTTTCCATTTCCATTCTGCCAGCACATGCTACTCCAGGTACTTATTTCTAAATTCACCACCTGAAGGATTTGTGGCAGGAGAAATTCCTTTTATAGTCTCCTTGCAAAGGAGGTGGTGAGTGTTTGATGAGGGAAGGTTTCTTGCTCATAAGTAGCCTTGGTTAGTGTGGGTTTCCTACAAAGTCACATGCTGTTCAGTGACTTACACAGCTGCCTTTTTGTGCCAGGCAGAATGTTGTGGGAGGAGCAAGCCTATCCCACTGAAATGGAGTCTGATCCCAGCCTGTACTTCTTTCAAGAAAAAAAACATGTTTAAAAAAATGATGCCTTCCACCCCTTCTTCTTTTGTGTTCTGGACCATAAAGGTGGGTAGTAGCAACTCACTTTACAGATGTTTACCCAGTGTGATTTGCTGGGCAACAAGCACAGACACACTGGGGGGTACACACATTGCCCCTGACCTATGAGCTTCAAATAGCTTGGAAGACAGATGTTAAACATGTAATTGACAAGACCATTCTTTAATTACAATAGTATCTAGACTTAACTACACTTAATAATCAAGGTGCCACTTTGAATACCTGCTTCCTTCTCATCTGCTCCATCTGAACAGGGGCCCTGGACTTCTTCCTTGGGCACAGCTCTCACATGACTTTCTGCTCTCACCTTTTACCACTGCTGGCTTGGCTCATGCCCATGGGACTTCCTTAAGACAGGTGGGTTTATGTGGAGGTGGAGTGTGTGGGCTCAAGAAGGAAGCCACTGTACCAACTCCAGGCCACACCACTTCCTGGTTCAGTGTGACCTGGGGATTACTTGACCTTTGTGTCTCAGCTTCCTTCTTTCAAAGTGGAATGATGACAGACAAACAGATAGACTGTATTTATTTGCTATGGTTTCTGGAACAAAGTGCCACAAACTGGATGCTTCAGCAACAGAAATGTGTTGTCTCCATTCTGGAGACAGAAGTCTGCAGACATGGTGTTGCCAGGGTTGCCTCCTCCTAAGGACCCTGAGGGACGATCTGTTCTGGGCCACCCTCCTAGGTTCAGATGGTTCTCTGGTAGTCTTTGTGTTCCTTGGCTTGTATCAGGTCAGCCAAGAAGTTCAAGTTTTTCTGTAACATCTTTTTGGCTGACTCAATATCTGCGTCATTCCGTCTGCCCTCATGTTCACATGGCTCTCTTCCTGTGTGCACGTCTGAGTCCAAGCTTCCCCTTTCTGTAAGGATTCCAGTCACATTGGCTAGGGGTCCTTTCTATTCTGTTGTGACCTCATCCTAAGCATATCTGCAAAGACCTTGTTTCCAAATAAGTTCACATTCTGAAGTTTTTGGGTTTGGGGCTTCAACATATGAATATTTAGGGGACACAATTCAACTCATACCAGCACACACTGTTGTGGGTGCAAATGTGTCATACACATATAGCACTTAGAACAGAGCCTGGCACAAAAGATGTGCTAATGATTAGGAACTGTTTTTTTTTTTCTATTTTATTTTTTCCTTAAATTTCTTTTATATTTTATCTTGGAATATAGTTGATTTACAATATTGTGTTAGTTTTAGGTGTATAGCAAAGTGATTCAGTTATATACGTACATTATTTTCCAGAATCTTTTAGGAACTGTTATTTTTAATTGAAATTTCTTTCTAACTGGTCTTCTAGCTCTGATTTCTGCCTTCTAATTGCTAAGTTGATATTAAATAGATCTTTCTTCAACACACATTGATCACATTATGTTCTTGCTTAGACCACAGCCCTTACCACGTGTTCTCACTTCTAATAACCTGGCACAAATGAGTCAAGCTTTTCTCCAGATACCCATATTATATTATTTATAGCTTTGTCCTATAATTTATAATTTCTTTTGCACTATAATTTGCTGTGAAGGCTAATAGCTTCCCAAGTGGGCTCTTTAAGTCAAGGACATTATTGTTCAATTGATTTTCAAATATAGATATATCTGCATTCATTTTTGTAGCTCTCATGTCCACAACAATGCCAGGCTTCCTCCAGATTTTGTGGGGGAAAATCTGACCAGTGCTTCTTGTTGGAGTGTGTGTGTGTGTTTATGCACATGCAAGTTTTCCTGCCTAGACATGCTCCTGGGAGGGGCAGCAACATGTGGTAAGAGAGTCCATCTCTGTCTGCTGTCTTAATATGAGTTGCTATAAAAATTTTTCAAAGACTGGGAAGGAGGCGGGAGTGCACCTTGGGTAGAAGTACAGTGCAGAGCCCATAGATGGGGGCTTTAGAGGCCAGCCTGTTCTCTGTAAGCATTCAGCAGGAAGAACCTTGTGCATGGAGACCCAGCTTCATAAAGCTGGGAACCTCGAGAACCTGTTAAGAATCAGTTCTTAGTGAAAAAGCGTAGAGACAGGATCCAGACTCACCTCTTCACTAATTTGATATTGTGCAAATCATTTTACTTTTCTGGATCTCAGTTGCCTCATCTGTAAAAAGGAGATAGAAATTCTTTACCCTTTTGAAGACAAACAGGTACCCCCCCCCACCCCCAGCAACTTGAGCAGTCGCGATGATCCATTAGTTGGCATAGATCACATACTATTCATGAAGAAGACTGATGCTCCCAAGGTGATTTTGATCTCCTACAAGAGATCAAGCCATGTGCCTTTTTGGAGTGGGAACACTGACACCAAGATCCTAGACTACCAGAGAACTAACCCTAGTGGGTATCAAACAGTGAGAACTCACACAAAGGAAACCACATGAATACAAGACCTGGTATTGCCCAACTACCAGTAGCACCCTGTGTAGGTCACCGCATCTAAACAACAAACAAAACAAAAATACAAACCCAATCATCAGCAGACAGAAGTACCACCTCACTCAGCCTTGCCTATCAGAGGAAAAACAAACAAACAAAACCTCAGCACAAATCTCATGCTATACAAAGCTTACACAAACCACTGGATCAACCTTAGAGGGCAGAAACCGAAAGAATTCAACCTTGAAGGCTGGGAAAAATAGACCTCAAACACAATCAGTTAAAAAAAAAAAAGAAAGAAAGAAAAGGCAGAGAAATACTACACAAATGAAAGAACAAACTAGAAACACAGAAGCCCAAATAAATGAAGAGGAAATAGGCAAACTGCCTGAAAAAGAATTCAGATAATGATAGTAAAGATGATCAAAAATCTTTAAAACAAAACAGAGAAAACGGAAGAATCGATTAACAAAGACCTAGAAGAATTAAAGAACAAACATGCAGAGACAAATAACACAATTACTAAAATTGAAAATACTCTAGAAAGAATCAATAGCAGAATATCTGAAGCAGAAGAATGAATCAGTGAGCTGGAAGATAAAAGTCCTTTGTACTTCTGAAGAGCAGACTAAAGTAAAAAGAATGAAAATAACTGAGGATAATATCAGAGACCTCTGGGACAATATCAAATGCACCAATGTTCAAGTAATAGGGGTCCCAGAAGAAGAAGTAAAAAAGAAAGGGCATGAGAGAATTTTTGAAGAGATTATAGTTGAAAATTTCCCCAACAGGGAAAAGGAAATAGTCAATCAAGTCCAAGAGGCACAAAGAGTCCCATACAGGATAAACCCAAAGAGAAACACTCCAAGACACATACTAATCAAACTAACAAAGACTAAACAAAAAGAAAGAATATTAAAAGCAGCAAGGGAGAAGCAATAAGTAACATACAAGGGAAACCCCATACGCGTAACAGCTGATCTTTCAGCAGAAACTCTGCAGGCCAAAATGGAATGGCAGGATATATTTAAAGTACTGAAAGGGGAAAATCTACAACCAAGATTACTGTAACCAGCAAGGATATCATTCAAAATTGATGGAGAAATCAAAAGCTTTTCAGAAAAGCAAAACTTAAGAGAATTCAGTACCACTAAACCTGCTTTACAACAAATGTTAAACGGACTTACATAGTCAAGAAATATGAGAAGAAAAAAGGTATACAAAATCAGCCCAGAACAATTAAGAAAATGGCAATAGGACCATATATATTAAGAATTACTTCAAATGTAAATGGATTAAATGCTCCAGCCAAAAGACACAGACTGGCTGAGTGGATAAAAAAACAAGACCTATATATATGCTATCTACAAGAAACCCACTTTAGACCCCAAGACACATATAGACTGAAAGTGAGAGGATGGAAAAATACATTCCATGCAAATGAGAATCAAAAGAAAGCTGGAGTAGCAATCCTCATATCAGACAAAATAGACCTTAAAATAAAGAAGATTACAAGATATAAGGAAGGATACTACGTAATGATCAAGGGATCAATCCAAGAGGAAGACATAACAGTTGTAAATATCTATGCACCCAACATAGGGGCACCTCAATACAGAAGACAAACATTAACAGACATAAAAGGAGAAACTGACAATAGCACAATAATAGTAGAAGACTTTAACACCCCATTCACACCAATGGACAGAGCATCAAAACAGAAAATTAATAAAGAAACAAGAGTCCTTAAATAATACATTAGATGAGATGGATCTCATTGATATCTTCAGGACATTCCACCCAAACGCAGAAGAATACACCTTCTACTCAAGTGCGATGGAACATTCTCCAGGATAGACCACATCTTGGGTCACAAATCAAACCTTAGCAAACTTTAGAAAATTGAAATCTTAAAAAATATTTTTAAAAAATGAAAGAAAATTGAAATCATATCAAACATCTTCTCCGACTACAACACTATGAGACTAGATACCAATTACAAGAAAAAAAGGACTGTAAGACACACAAACACATGGAGATTAACCAACATATTTCTAAATAACCAACAGGTTACTGAAGAAATCAAAAGGGAAATAAAAAAATTTATAGAAATAAACGATAATGAAAACACAACTCAGAACCTCTGGGATGCAGCAAAAGCAGTCCTTAGAGGGAAGTTTATAGCAATACAGTCCCTCAAGAAACAAGAAAAACATCACATAGACAGCCTAAATTTACACCCGAAGCAACTGGAAAAAGAAGAAAAAAGAAACCCAAAATTAGTAGAAGGAAAGAAATCATAAAGATGCGAGCAGAAATAAATGAAAAAGAAATGAAAGAAACAATAGTAAAGATTAATAAAACTAAAAGCTAGTTATCTGAGATGATAAAAATTGACAAACTTTTAGCCAGATTCATCAAAAAAAAGAGAGAGAGAGAGAGAAGAAGTAAATTAACAAAATTAGAAATGAAAAAGGAGAGCTTACAACAGACAACTTTCCATAGTTAATTGTGATTCACACAGTCAAAGGCATTGGCATAGTCAATAAAGCAGAGATAAATGTTTTTCTGGCACTCTCTTGCTTTTTTGATGATCCAGCGGATGTTGGTAATTTGATCTCAGGTTCCTCTGCCTTTTCTAAATCCAGCTTGAACATCTGCAGTGCACAGTTCATGTATTGTTGAAGCCTAATTGGAGAATTTTTAGCATTACTTTACTAGCGTGTGAGATGAGTGCAATTGTGCAGTAGTTTGAGCATTCTTTAGCATTGCCTTTCTTTGGGATTGGAATGAAAACTAACATTTCCCAGTCCTGTGACCACTGAAGAGTTTTCCAAATTTGCTGGCATATTAGGTGCAGCACTTTCACAGCATCATGTTTTAGGATTTGAAATAGCTCAGCTGGAATTCCATCACCTCCACTACCTTTGTTCATAGTGATGCTTCCTAAGGCCCACTTGACTTCACATTCCAGGATGTCTGACTCTAGGTGAGTGATCACACCATCATGATTATCTGGGTCTGAAGATCTTTTTTGTACAGTTCTTCTGTGTATTTTTACCACCTCTTCTTAATATCTTCTGCTTCTGTTAGGTCCATACCATTTCTGTCCTTTATTGAGCCCATCTTTACATGAGATATTCTCTTGGTATCTCTAATTTTCTTGAAAAGATCTCTAGTCTTTCCCATTCTATTGGTTTCCTCCATTTCTTTGCGCTGATCACTGAGGAAGGCTTTCTTATCTCTCCTTGCTATTCTTTGGAACTCTGCTTTCAAATGGGTATATCTTTCCTTTTCTCCTTTGCCTTTCCCTTCTCTTCTTTTCATAGCTATTTGTAAGGCCTCCTCAGGTAGCCATTTTGCTTTTTTTCATTTCTTTTTCTTGGGGATGGTCTTAATCCCTGTCTCCTGTAAAATGTCATGAACAGTGTCCATCAGGCACTCTGTCTTTCAGAATCTAGTCCCTTAAATCTATTTCTCACTTCCACTGTATAATCATAAGGGATTTGATTTAGGTCATACCTGACTGGTCTAGTGGTTTTCCCTACTTTCTTCAATTTAAGTCTGAATTTTGCAATAAGGAGTTCATGACCTGAGCCACAGTCAGCTCCCAGTCTTATTTTTGCTAATTGTATAGAGCTTCCTGATCTTTGGCTGCAAAGAATATAATCAGTTGGGTTTTGGTGTTTACCATGTGGTGATGTTCATGTGTAGAGGCTTCTCTTGGGTTGTTGGAAGAGGGTGTTTGCTATGGCCAGTGCATTCCCTTGGCAAAATTCTATTAGCCTTTGCCTTGATTCATTCTGTACTCCAAGGTGAAATATGCCTGCTACTCCAGGTGTTTCTTGACTTCCTACTTTTGCATTCCAGTCCCCTATAATGAAAAAGACATCTTTTTTGGGGTGTTAGTTCTAGAAGGTCTTGTAGGTCTTCATAGAACCATTCAACTTCAGCTTCTTCAGCATTAGTGTTTGGGGCATAGACTTGGATTACTGTGATATTGAATGGTTTGCCTTGGAAATGAACAGAGATCATTCTGTTGTTTCTGAGATTGCATCCAAGTACTGCATTTCAGACTCTTTTGTTGACTATGATGGCCACTCCTGCCTCTTGAGAAATCTGTATGCAGCTCAGGAACCAACAGTTAGAACTGGACGTGGAACAACAGACTTGTTCTAAATAGGGAAAGGATTATGTCAAGACTGTATATTGTCACCCTGATTATTTAACTTATATGCAGATTACATCATGAGAAATGCTGGGCTGGATGAAGCACAAGCTAGAATCAAGATTGCTGGGAGAAATATTAGTAACCTCAGATATACAGATGACACCACCCTTATGGCAGAAAGTGAAGAAGAACTAAAGAGCCTCTTGATGAAAGTGAAAGAGGAGAGTGAAAAAATTGGCTTAAAGCTCAACATTCAGAAAACTAAGGTGATGGCATCCAGTCCCATCACTTCATGGCAAATAGATGGGGAAACAGTGGAGAACTTCATTTTTGGAGGCTCCAAAATCACAGCAGATGGTGACTGAGCCATGAAATTAAAAGACACTTGCTCCTTAGAAAGAAAGTTATAACCAACCTAGACAGCATATTAAAAAGCAGAGAGATTACTTTGCCAACAAAGGTCCATCCAGTCAAAGCTATGGTTTTTCCAGTAGTCACACATGATTGTGAGAGTTGGACCATAAAGAAAGCTGAACCCCAAAGAAGCAATGCTTTTGAACTTGTTGTTGGTGAATATTCTTGAGAGTCCCTTGGATTGGAAGGAGATCCACACAATCCATCCTAAAGGAGATCAGTCCTGGGTGTTCATTGGAAGGACTGTTGTTGAAGCTGAAACTCCAATACTTTGGCCACCTGCTGAAAAGAGCTGACTCATTTGAAAAGACCCTGATGCTGGGAAAGATTGAAGATGGGAGGAGAAGGGGGTGACATTGGATGAGATGGTTGGATGGAATCACCATCAATGGACATGAGTCTGAGTAAACTCTGGGAGTTGGTGATGGAGTGCCTGGTGTGCTTTAGTCCATGGGGTTGCAAAGAGTCTGACATGACTGAGACTGAACTGAACAACAGACAATGCAGAAATACAAAGGGTTATAAGAGACTATTATGAACAACTATATGTCAATAAAATTGATAACCTGGAAGAAATGGACAGATTCTTAGAAAAGTTCAATCTTCCCAGACTGAACCAGGAAGAAATAGAAATTATAAACAACCTGATTACAAGCACTGAAATTGAAGATGTGATCAAAAATACCCCAGAAACAAAAGCCAGATGGCTTCATAGAATAATTCTATCAAACACTTAGAGAAGAGCTAGTATCTATCCTTCTAAATCTCTTTCTAAGAATTGCAGAGGAAGGCACACTTACCAACTCATTCTATGAAGCCACCATCACCCTGATACCAAAACCAGACAAAGACAACACAGAAAAAGAAAACTACTAGCCAATATCACTGTTGAACAGAGATGCAAAAATCCTCGACAGAATTTTAGGAAACAAAAATCAGCAACACATTAAAAAGCTTCTACACCATGATCAAATTGGGTTTATTCCAGGAATGCAAGGATTCTTCAATACACACAAAGCAGTAATGTGATGTGCTACACCATATCACATACACATACACATAAAAGATAGAAGCCATATGATTATCTCAGTAGAGGCAGAAAAAACCTTTGACAAGATTCAGCTCCTATGTATGATTAAACTCTTCAAAAATGGGCATAGAAGGAACCTACTTCAACATTGTAGAGGCCATATTTGATAAGCCTACTGCAGACATTATTTTCAATGGTGAGAAACTGAAAGCATTCCCCCTAAGACCAGGAACAAGACAAGGGTGTCCACTTTCACCACTATTATTCACCATAGTTCTGGAGGTCTTAGATACAGCAATCAGAGAAGAAAAAGAAGTAAAAGGAATCCAGATCAGAAAAGAAGAAGTAAAATCTCTCACTGTTTGCAGATAACATGATACTGGACATAGAAAACCCTAAAGCTAGTATCAGAAAATTGCTAGAGCTAATTAGTGAATTTAGCAAAGTTGCGGGATACAAAATCAATACACAGAAATCACTTGCATTCTATATACTAGCAATAAAAAATCTGAAAGAAAAATTAAACTTCATTATTGAAACAAAAAAGTATTAAATATCTAGAAATAAATTTACCTAAGGAAACAAAAGAACTGTACACAGAAAATTATAAGACACTGATGAAATAAATCAAAATTGACATAACAGATGGAGAGGTATTCCATGTTCCTGGGTAGGAAAAATCAATATTGTGAAAATGACTATACTATCAAACAACCTAAAGATTCAATGTGATCCCTATCAAATTACCAATGGCATTTTTCACAGAACTAGAACAAAAAATTTCATAATTCATATTGAAACACAAAAGTGCCAAAGCACTTTTGAGAAACAAGAATGGAGCTGGAGGAATCAACCTTCCTGAATTCAGATTATACTGCAAACCTACAGTCATCAAGACAGTATGGTACTGGCACAAAAACAGAAATAGAGACCAGTGGAACAAGATAGAAAGCCCAGAAAAAGACCCATGCACCTATGGGTACCTGATTTTTGACAAAAGAGGCAAGAATATACAATGGGGCAAAGACACCTCTTCAATAAATGGTGCTGGGAAAACTGGACAGCTACATGTAAAAGAATGAAATTAGAACACTTCCTAATACCATACACAAAGATAAACTCAAAATGGATTAAAGACCTAAATGTAAGACCAGAAACCATAACACTCTTAGAGGGAAACATTGGCAGAACACTCAATGACATAAATCAAAGGAAGATCCTGTATGACCCACCTTCTAGAGTAATGGAAATAAAAACAAAAGTAAACAAGTGGGACCTGATTAAAAGCTTTTATACAGCAAAGGAAACTATAAGCAAGGTGAACAGACAACCCTCAGAATGGGAGAAAATAATAGCAAATTAAACAACTGACAAAGGATTAATTTCCAAAATATAGAAGCAGCTCATGCAATTCAATACCAGGAAAACAAACAACCCAGTCAAAAAGTGGGAAAAAGACCTAAACAGACATTTCTCCAAAGAAAACGTATGGATGGCTAACAAACACATGAAAAGATGCTCAACATCTATCATTATTAGAGAAATGCAAATCAAAACCACAATGAGATATCACCTCGCACCACTCATAATGGCCATCATCAAAAAGTCTGCAAACAATAAATGCTGGAGAGGGTGTGGAGAAAAGGGAATGCCCTTGCACTGTTGGTGGGAATGTAAATTGATACAGGCACTATGGAAGATGGTATGGAGATTCCTTAAGAAACTGGAAATAAAACCACCATATGACCCAGAAATTCCACTCCTAGGCATATACCCTGAGGAAACCAGGGCTGAAAAAGACACATGTATCCCATTGTTCACTGCAGCACTATTTACAATAATTAGAACATGGAAGCAACTTAAATGTCCATTGACAGATGAATGGATAAATAAGTTGTGGTACATTTACACAACAGAATATTACTCAGCCATAAAAAGGAATGCATTTGAGTCAGTTCTAATGAGGTCTATGAACCTAGAACCTATTATACAGAGTGAAGTGAGTCAGAAAGAGAAAGATAAATATCGTATTCTAACACACATACGGAATCTAGAAAAATGATTCTGAAGAATTTATTTACAGGGTAGCAATGGAGAAACAGACATAGAGAATAGACTTATGGACATGGGGAGAGGGAAGAAGAGGATGAGATGCATGGAAAGAGTAACATGGAAACTTATATTACCATATGTAAAATAGATAGCCAATGGGAATTTGCTGTATGACTCAGGAAACTAAGACAGGGGCTCGATATCAACCTAGAGGGATGGGATGGGGTGGGAGATGGGAGGGAGGTTCAAAATGGAGGGGATATATGTATACCTATGGCTGATTCATGTCGAGGTTTAACAGAAAATAAAAAAATTCTGTAAAGCAATTATCCTTCAATAAAAAATAAATTTAAAAAATTATCATAGACTGGGTGGCTTAAACAATAAACATTTTTTCTCTCAGATCTGGAGTCTGGGAGGGCCAAGATCAAGCACAACCAATTGGGTCCCTGGTGAAAGCTCTCTTACAGATGGCTGCCTTTTCACATGTTGGGGAGAGAGCGAACATCTCTCTTGTGTCTCTTCTTATAAAGGGCGCTAATCTTATACCTGAGGGCCCCACTCCATAACCTAACAACCTTTTTTAAAAGGCCCCATCTCCAAACACCATTATATTGGGCATTAGGACTTCAAAATGTGACCTGGGGGGAGACACACATACTCAGTCCATGGTATCTGCTCTGGAAGGCTTTGCTCCTTCCATTGCTCTCCACCTCTGCTCCTGATCCAGCAAGCAGACACTTGTCACACAGACACTTGTCACACTGGTCTCTTCTCCTGGCTACTTTCTCTGGGGCCCAGCTGATTCCCACCCCATCTTTTCCCAGAACCCCCTTCTTCCCCAGTCATAGTCTGAAGCTATTTGCGTGGCATGAGGAACTGGACTGGCAAGGGTAGCTGATATCTGGAAGAGGGGGATCCTGAAGCTCCACAGTCCAGGCAGGGACAGCCTCTGGGAGGGGCTGGATCCACCGTGCCTCCAGGCTGCTGTTCCAGTTCCTCTTCCTAATGTTTGGTTTAGGTTCTTTGCATTCTCTATTTATATTTTTAATCCCTTTTCCTGTTCATGGTGCCCCTTTCTCCCCTTAGGTACTTCATGTCTTCATGCTTTTTGGCCTGTATCCAAGCCTCTCTAGGGAAAGAAGACACTGTCAATTCTCTATTTCTTAATGTAAATGGAAGTCATAGGATTCCACTCCTCGGTCTGTTCTCTGATTAGGTACTGGAAGGCTTTCCCCCCATGGAAATATCTGAGGTGAGGAGCTAGAGTAGGAGGCAGAGGTGTCTACCCTGTGCTGCTGAAAACCCTGCCCAAAGAAGGCTTTTCTACATGCAGCTCTTGGTCTCTACCTTATGCCAACTTATCTTGAGATTTATTTTCTTCATTAGTGAACCAGAAATGGTCCTTTGGGTCACTACTTGCTACTTCAGCCGTGTAGAATTGTAAAGGGGTAAACAATGTGATCCCTGACCTCAAGGTGTGTCCACGAGATTGATGGGCCAAGCAGACAAGAGGAACACAAGTGACTGTAAGGTAGGGTATGTGCAATTGTGTGTGAGTGCTCACTTGCTCAGTCATGTCTGAATCTTTGTGACCTCAGGGACTATAGCCCACTAGGCCCTTCTGTCCATTGGATTTTTCAGGAAAGAATACTGTAGTTGGTTGCCATTTCCTCCTCCAGGGGATCTTCCTGACCCAGGGTTTGAACCTGTGTCTCCTATATTCGCAGGCAGATTCTGTACCACTGAGCCACCTGGGAAGCCCCTTGCATGCAGAAGACATCCATAAATACCGACATTGAGGAGCAGAAGAACAGAATTAAAGGCAGTGCTTAGTTCTGCTGGGAGAATCTGAGAAGACTGTCTGGAGGAGGTGGCAGAGGGGCATAGCCTAGAGAAGAGGATGGTCTGGAGTTGTCTAAGAAGAGAAGTATTTCTGCTAGAGCTAAAAGTCTGGGTAGGGAGCCAAAATCGGGGATGGGGAGAAGAGCGCTGAAGCCACATCAAGGAGAACTGATGATGAAGCTGCTTTCACTCACTTTGCTGTGCAACTCAATTTCCTTTACCTTCCGGATCTCATCTGCCTTCCATGTGAGTCCTGCCAATGAAAGCCTTCTCTAGCCAGGATAGAATCTTTATGCAAAATAGAAAAAATACTGGCAGGGTCCTGCAGGTATACAGTGCGGACAGCAGATGGCGCCTCTGTGCGGACAGCAGATGGCGCCTCTGTGCGAACTGGGACAGCCTTAGCTGAAGACTTGGTGAGCCCAGTAGAGATTCATTCCCTTTGTGCCTTCACCAGAGCATTCTAAATTGGGGTTAATGAGCAAAATCGTACAGGACAGCCTTATCGATGCACCCTGAGCCCTAGCCCCATGCTATGAATATGTTGACCCCTTTTACAGCTCTCAGTTCAGTTGAGTCGCTCGGTCATGTCAGACTCTTTGTGACCCCATGGACTGCAGCAGGCAGGGCGTCCTTGTCCATCACCAACTCCAGGAGCTTGCTCAAATTCATGTTCATTGAGTCAGTGATGCCATCCTACAATCTCATCCTCTGTTATCTCCTTCTTCTCCTGCCTTCAATCTTTTCTAGCATCAGGGTCTTTTCAAATGAGTCAGTTCTTTGCATCAGGTGGCCAAAGTATTGGCGTTCCAGCTTCAATATCAGTCCTTTCAATGAATATTCAGGGTTGATTTCCTTTAGGATTGATTGGCTTGATCTTCTTGCTCTCCAAGGGACTCTCAAGAGTCTTCTCCAACATCACAGTTCAAAAGCATCAGTTCTTCACTCAGTTTTCTTCATGGTCCAACTCTTACATCCATACATGACTACTGGAAAAACCATAGCCTTGACTAGATGGACTTTTGTTGACAAAGTAATCTCTCTGCTTTTTAATATGCTATCTAGGTTGGTCAAAACTTTCCTTCCAAGGAGTAAGCGTCTTTTAATTTCATGGCTGCAGTTACCATCTGCTGTGATTTTGGAGCCCCCCAAAATAAAGTCAGCCACTGTTTTCCCATCTATTTGCTATGAAGTGATGGGACCACACACCATGATCTTAGTTTTCTGAGTGTTGAGCTTTAAGCCAACTTTTCTGCTCTCCTCTTTTACGTTCATCAAGAGGCTCTTTAGTTCTTCTTCACTTTCTGCCATAAGGGTGGTGTCATCTGCATATCTGAGGTTATTGATATTTCTCCCAGCAATCTTGATTCCAGCTTGTGCTTCCTCCAGCCCATTGTTTCTCATGATGTAATCTGCATATAAGTTAAAAAATCAGTGACAATATACAGCCTTGATGTACTCTTTTTCCTGTTTGGAACCAGTCTGTTTTTCCATGTCCAGTTCTAACTGTTGCTTCCTAACCTGAATACAGGTTTCTCAAGAGGCAGGTCAGGTGGTCTGGTATTTCCATCTCTTTCAGAATTTTCCACAGTTTATTGTGATCCACACAGTCAAAGGCTTTGACATAGTCAATAAAGCAGAAATAGATGTTATGTCCATGAATCAGGCAAATTGGAAGTGGTCAAAGAGGAGATGGCAAGAGTAAATGTTGACATTTTAGGAATCAGTGAACTCAAATGGACTGAAATGGGTAAATTTAACTTAGATGACAATTCTATCTACTACTGAGGGCAAGAATCCCTTAGTAGAAATGGAATAACCATAATAGTCAACAAAAGAGTCCAAAATGCAGTACTTGGATGCAATCTCAAAAACAATGAATAATTTCTTTTCATTTCCAAGGCAAACCATTCAATATCATGGTAATCAAGTCTATGCCCCAAACAGTAATGCTGAAGAAGCTGAAGTTGAATGGTTTTATGAAGACCTACAAGGCCTTCTAGAACTAACACCCAAAAAAGATGTCCTTTTCATTACAAGGGACTGGAGTGCAAAAGTAGGAAGTCAAGAAACACCTGGAGTAACAGGAAAATTTGGCCTTGGAGTACAGAATGAAGCAGAGCAAAGGCTAACAGAGTTTTGCCAAGAGAATGCATTGGTCATAGCAAATACCATCTTCCACCAACACAAGAGAAACCTCTACACATTGACATCACCTCAGGTCAACACCAAAATCAGATTGATTATATTATTTGCAGCTAAAGATGGAGAAGCTCTATACAATCACCAAAAGCAAGACTGGGAGCTGACTGTGGCTCAGGTCATGAACTCTTTATTGCAAAATTCAGACTTAAATTGAAGAAAGTAGGGAAAACCACTAGACCATTCAGGTATGACCTAAATCAAATCCCTTATGATTATACAGTGAAAATGAAAACAAAAAAAAAATCTAGATTTAAGGGACTAGATCTGGTAGACAGAGTGCCTGATGAACTACGGACAGAGGCCCATGACATTGTACAAGAGACGGATCAAGATCATCCCCAAGAAAAAGGAATGCAAAAAAGCAAAATGGCTACCTAAGGAGGTCTTACAAATAGCTGTGGAAAGAAGAAAATCAGAAAGTAAAGGAGAAAAGGAATGATACACCCATTTGAATGCAGAGTTCCAAAGAATAGCAAGGAGAGGTAAGAAAGCCTTCCTTAGCAATCAATGCAAAGAAATAGAGGAAAACAATAGAATGGGAAAGACTAGAGATCTCTTCAAGAAAATTAGAGATACCAAGGGAACATTTCATGCAAAGATGGGCTCAATAAAGGACAGAAATGATATGGACCTATTAAGAAGAGGTGGCAAGAATACACAGAAGAACTGTACAAAAAAGATTGTCATGACCCAGATAATCATGATGATGTGATCACTCATCTAAAGTCAGACATCCTGGAATGTGAAGTCAAGTGGGCCTTAGGAAGCATCACTATGAAGAAAGCTAGTGGAGGTGATGGAATTCCAGCTGAGCTATTTCAAATCCTAAAACATGATGCTGTGAAAGTGCTGCACCTAATATGCCAGCAAATTTGGAAAGCTCAGCAGTGGCCACAGGGCTGGGAAAGATCAATTTTCATTCCAGTCCCAAACAAAGACAAGTCAAAGAACGCTCAAACTACTGCACAATTGCACTGATCTCACACACTAGTAAAGTAATGCTCAAAATTCCCCAAGCCAGGCTTCAACCATATGTGAACCGTGAACTTTCAGATGTTCAAGCTGGTTTTAGAAAAGGCAGAAGAACCAGAGATCAAATTGCCAACATCCTCTGGAGCATCAAAAAAACAAGAGAGTTCCAAAAATATATCTATTTCTATTTTATTGACTATGCCAATGCCTTTGACTGTGTGGATCACAATAAACTGTGAAAAATTCTGAAAGAGATGGAAATACCAGACCACCTGACCTGCCTCTTGAGAAACCTGTATGCAGGTCAGGAAGCAACAGTTAGAACTGGAATTGAACCAACAGGCTGGTTCCAAATAGGAAAAGGAGTACGTCAAGGCTGTGTATTGTCACCCTGCTTATTTAACTTATACGCAGAGTACATCATGAGAGACGCTGGGCTGGAGGAAGCACAAGCTGGAATCGAGATTACCAGGAGAAATATCAGTAACTTCAGATATGCAGATGACACCACCCTTATGGCAGAAAGTGAAGAACTAAAGAGCCTCTTGATGAAAGTGGAAGAGGAGAGTAGAAAAGTTGGCTTAAAACTCAGCATTCAGAAAACTAAGATCATGATATCTGGTCCCATCACTTCATGAGAAATAGTTGGGGAAATAGTGGAAATAGTGGCTAACTTTATTTTGGGGGGCTCCAAATTCACTGCAGATAGTGATTGCAGCAATGAAATTAAAAGACACTTACTCCTTGGAAGGAAAGTTTTGACCAACCTAGATAGCATATTAAAAAGCAGAGACATTACTTTGCCAACAAAGGTGTGTCTAGTCAAGGCTATGGTCTTTCCAGTAGTCATGTATGGATGTGAGAAAGCTAAGTGCCAATGAACTGGTGTTTTTGAACTGTGGTGTTAGAGAAGATTCTTGAGAGTCCCTTGGACTGCAAGGAGATCCAATCAGTCCATCCTAAAGGAGATCGGTCCTGGGTGTTCATTGGAAGGACTGATGTTGAAGCTGGAACTCCAATACTTTGGCCACCTGATGCGAAGAGCTGACTCATCTGAAAAGACCCTGATCCTGGAAAAGATTGAAGGCAGGAGAAGGGGACGACAGAGGATGAGATGATTGGATGGCATCACTGACTTGATGAATGTGAGTTTGGGTAAACTCTGGTAGTTCATGATGGACAGGGAGGCCTGGCATGCTGTAATCCATTGGGTAGCAAAGAGTCGGACATGACTGAGCCACTGAACTGAACTGAATGGGTTATGGCCCTTGGTTTGAAAAACACTAATTGGAACCACCAAGAGACAAGATTCTGAGAAAGCATAGGCAAATTCTGGCTAAACCTGATGGTTCTGTCCTTGGGGCTTCCCTGCTGGCTTAGACTGTAAATGATATGCCTGTAATACAGGAGTTCTGGGTTCAATTCTTGGATTAGGATGAGCCCTGGATCAGGGAATGGCTACCACTCTGGTATTCATGCCTGGAGAATTCCATGAACAGAGGAACATGGTCCATGATGTCTTAAAGAGTTAGACTCAACTGAGCAACTAACATACACAGAAACTTAGTGACAGAGCCTGGGGTCAATGAGGAGGTGTCTGGGCCTGCAGTCAGATTTGTTTCTGTGCTGCGGTCAGGCAGTGACATGGGTGAATGCCCTGGAATATTTCCACCTTCCATTATGTCCCATGTCCAGCACCCAGCAGCCTCCTGTGCCTCCTGGAAGTCTCCTTGTGATGATGGCAATGGCAACACCCTTGTTCTCTGTCCCTCCACGTCTGTATCGCTGCTTCCACTATCCCAGGGCTATTGGACCTGCTTCTCATCCAAGACCGTGGGGAGATGAGGTGTGCGCTGCGTAACCTTGCAGCCCCAGCACTTGCAGACCGCCTGGCTACAAGAACTCCGTGAATGCTGGCTGAATGAATGAGGGGGTAAAGAAACAAATGGTGGTGATCCTATTGAAGTCATCAGAGTCCTCCTGAGGAGCTCCAGAGTTTGCCACTTCAGTGGTCCTCAGGAGCCAGGCAGGTAGCATCACTGCATGGAGCAGAGCATGTGGGAGAAAACAGACATCATACCCACGAAACCCCTTGAAAAGTGAGTGTCTATGTGTGTGCTCCTTTCCTGTTGCCACTGTAACAGATCACCACAAAGTTAAACTCTTGGTTTAAAACAACAGAAGCTTACCCTCTTTTACCTAGAGTTTTGCTGCCAGACTCTAAACAGAACCTTCAGGGCTAAAATCAAAGTGTCAGTAGGCTGGCTTCCTCTAGAGGCTCTGGGGTAGAATCCATTCCTTCCATCTGCCAGCCTCTTGGCTTGTGGCCCCATCACTCTCGTCTCTGGCTATGTAGTCACACAGCCTTCTCCTTTTTTGCATCAAGTCTCTCTTAGTCTCCCCTTTATAAGGACCCTCATGATTATAATTTGGGCCCAGGATCATAGTCCCATCTTAGTATCCTTACGTATATCTTCAAAGTCCTTTTTGCTGGATAAAGTAACATTGTTAGGTTCTGGGTTTTCGACCAGGATATTTGGAATCATTCTCTAGTCTACCATCCTATGACTGAGTGGAGTCAGAGGGAGGTTGGAATTAGGAGGAACCCAAGATTCTTCTGGTCCAGTAAGATTGAGGGCAGGACCAGAAAGGGGTGACAGAGGATGAGATGGTTGGATGGTATGGCTGACTCAATGGACATGAGTTTGAGCAAACTCTGGGAGAACATGGACAGGGAAGCCTGACGTGCTACAGTCTATGGGGACGCAAAGAGTAGGACATGATTTAGCGGCTGAACAACAAAAAATCTCCATACTGTAGACAGGGTACGTGAAGTCTGAAGAGAGGAAGTGACTTGCCTATAGCACTGGTTGGTTAGGATTAGATCAGGATTGCATTTCAGGTCTCTGCTGTTTCCACAACAGCTACTTCTCGGAGGTCTCCTATGGCTCTTATGCATTTCTCAGAAATGGATCCTTAAGAGTGCTATCTGAAATGCCAGGCAAAGTTTCAGCACTGGTATTTTCCACTCTAAAAGTCAGACATGTTGTCAGTTATTTTGAGACTTTTGGAGTTGAACTAATACAGGAAAAGCTGGTGTTACTTTCCACAGAGATGGTGCATCCTTAAAATCTTGAGGATTTTCAAACCCCCAGGAGCTGCCAGAGGCATCTTAAAATAAATGTAGGCAACTCCTTTTTCTTAATCCCATTAATTATTCATGCCTTACTTTCTATTCAAATTACTCATCTCCCAAGTAATCCATACATTTCCCCCTTAGCTGGAATCATGCAGTTCAGTAAATCCAAAGAAGGTTTCAGGCCTTATGTTCAGAGAGCCAAATCCTTGCTCTTCAGCATAGGGAATGATTAGGAGGTTTAACCTTTTTCTTCAAAGTTGAGCCAGCATCAGAAAAGAAATATAAGAACTAATTTAGGAAAAAGAACCAGGGAAGATGTGATTGGTCAGTCACATGGCACCCCCAACCCAGGGTATCCCTGGATATTAGTGAGAGATAGATCCTCCCTAGTGGTGTCTCTGAACATGCCCCAATACCTAAATCTACTCTTATGAAACCAACATGGCTTGTCAATTAATTTAGGTAGAGAGATTGATAGATAGGACTCTTTATACATATGTTCAGTTCAGTTCAGTCGCTCAGTTGTGTCCATCTCTGCGACTCCATGGACTGTAGCACACTAGGCTTCTGTCCTTCACCTTCTCTCAGAGCTTGCTCAAACTCATATCCATTGTGTCAGTGATGCCATCCAACCATCTCATCTTCTGTTGTCCTCTTCTCCTCCCGCCTTCAATCTTTCCTAGCATCAGCACTTTTCTGAGTCGGTTCTTCACATCAAGTGGTCAATGTATTGGAGCTTCAGCTTCAGGATCGGTCCTTCCAATGAATATTCAGGACTAATTGCCTTTAGTATTGACTAGTTCGATCTCCTTTCTGTCCAAGGGACTCTCAAGAGTCTTCTCCAGCACCAGTTTGAAAGTATCTATTCTTCAGTGCTCAGTTTTCTTTATGGTCCAACTCTCACATCCATACAAGACTACTGGAAAAGCCATAGCTTTGACTATATGGTCCTTTGTCAGTAAAGTAATGTATCTGCTTTTTAATATGCTGTTTTGTCACAGGTTTGTCATAGCTTTTCTTCCAGGGAGCATGTGTCTTTTAATTTCATGGCTGCAGTCACCATCTTCTGTGATTGTGGAGCCCCTCAAAATAAAGTCTCTCACTGTTTCCATTATTTCCCCATTTATTCGCCATGAAGTGATGGGACCAGATGCTATAATCTTCGTTTTTTGAATGTTGAGCTTTAAACCAGCTTTTTCATTCTCTTCTTTCACTTTCATCAAGAGGTTCTTTAGGTCCTCTTCACTTTCTGCCAAAAAGGTGGTGTTGTCTGTGTATCTGAGGTTATTGATATTTCTCCTGGTGATCTTGATTCCAGCTTGTGCTTCATCTAATCTGGTATTTTGCATGATGTACTCTGAATATAAGTTAAATAAGCAGAGTGACAATATACAGCTTTGATATACTCTTTTCTCAATTTGGAACCAGTATGTTGTTCCATGTCTGGTTCTAACTTTTGCTTCTTGACCTGTGTACAGATTTCTCAAGAGGCAGATAAGGTGGTCTGGTATTCCCATCTCTTTCTGAATTTTCCACAGTTTTTTTTTTGTGATCCACACAGTTAAAGGCTTTGGTGTAGTCAATGAAGCAGAAGTAGATGTTCTTCTGGAATTCTCTTGCTTTTTCAATGATCCAACGTATGCTGGTAATTTGATCTCTGGTTCCTCTGCCTATACTGTTGAAGCCTAGCTTGGAGAATTTTGAGCATTACTTTGCTAGTGTGTGAGATGAGTGCAATTGTGCAGTAGTTTGAACATTCTTTGGCATTGCCTTTCTTTGGCATTGGAATGAAAACTGACCTTTTCTAGTCCTGTGGCCAATGCTGAGATTTCCAAATTTGCTGGCATATTGAGTACAGCACTTTCACAGCATCATCGTTTAGGATTTGAAATAGCTCAACTGGGATTTCATCACCTCCACTAGCTTTGTTGGTAGTGATGCTTCCTAAGGCCTACCTGACTTAGAATTCCCTGGTGGCTCAGATGGTAAAAATCTGCCTGCAATGCAAGAGACCCAGGTTCAATCCCTGGGTCAGGAAGATCCCCTGAAGGTGGGCATGGCAACCCACTCTGGTATCCTTGCCTGGAGAATCCTACTGACAGACGAGCCTAATGGGCTACAGTCCATGGGTTCACAAAGAGTCAGACATGACTAAGTGACTGACACTTTCACATATACATATATATATCTATACAAGTACACATATATGTATATAGATCAGCATGTGTGTATTCTTGTATGATCCTTTTAGAATAATGCATTCCATAACTTTACTTTCATCACTGCTGTGTAAAGTAGAATTTAATGATACTGTTTTCCAATACTAAAAGGACAGTGATGCAAGTGGGAAGAGCTTATTGGCATGTTTTGGATGCAGAGAAAGGTCCTTGTTCTCCTTTATGATTCTCATCCTTAGATAAGAATCATGTCCTGTCCATTCACTGACAAGACAGATGAAGGCTGTATATGTCTCCTGCAAAAAGTCTGGACAGGAAAGCAAATGTCCTCACCCAGAGCTGTAGATCTGAACAGGTGCCCAGTTGGGGCCCCCATTGATGTGTCACCTAGAGGAGGGCCTCAGATTTTGGGCTACATTCCTACAGAATTTGGACAGTTGTGCCTGCAGTGGGGGTGGTTATTCCATTGTGCATCTCTCTTGCAGCTCTGATCACTTGGAACATTCATGGAATTATTTACATGCTTTACTTTTCATTCCTTCTGAACTGGAAGCTCCACCCCTGACTTCCAATATGTTTCTCCAACCTGAAGACCTGGCAGCCAGCTCTCAATATTTGTTAAATGCATGCTTTGGGTGAGATTTTCCTATCCTGAGGTTTTTTTTTTTTTTTATCTTTTATATTAGCCAAACTTTGAGGCTTTCTGTAGCATAAATGATAAATATCCACA
Organism: Antilocapra americana; assembly: GCA_007570785.1. Lineage (NCBI taxonomy): Eukaryota > Metazoa > Chordata > Mammalia > Artiodactyla > Antilocapridae > Antilocapra > Antilocapra americana. The sequence goes on along the minus strand of ML660200.1, from coordinate 4,388,981 downwards.
AGAGCCAGTAGGGTGACAACAGGACCTCAGTGAGGACAGACAGTTGGGAGCACTGGGCTCAGGGCATGGAGTGTGCTCATCAATGGGCAGAGCTACTCAGCTCCAGCCAATTGTAGATATTTATGAATATGAAGTTAGTATTTCAAGATATTTTTTTTTCAAAAGAAGCTGGAAAAATACAAATTTTAATGTAAAACTATGTCTGGATTAGGGTCTGCAGGCCTAAGAACTGAGCTTAAGAATTTTCTTGTCTAAAGTAATCAGACCATCTAGTTCATACAAGGAACATGCTAGGGCAACAGGCAGCTGGATTGCTGTCTGTCTCTTTCCTTCAAAAACACTTTGTTTTGTTCTAAGAGTGTTAAATTATCAACTACTTAACCTTCTGCTGTACTACATTTATGAGTAGCTCCAAAATGATCCACTTCTTGTGAAATGATCATGAGTGTGTGCATGCTAAGTCGCTTCAGTCGTGTCCGACTCTTTGTGACCCTATGGACTGTAGCCCACCAGGCTCTATGTCCATGGGATTCTCCAAGCAAGAATTCTCCAGGATTGGGTTGCCATACCCTCCTGCAGGGGATATTCCTGACCCAGGGTTCGAACCCATGTCTCTTAAGTTTCCTGCATTGGCAGCTGTGTTCTTTACCACTAGCACCACCTAGGATTTTGCCCACTGTGGGGACATGATCATGAGGGAGATTAAATCAAAATAGAATTAGAAAGAACACGTATTGCTTGGCCATTAATTTTGTCATAGTGAACAAATGTCAATCACTTGCTAGATGGATAGGGGATTCTATGACAGACCCAAAGATGAGTTAAAGCATCATTCTCATCCTCCAAGACAAGTCGTGCCCTCAAACTCAGGGAAAGGGCCCCATTGCCGCTTGGACTTCTTGTGCTCACAGATGTCCCAGGGAATCTTGCAAAGGTGCTGATCCTGATTCAGGAGGTTTGGGGTGAGGCCTGAGATTCCGCATTTCTGACAAGCTCCTGATTGATGCTGCTGCTGCTGCTGGGTCAACCTACATTTTCAGCAGTGAAGCTCAGAGATCCTGCGCTGGCCTTCTGGCTATCCTCCTCCCAACTGGTGAGGAGTTTTGGGGATCCTTTGACCATGCAGAGGCCATGCCACCCACCTTCTTGGCCCTACTCTGGGTGCTGGGACCCAGAGATTCCCTTCTTGAATGGCTCTGAGCCCTCATTCAAGACCTACATGGCCCTCTTTTCTTAAACATCCTCCCAAGGTGCCACCCAGATGCTCACCTTCAGGCCTTGAGCCTTAGCCGGGTTGTTCACGGGAGGCACAGAACGAACTGATGTGAGGCCTGCGGTATCCACATGCATAGGCATGGGGTCCAGCAAACGATCTGTCAAGCCCTTCAGGCGATTCTTCTATACACTCAGGCTGAGAATCACTGCTTTAGATGAAGCCAGACCAGAGGCAAATACAAGTTGCTTGGAAATCCTCCAAAATAACAAGAGATCACACCCAGGGCCAACGTCATTCCTCTCCCTCCAGCAATGTTGTGAGGAAGCCTCCTGTCTGTTTTCCTCTTAGCTTGACCACTAGCTTTTGATTTTGAACAAAATAGCTCCCTGTCTCAGCTTCTAAGATTAGGCTAAAAAATAAGATAATTCAGGTCTTCTATATCTAAGCAACCTAGGATCTGAAAATAAATCTCTTAAAATCTATGAAATATCTTCAGTTTCACTTGTTCACATTGATCAGTGTTATAAATATATGTAACTCCTGGGTTAGATGGGAGGTAGAGGGCACCATGGGACAATTACTCTAGAGTAACACATCTTGAGGCTTCCCTGGTGGCTCAGTGGTAAAGAATCCACCTGCAATGCAAGAGATGCAATACAGGAAGTGCAATGCAGGAGTCTCGGCTTTGATCTCCAGGTTGGGAAGATCCCCTGGAGGAGGAGATGGCAATAATCCATTCCAATAATTTTGCCTGGAGAATTCCATGGACAGAGGAGCCTAGTGGACTGCAGTCCATGGAGTCACAAGAGTCAGACATGACTAGCAACTACACAACACAACATCTGAAATTTCAGTGTGCAATTGAATGATCCAGGGATGCTATAAAAAAATGAGTTTCTCATTGATTAAGTCTGGAGTGGGTCCTGGGATTGTGCATTTACAGCAGGCTTCCAGGTAATGGCCATGCTGCTGAGCTGGGAAGCAGACTTCAATAACAAGTTTCTATAGTGTCAGTATCTTTAATGAGATTGCTTCCTGCTGAAGACCTAGGGTTAGTTTGAAAGAGAAACGATATTTTATAGAGGCAGGGAATAGATTGAGAATAATTTATAGCAGGGTACACAAGAGCATACTGTTTAGTAGGTAATGTAATCAGTGAACTGTAACCAGTCATAAACTGAAGAGAGTGTGTCCCCATTAAAGCTAGACTCAGCTCTAGCCTGTTGGTCTATGGGATAATGTGGTCCAATATTACCAGATTTTCCAACTTTTTAAGAGACTCCAGAAACTGAGTTCCTTGAAATATTTTAATTTTCAAGTGTTTTCAGTTAAATGAATTGATACTAAACTTACCTGTCCAACTAAACCAAAGCTATTCAAAGAAGTCAAAAATATTAAATACATGAGTGGAGCTCAAATGGTCTGTGAGAAGATAAATTTAGGAAGGAGAAAGAAATCTGTTTTAGGTTCTGGTAGAAGGCAGGGTAGGGAGAGGACATCAGACAATCAAAAGCCTACCTGAGTCTAATTGGAGTGGAAAAGGGGAACACAAAAGTAAAGAAAAAGAAAAAAAAAAGGAGGTGGGAGAGCTCATATCAACTTGACTACTTCCAAAGATGTACTTCATCTCTTCCTTTCATGGCTGAAGCAGAATTTCTCCCACTGAGATTAGGGTGGGGAAAAATGAAGAGGCAGGGGGCTCATGGCTGAATCTGAATAATAAGTAATGTGTTTTCAGTCATAGTGGGGAAGAACCTTGGACCCCTCTCTCCCCATATTTCCCTTGGGGGATGTTTTCTGCATCTACCTGCTGAGTTTGCTTTGTCTTCACTTGGAGATGCTCTGGGGCCATAGGTTGTCCAAGTGCCTGTGAGTAGCCTTTTGGATGGGAAGATTCCAGAGGGCATCTCCAAAGGACAGCTGGCCAAAATAAGTTGGAGAGATGTTATCTGGTTCAAATTCTCATTTTGTGACATCACACATCTCAGTGAGGGCACAGACTAAAATCAAATCTTGCAAAGTCAAGTTTCAGTGCCCTTCTCAACTTCACCTCTGGGTTACTGGAAATATTAAATGTGAGTCTGTTTCTGGTTCATCGATATGGTCATCTGTGTTGTGTTTTAGATTACATATAGAAGTGATATCTTATGGTAGTTGTCTTTCTCTTTTTGACTTACTTCAATTAGTATGATAATCTCTACTATATAATCCAGCAGTTTACTCCTGGACATTTATCCCAGAGAAATGAAGACTTACATGCTCACACAAAATCTCACAGAGGAATGACTTATAGCAGCTTTACATGTAATAGCCCTTAACTGGACACAACTTAGCTGTCCTTCAGTGGGCAAGTGGGTAAATACATTGTGGTACATCTATACCTCTGTATCATTGAATACTATTCAGCAGTAAAAACGAAAAAACTCAATACATGCAATAACCTAGGTGAATCTCCAGAGTAGTAAGTTGAGTGAAAAAAAAAAAAACCAATAAAGTCCAATAGGTTGTAGACTGTCTAATGCCATTTGGATAACATTTTTGAAATGATAAAATTACAGAAATGGAGAAAGAGATTAGTGGTTGCCAAAGATTAAGGAGGAAGTGGATGTGGGAGGGCAGCAGGTCAAAGGGTAACAAGAACATCCTTGTGGTGTTGGAAATACTCTGTCTTGTCGTAGTCTACAGTCTTGGAAGATGTGCCATTGAGAGAAACTGGTTAAAACGGTGTATGGGCTCTCTCTGCATTATTTCTTACAACTGCTTGTGGATCTACAATTATCTCAAATGAAAGAGTTTAATTAAAAACACAACTTGGTAGGTTAAAAAAAGATCGCAAACTATTGCATCCTATGAATATACTGCAATTTATTAAGCCAGTTTCTTAGTGTCTTACATTCAGGTTATTATAATTTTTCTTATTTCAGAAAGCACTGGTATGAATACCCTTACAGCTAAATTTTGGCACATACCTTTATGCATTTTCTTATTGTGTATCCCTAGAAATGGAATTGCTGGTCAAAGGCTACTTATTTTCTTTCACACACTCAGAATCCTGTTGCATCTAAAGTATAGAAAGATTCAATATTGGGAAGCACTGAACCTATGTGAACATTCAAGATGTGAACAGAAAAAAAAATGTTAAAGAGATTCCAGTCCTAATTTTATCTTGAACAATTTAACCTTAGAAGGTTGCAAGTACAGCACACTAAGCACATTTTAAAGGCTTTTGATACACATTTCAAGATTTTTTCATTTAAAAAATGTGGCTATTAATAGTACCTATCTTCTGGGCTGGTTATTGGAATTAAATGCATGGAAAGCACTTGATAGAATGCTTGGCACATAATAAAGCCTCAGTAAATGTTAGCTGCCATTTGGATTTTGATCATATCTGGATTCCACAAATGATGCAGCAGTTTATACACGCCTGGTATGAGAAGCCCATTGCCTCAAATCCTTGCCAGCGCTAGGCGTGATCAATCTTTGTACCAGGCATTTCATCTTTGCCACATTTTATTGTTATTTTAATTTGCATCTCTTAGATTACTAATGACCTGGAACACATTTTTCATGTATGTGTTGGTCATTCATATGTATTCTTTTATGTTTCGATATTTATATCCTTGTCCTTTTCTCAATTAGGATATTTCTTTGTTGCTTTGAAGGAATTTTCATTAACTGTTTTTCACATATGGTGAAATATTTTTATTAACTTGTTCAGCTTTTAATCCTCTAAATTATGGGTCTTTTTCTTCCAGTTTCATTGAGATATAATTAACTCCAACTCTAAGTTTAAGTTCTTCAGCACAGTGATTTGACTTACATACTTCATGATGTGATTATCACAGTAGGTTTAGTGAACATCAGTTCATCTCATATAGATACAAGATTAAAGAAACAAACAAAATTCCTGTGAAGAAAATTCTTAAGATTTACTCTCTCAATTCAGTTCAGTTCAGTCGCTCAGTCGTGTCTGACTCTGCACAGACACACAGAACAGCACACCAGGCCTCCCTGTCCATCACCAACTCCCGGAGTCAACCCAAACCCATATTCATTGAGTCAGTGAAGCCATCCAACAATCTCATCCTCTGTCGTCCTCTTCTTCTCTTGCCCTCAATCTTTCCCAACATCAGGGTCTTTCCAAATAAATCAGCTCTTCATATCAGGTGGCCAAAGTATCGGAGTTTCAGCTTCAGCATCAGTCCTTCCAATGAATATTCAGGACTGATTTCCTTTAGGATGGACTGGTTGGATCTTCTTGCAGTCCAAGGGACTCTCAAGAGTCTTCTCCAACACCACAGTTCAAAAGCATCAATTCTTTTGTGCTCAGTTTCCTTTATAGTCCAACTCTCACTAAGATCATGGCCTCCAGTCCCATCACTTCATGGCAAATAGATGGAGAAACAGTGGAACCAGTGGCTGATTTTATTTTTCTGGGCTCCAAAATCACTGCAGATGGTGATTGCAGCCATGAAATTAAAAGACGCTTACTCCTTGGAAGGAAAGTTATGACCAACCTAGACAGCATATTGAAAAGCAGAGACATCACTTTGTCAACAAAGGTCCATCTTGTCAAGGCTATGGTTTTCCAGTGGTCATGTATGGATGTGAGAGTTTACTCTCTCAACTTTCACACATAACTTATAGCAGTGTTAATTATGTTTATAATATTGTAATATTACATCTCTACTACTTATAATTGGGATTTTGCACCTTTTGACCACCTTTATCCAATTACCTCTTCCCATCCTCCCTCCTCCAACCCTGTCTCCACCTCTGGTAACCACAAATCTGATCTCTTTTCTATGAGTTTGTTTGCTTCCTGATACAAAATTTTAAAAGTCCTTAGGTAGTCATATTTACTAGTAATTTCTTTATGGGTTTTTGGTATTGATGTTATGTCTGTTAGAACGTTCCTCATAAGAAAACGTACAGACACCTTTATTTTCTTGAATTTTTGCTGACACTTGAGTGCAAATAGTTGCTTGTTCATGATTCACTCTTATCATGGCTGAGTGCATGATCCTCTAAAAAATATTCAGTCCTTTGACTTTAAGACTGTGATAAGCACCCATGGACCCACCACCCAATATTATAACTAGGATATGGAAATAATTTACATTCTTCTTTGTGATCTGCCCTTACTCTATTCTACTTCCTCTTTTTCTTCAGAAAATCACTTAGAAGTCTGTGTTGATCCTTTCCTTTTTCATAATTTCATCTTATCTACATGTTTTTGGGAGACACATATATTGTATTTGAATTTTTTCCACCATATAAAAGAGTGTTATGCCACATGTGATTGTCTGGCACTATTTTTTCTCCTTTAGTATTACGCTACTCTGCTCAATCATTCTGCCGTGTCTCACTGTATTTTACTTTGACTGTTGTATGCGCTCAGTTGTGTCTGTACACCACTGTGTTTTTCCTACACTTTTCCATTTATAAACATTCAGGTCACTATTATTGCTTAGCACTGTTCTGAATACACTTATACTTAGTGCACAAGAGAAAAAATTTCTGTTGGATATACATCAAGAAGTAGAATTGCTGAGCTATGTATATTACGTGTCAAACTGTTTTCCAAGGTGATTATATATGTTTTCCTTCCAGAAGTATTATTTAAGAGATTATGAAACTACATCCTCTCCAACACTTAATGTCACTAGATTTTTAAATTTTTGCTAAATGGATAGTGTTAATGGTATCTATAATATAATATCAGCATGAGTATCAGATATAAAATGTGATTTCTCCACCTGACCTAGCCTGTTCTTGCATTTATTGGCTTATTTGTTTTCTCTGCTGTGAGATGGTTATCTGTGTCTTCTTCTCATTTTCTTTTTATGATTTAATCTTATATAAATCTTTGTTTGTGAGTGCTAAGTCGCTTACAGTTGTGTCTGACTTTTTGTGACCCTATGAACTATAGCCTGCCAGTCTCCTCTGCCCATGGGATTCTCCAGGTGAGAATACTGAAGCAGGTTGCCATTCCCTTCTCTAGGGGACCTTCCGGACCTGGGGATCAAACCCACATCTCCTACAGCTCCTGCATTACAGCGAATTCTTTACTGCTGAGCCACTGGGAAAGCTCCATATAAATTTTTAGCAATGTGCAATTCATTTTTGGCTAAAGGGTGTATGAACTTGCCTTTCTGACAAATGGATAGTATGTTTTCTCAACAACAATGTTATTTTGGAATGTTCCTCAGAAAGTTTGTAGTTTTCCCTGTATACTTTCTTTGAAAACTTTGTAATAAAGAGGTTATACTGATGACACAGTAATTGTTGGTCTTCCTTGATGGAATTGTCTTAATATTTTGCGAATAAGCAAACAGCCTTGTCTAGACAGACTCCATAAACACAGTTCTGTAGGTGAGCCCTTGCTAATCCAAGTGAAGACAGTAATGTGCTGGACAACTAGCCTGTGACAGCCAGCCACGGTCATTTCAGCTCACGGACCTGGTGCGTGACAGGGGCTCAGGAAGTACTTATCAGTTAACATAAGGTGAATGATTCAGGAATAATTTCACTAATTTTACTCAATTGCACACCTTCCTTTCTATGAACTCAGTTACGTAGGCAAAACATTTTGGCTCTTCCTTATGGGAACAGGGTCTTAATTTTCCCCATACTCTTTAAAGCTTGTTATCAAATTTATTTTCGCCTTGAATAAGAGACTTTCACAGGAGAAGATGGATGTATGTATATGCATAGAAATGAAGAGACATTCTATTTTTAAAAATCTAACTTAGATTTGAGGAAAAAGTATTAGCCTTTGGACCATGTGGTCATTATAGCCACTAGGTAGGAAGGTTATGAAAAAAAAACATTACCTATCTGAAGGCCACAAAATCCTCACCACCCTAGTGCTGACTAGCATTTTTGAGATAAACAGCAGACCCTGGGAGCTGGTAATGTGTACTAACGAGCTACGTATTCTGAAATCCATATTGCAAAAGGGATTGAAATCTACAGCAAACCACATCTGTGTGCTCCTTGCCAGACCCCAGCAAGAAGCCTGAATGCAGAATGTCATTATGATTAATTGTGGGTAATGAGGATCTTATGAACCCAAGAAAGAGAAGTATTTGTTTCTCTGCTGTTACAGTTATAGCCTCGATTTGTTTTCAAGCACTCTACAGAGGAAAGCCAAAACAGAATAGGACTCATCTTTTACTTCTCTGCCAGGCATTTCAGTAAATGAACACGCGGGAGCCAGTAAGGGAATTTGTGAGCTCTTTTAAGAATAGGATAAAGAAACGGTTTCCTGGCTCAGAGAATCTTTATAAAATCAGGCTGTAAGAGATTTGTTGTGTATTTTCAGAGAAGCTCAGTGGGGCTCTGACTTCTAATACAAATAGGACAATGTTCACAGAAGCACGAGGAGTAAAAGAATTTTATAGAAGTAGCAGTGTTTTCGTCTTTCTCTAACCTACCAGAAGGTGGCGCAAATTCACTGCTGATACAGTAAAAGAGGACGTGGCTTTTTTTTACTTGCGCCTTGCTCTGTACAAGTACAGTAAAACGGGGGGGGGGTCTCATATTTAGAAATAAATTAATAGACTTAAAATTTCATCTTAAAAACGCCAAGTAACTCATATAATACTTGTTAGCACATTTGTTGCCAAACTTGGTTTGATGTGGGTCAAACTAGGCAACAAGCCAAAACAAAACAAACATGGGATGAAGATTTGAGAAAGATAATTTTTAATATCTTAATGTAAGAAATTAACAGGATGGAGTTCGTAATGGCTGAAAACAAATACTGCATGAAGGAGAGGTGTTGGAGACTCTGACAAACAGCCAGAAAGTGGTTATTCAGACATATATTTCATTCCATTTGAAAATATTTATTATCATATTTTGATATTTAGACGTTTAAAAGTATCTTCAGCATGAAGTATATACCGTCATATCCTTTTTTTGTGTGTGGCAGTTGGTGCTTTTTTGAAATGAAAATGAAAACTTCCCTCTGGAAGATAATATAGAATGCAGAGAACCCAAAAAGAGTGTTAAACAAAAATGAAAACAAAAACTCCATCATTAACGACAGAAATAACAAAACCTTCCTCACTTGACGCGAAGGGAGCCGCTGTGAGCAAGCCCTATTTTAGACCAACTTAGATGTGTGTCTGGCGGGTGCCCACTAGAGCGTTTTTAGAAATGTGACGTCCACTTAAAAGGGAGAAAGTTTGTGTTTTTTTAAAAAATTAATTATTTCAGTAAAATATCAACTAGGGTGCTTTCAAAAAAAAACCTTTCCTATATCATCCCAGGTTCCAGGACCACTCGTTCTAAACCGAGAGGGAGTATTTTGAATGAAATCAAGACAAAATAAAATAAAATAAAAAAAACCCAAACCTTTCCATATACAAACCAAAACAAAGACCCAAAAGAAAGCTTGCACATTTTCAAATTAGAATTTCTAAAGACAACGCACTCAGGGAATGACCTGAGTTCTGGGTTAGGACTGATTTTTCAGCCCCAAATCGAGCCTAGTTTTAACAAATGTTAACAGGGAGAACAATGTATTTTTCTTTTCCTAACTAAAATCTATCTTTTAAAAAATTAATTTGCTCTCCGTATTGCCGGATTACATTTTCATTTAACTTCGGTGCCGTGCCTTGTAATTAGTTTTTCTTGATCTGTTTCTTGCAAGAAAATAAAAAAAAAAAAAGTAGAAAGAAAGGGGGGAAAAAAAAACAGAATTTAAAACAAGCTTCTAGGATGCACTTAAAATACTTTCCTTCATCACGCCTGGCGGGAAAGGAACCAACAGCACTGACCCAGGACGGCGGCGAGCCCCACGACCCTCCCGTCCCATTTCCAAACCCCAACATCTTTTCTTAAAAATCTGCGAGGCTTATTGTGAAGCCAAGGGCGCTTGGCGTAGGAAGACAGTCGCTTGTAATTTATTTGGGAGAGGGACGAGGTCTTGGAAAAGAAACTCGGGGGTTTACGAGGAGGAAGAGTCGGTTTTATTCCCCAACTTCTCGGGCGTTTGCCCGGACCGGAGAGGAGCTGCTGGCCCTTCTCCGGCTCACCTGGGAAGGCCCCCTCCTGGCACCCGCTTTGTTTGGCGTGCCTGTAAAAGCCTCCTGTTGGCAGAGAGACCCACAATGAAACAAATTCTCATTTTATGACGTCTTTCCCCCTCTAGGAGTCCGAACAATGTTTGGGGGGCTCGGCACGCCTGAAGATAAAAGAGTTTTATTTTAAATGCGATACGTGTCAGGATTAGACAGCGTTTCCTTTCAGCTAAACTACAGAGCGGATCTTCATTTCCTATTGCACTGCTTCCCCCGAAAGAAACTTTTTTCTTCTTTTCTTTTTTCCTTTTCTCCCTCTTCTCCCCGCATCAAAGAGTCAGGAAGACGAGCCCTGGGCACAAAGCTGCTGCCTCACCCCCCGCCGGAAATCATCTTGGACTTCTAATCCGTGTACATTTCAGAGCTACCCGGGGCCTCGGCGACGGTTTGGGGTTGAGTTTTCCGGGATGAGACTGCGAACTAGTTGGGGCTGCGGGTCGCGGCCGAGCCGAGCCGGGCGGGTCGCGGAGCCGAGCGCGGCGACCTAGCTGGCGGACGTGGGAGCGGGGCCTGCGCGCGGGCTCCGGGGCGCCCCGACTGGGCCGCGTCGGGCCCGGGCCCCGCTCCTAGGAAGGGGCAGGCCGGACCCCGAGGCCTCCGCTTCTGGGGTCAGCTGGCTTCCCTTGCCACCTCGGGCCTCGATGGGACCCGGCGGCCGACTAGGGCCTTTGCCCTCGCGGGTCTCGGGCACACGGGCCGGGCGCCCGCCCCCTCCGGCCCCAGACCGCTGAGAAACCTGGCGCTCACGGCCTTTTGCACTTTTCCGCCACTTTCTCGGGAATCGGAGGAGCCCGGCCAGAAACCCCGAGAAGGGAGGCCGTGATTTATGGTAGGGGAGCCGGAGTCTGGCACCATATGGTGGGATTTATTAGGCCCGGGCGCCTCCAGCCCCCGAGAGAGCCCCCACCTCCGATGTCGGGCAAAGAGTGCCAGGCTGACAATGTCGCCGGCCCGGCCCGGGGCCGGAAACGCCTCGTCCACTCCTTTCCTCCCTTCCAAAAGTTGATAGACGATAGACTTTAAATATATATTATATGTATGCAATATATATAATATATATTTACCTGATGCTATTACTCGGGATTACACAAAAAAGTAATTTGTGATCTTTGGACATTAGCACTTAACATTAGGCCGCTGGAACCCCCCCTCCCCCGGGCCCCCGGCCCCCCTTCCCTTTCGAGGAGGCTAGCGGGGGCGCCTTGGGCCAGGTGGAAGGTGGTGTAGGGTTAAGAAGTGTCGGACCTCGGAGAAGAGCCTCACTTCCTCTTCGTTTTGTCGCCCTTTGTGTTACATACGGGGGCAAGCAAGGTCTGCCAATCACTACCATTTCTCTTTCTTGTTCTATAAAGACGGGGTCGTCACAGCAACAGGGACATGACAGGCTGGTATCTCTCTCGAGCTCCAGGGGGCCCTTAATAGGATTGAAGCAAAAGATCAAGCGAATGGTTTCCTATTTTAGGCCCGTAATAACTCCCAACTGCTTGCATATACATGGGCCTTACAGTATTATGAGGCAATTTTTTAATCCCAGAAAAGAGGAACCTGTGTTCTAGCCGAGTCTGTCTTAGAGAACCCTATGGGATCCGCCCTCCCCCACTACCCTCCATCCTCATCCTCCCCTTTTATTTGAGGGGAGGGATTTCACTCCCGATATCACTTACCACCCTCCCCCAGAAGCCGAAGGTGTCATTTCCTTTCATTAATACATTTTACCAGCTCAAAGTAAATAGTCTGTTTAGAGGGAACAAAGACCCCCCTTTTTGGTATTCAGTTGAAGTCCCTGGTGGGATCAGAAGTTTGCATGTCTTTGGAGATACTGGCCTTGGATAAGGTTTAGCAGCACATCCCTACTTCCTACACCAACCTCCCTGCACCCCCCCCCACCCCCCCCAACCCGCACACCTACCAAAACACAAAGCAACCTAAGGAGGAATGAAAAGGTTTCTCTCCCCAGGCCACTGTTCATGTTCAAAATGAAGTCTGCTGAGCATGGGGAGTACGCATGGTGGGTGGATGTCTCTTATCTGTGTGCTTGTTGAGTAGAGAGGGGAAACAGATGCAATGCATGGGGCAAGGGGGTGGCTTGTTTACACCCTTGAAGACCTGGGGAAACCTGTCAAAGGAGACTGACTTCAAAAAACTGAGACTGCCTGGGAAATCTGAATGCAAACAACCCTGCAAGAATCAGCACCAGCAACATCTGTTACCACAGCTGTTTCCTTTCTGGTTGGTGAGAGAACCTCTGTGGGCTGGCATTGAACTCCAGGCAACGGGCCCAGGGTCTTTCTCTTCCAAACAGAACCTTCCAGGTCTCTGTGTACTTAGCTTGCTTAAAAATAAAACACAACACAAAACAAAACAAGCATGGCATTGCCACCTTTTAGGGGAAAAGAAAGAGTGTGGTTGCAGCAGGTTAAGAAGTATTTTTGTCACGTGGTTGCAGATGGGGAAACTGAGGCACAAGGTATCAGGGAACTTTCAAATTAATATCTGGAGAAGAAATCAGAATTGGTGAATTCAGTTCTCAGCTTATTGAATTCTGCTGAACGTCTCAGAAGGCGCTGATTAAAAACGGAGTGCTTTTATTGTTTGTTTTCCCTTTCGTTCAATCAGAAGATAATTATTGAGCACCTTAGATGTGAAAGATAAAATGCTTTGTGTTGTGAGAGGTAAACAATGAAATGTGGCCTTAAGCCTGAAAGAATATGTCCCTTATTCTCCGGGCACTGTGACAAGCAAGGACATGGATGTGGGCAGTGGTGGCTTGGGCTGCGGTTGAGGTAGGGAGGAGCTCTGACAAGGGGATAAGGGATGTCTGGCCTGAGTAAGCAGCAGAGACTTCCTGGAAGAAGTAGCACTGGGGTTCCTAAGACCTGCAGGTTGAGTGAGATTTTGGTAGGCCGAGGTGGGAGAGGACAGGGATGATACAGAGATGATACAGAGAACAGCAGGCTTTCACCATCACAAGGCAATGGCAGGTTGGGTTTTCAGGGGATGGAGGGAGATAAGGCAGGAATGAAACAGGAGACAGCTACAGCCTGGCTAAGACTTTTGGACTTGATCCTGTCAACAAGGGGAGGTCTGAAGTGCTGAATTTAGGAGTGAGACTGGAGCTGATGCCAGGCAGGATTTGGGGTTGTGAGATCCCAGTGGGGAGGCTGTGGCAGGCAGGAGGGGTGAGGGCTGCTGCCCGCCAACGGCATGGGCATGGAAAGGAAAAATGATTGTGTAAAAACTGGATGGACACAGAGCTCAGAGCAGGGAGACAGGTCAGAGGTGATGCGGCCTTCAAGCCTGGATGACCAGGGAAAAAAGGCAGCCTCATTATGTGCAAGGAATTAAAATAACATTTAAATCCAGCATTACATGCAGAGTGTTTAAAATATTGAAAGCTTCATGACAAGAGAGGAACTCAGATACCAACATTGATGAGCTTTTCCAATGTTGAAGAGCTTTCTTTGTCAGAGCCAAACACTTGGCCTCATGGCTAAGGCTCGGTGTGATGCAAAGCCAGGATCTCAGACCTCGGTGCCTTCATGGGGCAGACAGAGAAGCAGCTTGTAGAAAGCATATTTTCCCCAAGACACATTATTCTTTCTTAGCAGTCATTTCAATTTCATACCGTTATTGAGAGAGATAATGGAGAGAGAAAGATATTCGAGGCATTGTCTCTGCAACTCCCAGGCACGAGGAAAGAAATGTCCAGGTGTTGTAACTGATCTGCATTTATTATTTTTCAGCTGCATTCAATGTTTGTTTGAGAATGTTCCAGAGGGCAGATACCTGGATTATGACACAGTCAGTGCAAGCCAGACGGATGGAAAATAGTGAAAAGGCACTGGACTGGTTGTTTGGGTCCAGAGTTCCCTTCCTGATTATGCCAACCAGGTTGTGTGAGCTTGGCCGCACGGGGGCACTCTCTGGGCCTGGTTTCCCTACCTTCATTCTTTTCAGCTCCAGACCAAAGGGTCATTGATGTGACCCTTTCTCTGAATTTCCCCAGCAGTTTCTGCCTTAAATTCTGTATTCTGCTTTGCATGTGCAAACAGAAAGGATATTTATACTGTATGATTTAGACTTTTTCTGGATTTTAATAACTTCATTTGCATTGAACTTTATAAATATTTTGAAAGCATCATGCCATTTAGCCTCCCTTGATCCACAAAACTGTCATGTCAAGTGAGTAAGCCAGGGATTTTATCCCCAAATGTACAGCTGATGATAATCATTTCCTTTCAGGGTGCCTACATATGCCAACATATACCTTACATACAATGTCTCATTTAATCAACACAGTGCCTGGTAGCTATTGTTAGCCCCACTGTACAGATCAGAAAGCTGAGACTAACAGGGCTTAAGACTCACTGAATGCTTCCTGCTCACTGATGGCTGACTCAGGGTTTGAATTCATGTCTGTCAGCTCCAACTTCATGTTCTGTAAGGCCTAGGGATGTCATACAAAAGTAGCTGACTATCTTCCTCTCCTGCACAGCATCTCTTGTATGCTTTTACCATCTATATTTTCAAAGGACACTTTTGGCCTGTGTGGCTTTCTACATCTTTGTGGCCTTCCACAGTCTTTCCATGTGAAATATAAGAGCTGAGATTTAAACCAGGCAAACTCTTGACTTAACCTGGTTTAAATGTTTATCAAGCATCCAACATGCTTCATACCTTATCACAGGCTCTGGGACTCTAAAGATATATTAGAGATCTCATTCTCTAAGGATTTTACAATTTGAGGTGAAGAAGCCAAGTAAAGCAGGAAAGCATCAGTGAGCAGGCACTGTTCTATAACGTGAAAGTGAAAGTCACTCAGTTGTATCCAACTCTTCATGACCCCATGGACTGTAGCCTGCCAGGCTCCTCTGTCCATGGAATTCTCTAGGCAAGAGCACTGGAGTGGGTTGCCATTCCCTTCTCCAGGGGATCTTCCCAACCCGGAGATTGAACCCAGGTCTCTTGCATTGCAGGAGGACTCTGAACCGTCTGAGCTACCAGGGAAGATAATGGGAACCCCCAAACATTATAGAATGTTCACTACATTCCTGGTGGAGCCTGGACTATTGGGCTTGATTCTCGTGACCAGCCTGTGCAAAGAGCACTCTCTGTACCTCTTTTAGGCAGGAGGATGCCGATCCAGAACAAGTGCTGTGGTCACTCCCTGGTGGTCCCACAGTTGCCCAGTGGTGAAGCCAGGATTTTGATCAGAGCATCTGATCCCAAGGCCTTGCTGCCACTCCCTTGCTGCACCACATCGCTTCCTGTGTTCAACAGCACGATGCATTGGTCAGAATGGGACACACAGACCTCTGAAGATAGGAAAGCACTGGGTCTGCAGGGGTGATGAGACCTCCTGTGACAGGCTAAACAGAAGAGGAGTCTCACTGTTTCCTTTCTTTTTTGTTTTTTTTTTTAAATTTATTTTAATTGGAGGCTAATTACTTAATATTGTGGTGGCTTTTGCCATACATTCACATGAATCAGCCATGGGTGTGCATATGTTCCCCATCCTGATCCTCCCTCCCACCTCCCTCCCCATCCCATCCCTTAGGATCATCCCAGTGCATCAGCCCTGAGCACCCTGTCTCCTTGTCTCATGTACATTGTTTTCTAGTCTTATCTCACAGTGGAAAGTGCTGATTCTGTGGATAATGTTTAAAGTGTCCAGGAAAGAAAAGAAATCAATGGGCAGACAGCTTGGAATTCTAGGAAGATGGGCTTTGGGTTCAAGTCTTGGCTCTATCATTTACCAGCTGTGCTTAATCTCTTTACATATCACTTTTCTTCTCTCTAAATAGGGTAATGGTCCATTTCTATTCAGACTTCATTTAAAGCATTTGAATTATCTGACAGGAGGACTGGTCTCATGGCAGATGCTTAAAAAAGTGAGTTACTCAAGGCAGGTGTATACTGAGACTCATATTATTGACAAAATCTACAAATACCATGTTGGTTCAAAGTGAGGACATTTGGAAAATTTATTTGTCCAGTGGCTTCCTTGTCCTGGATTTTGATTCATTTTCTGGTGTTTTTAGTGCTGGAATTAATAGGTAAGCCTAGCATCGGTTCTAGGCTTCCCCAATGGCTCAGCAGGAAAGAATCTGCCTACAGTGCAGGAGACACAGGAGTTGCAGGTTTGATCCCTTGGTCCGGAAGATCCCCTAGAGGAGAAAATGGCAATCTACTCCAGTATTCTTGCCAGGACAATCCCATGAACAGAGAAAACTGAAAGGCTACAGTGAGCGGAGTTGCAAAGAGTTGGACACGACTGAGTAACTGAGCACACAAGCAAGCACTAGTTCTGGCTGGCTATTATATAATAAATCACCTCTGTTGAGGCTCAAAGCAATGCTCATTCATTTTGCTTATGAATCTGAGGATTGACTGGGCTTAGCCAGGCATTTCTTGCTTGGGGTTCCTTAGATGATTGTTGTCAGAAGGTTCTGGGGCTGGGTTCATCTTCACTTACCCATCTGGAGCTTGGTCTGTGAAGACTAACATCTGGGGCTCCTTGGGCATCTCTGTCTAGATGATCTCCCTGCATGTTTTTCTAGAAAACTAGCAGAAGAACCAGTGGGGTGCTATCAGTGGCTTGTTTGGCCCTGTGCCCATTCTTGAACAATCACTATGGCCATAGGGAGGCTGTGCTTTCATTAGTCAGAAGCATTGCTTCTCCTGGGGCAAACCTACCCAAACTACTTAAACTGAGTGTAGAAAAATGATGACTCTCAAGGGAAGATAGAAATGGGGATAGAGGATAGAGAAGCAAGACCATCAATGTCCACTGGAGTTCCTTGCTTCCCATGGTGCTCAGTAGCCATAAATTGGTGATAATGATGGGTGGGAGTAGGTCTAACACCCTTTATACTGAGATACCCAGGCCAGTGCTTCCCTGCTTCCCTTACACACAGGGCTGTGGCCTTAGGGTGGAGTGTTGGGCAATTTGAAGGTTTTTATGGGCACTATAGGGGAAGGAAATAGCAACTCATTCCAGTATTCTTGCCTGGAGAATCCCAAGGACAGAGGAACCTGGCAGGCTACACTCTATAAGGTCACAAAGAGTTGGACACAACTGAAGCAACTTTGTACACATGAACACATACACACACACACACACACACATATGATTGCCAGAATCTGAAATTTAGCATGATTCCCAAGTGGTGTGTAGGCCCATTAAAGTTTGAGCATCCCACCCCCACAGAAGTGGTCCTTAGAGTGTGGTCCAGTGAATCTGGAGATCCCCAAAATTCTTCCAAGGGGGTCTGAGAAGTCAAAACGATTTCCATACTAACACCAAAACTTTACTTTTCTTTTTCACTCCCCTTCTCCCATGAGCATATGGGGGAGTTTTCCAGAAGTTCCGTGACCTGCGAGGATGGAATTTCTCTGATGGGTGTTGAAATGTGTGCTTGTGTATTCTTGTGTTTTAAATACTTGTTTTAACTTATGGACCAATATAAATAGACACAAGCACATGATAATGTTTAAGTATAAAAAGGGAGCCTGAGACCAGAGAGTTTGAAAAGTTCATGCAGCTCTTGGGGTTTCTGTCTCTGATCTTTCTGTCTCTTTGTAAGAGGATTTAATCTCTGTATCTCCAGCTTCCAGTACTGAGCTCAGCTTGCTGCTGGCATTGGGTTAGTGGGTGTCCTGTGAGGACTGACTGTAACTCTTGCCTTTGGGGCAAGGAGTGGGGCCTGAAGTTACTCTCTGGGCATCTGGCTCCGTAGATTTCCTTTGTTAGAGACTATAAATATTTACTAGAAACTTTGAAAATTAGGAAGCCATTTTGGGTAACTAAATACATTTTTTTCCCCTAACACCCCCTCCCCACACTGCACACTCCCCTCCCCCCGGACTCCCCCAGCATCATTCTTTCATTTACAGTGGCACTTTCCACTCTTCAGCTCACACTGTCTCACTCCCCATGATACAAGAGGAATTCTTGCTCCCATTTAAAGAAAAGCAACACAGACTTAAGAGAAGGCATATGACTTTCCAATATCACAGAGCAAACAAGTATCATCCAGGACTTGGATCTCAAATGCCCAGACCAGACTCCTTGTCAGGAGACCGCAGGTCTGGGACAATCCATAAATGAGCCCAGTGGTGTCCTGGATGCTTCGCTACCATCGACAGCCGAAACACCACAGGGTGGTGGAGCCGGCCGCACACTTAGGTGCCAGGAACAGGATGCATGTGATGAGGATGTGGGCATCTCTGCAAGGGCTGCGGCTCACAGACCTTCTGGAGCTCTGTTCATCCATTCAGTGCTTTCCACGTGCCCCTTCTTGGGCTGGGATCTGTACTTGGGGAAATCTTAGTTTTTTTCTCCAGGAGTATGAAGGAATTTGTACTCATATTATCCTGACTGTTCTTATGTGGAAACTGAAGCTTCAAGAGTAACTCACCCAAAGTCACAGTGGCTAAGTGACAGATCCGGCCTCTGAGGACCTGTCTTCCTGCTTGTGCCAAGTCCCTCTGGCCCTCTTTCCTGGCTTGACTTTGCAGAGGAGCTGGATTTATGTTTCCCCACGGTGCTTGTTCGTCAGTCTGATCTGATCATTGAGAAGGCTTTTTCTGGGACTTTGGGGATCAAAACCCGTTCAGGCTGGACTGCAGTTTCTCCCCCCCCCTCACTCCCCCACTCCCATCCTTCTTCCCTTTCCTCCCTCCTTCTCTCTCTATTTCTTTCTCTTCTTTCTCGCTCCTCCCCTCTCCCCTCCCCCACTCCGTTGAGGCTTTTGGGATCCTAGAAAGCGCTTTATAAGAGGATGAACTCTTCTCAAGTTAAAAGCCTTGCTGTTCTGGTGCAGAAGTGTCCTGTATAGAAGCCAGCAACCCCACCTCCTCACGCCTGCAGTGAAATGGGGAGGAGCCTGGTCCTCTGAGGATCTCGGTAAAGCGCTACTTCACAGCCCTGCCCCCCAGGGTACTTGAAATGTCACTTTCGAAATCCACTGGGCCGTTTCTATACTCCGCCCAGTCCAAGGTACTCCATCCATTATCCAGAGCTAGGGAGCCAGGTCGGGGGCCAGGGAGCTACGGAGAAACCAGCTCATTGAAATCCGGATAATCCCTAAACCTCATTTTCTCCACTGCATATGACTGCCTCTCTGCCCTGCCCCCTTTTAGGGGATCCGCCTAGAAGCCAGTGGACCGCTTTGCTGGGCACTCCTTTTATCTTCCTGGCCCGAGGGGGCCATGGGCTAATGATCAGTGAAATCAAGAAAGACCAAGAGGCCCAGCTAATCCACAAATTGGATCAACCACCCCTGAATAATCAAGAGTTACTGGCACAAAAGTTGGTTTCTCCCTTTGATCATCAGCAGGCTTGAAGCACACCTACATTTTCTTCCTGTGGGAGTCCTCTGGGGAATTAAAGGCTGCTTCTGTTTGGCCAAAGGAAATTCAGATACAGGACTAAAAGCATCCAGGGTCCCAGTGTCTCAGGGGGACCGTTTAATAGGACAGTGAGGAAAGGACTGGAATTCTAAAGAGGTGGTGTAAATTCCCTAGGTTTGATGTGTGGTTCCTTCTCCACCAGGAGGAGAGGGAGTTTAATCACACTATACCTCAGCATGCTCTGTCTAATGTTACAGATCTTAGTAACAAGAATACAGTGAGGCTGGCACTAATAACTCAGGGATCTGAGTTAATAACTGCTTTAAGAATATCTCATGTACAGAAACCATAATTTGAGGAAGAAAGAAGATAGGAAGTCATCATTTGTATTACAAGATGATTCCTTTTATCTTAGCTAATGCTTTTTTCTCAAGTTCTTTAAAGTAACAAGCATATCAGTGGTTTTCAAGTGATTTAATTGACAAAAACTTCACTTAATCAGCAGTTGTCATGAATGAGTTCGTGTAAACATGACCCTGTGTTATTAACTTTTGGGGGCTTTCCAGGTGGCCCTAGTAGCAAAGATCCTGACTGCCAAAGCCGGAGACAGAAGAGACTAAGTTTCGATCCCTGGGTGGAGGATATCCCCTGGAGCAGGAAACAGCAGCCCACTCTAGTATTCTTGCTTGGGAAATCCCATGGACAAAGGAGCCTGGTGGGCTATAGCCTTTAGTGTCACAAAGAGTCAAACATAACTGAAGTGACTTAGCACACACAGCACATAGTTGATTTATAATATTGTGCTAGTTTCAAGTGTAAGGCAAAATGATTTGGTTATACATACATATATATATATACACACGCACACACACACACACATATATATATATATATATACACACACATATGTATCAATGAATGATCGAGGGCAGGAGGAGAAGGGGAAGACAGAGGATGAGATGGATGGATGGCATCACCAACTCGATGGACATGGGTTTGGGTGGACTCAGGGAGTTGGTGATGGACAGGGAGGCCTGGCGTGCTGTGGTTCACGGGGTCACAAAGAGTCGGACACGACTGAGCAACTGAACTGAACTGATCAATGTGTATCTGTATTCTTTTTTGGATTCTTTTTCATTAAAATTTATTGCAAGATATTAAATATAGTTTCCTGTGCTGTGCAGTAAATACTTGCTCCTTACCTCTTTTATATACAGTAGAGTGCACCTGTTAATCCCATACTCCCAATTTATCCCTCTCTTCCCATTTGGTAGCCATAAGATTATTTCCTATGAGTTTATTTCTGTTTTGTGAATAAGTTGATTTGTGCTTTTCTTTAGATTCTGCATATAAGTGGCATCATATGACATTTGTCTGACCTACTTCACTTAGTATGATCATCTCTAGATCCATCCATATTGCTGCAAATGGCATTATTTATACTCTTTTTCATGGTCGAGTAGTATTCCATTGTATATATGTATCATATCTTCTTTATTCATTCATTTGTGGATCTATGCTTAGGTTGTTTCATTGTTTCAGCTCTTGTAAATAGTGTGTTTCTAATTTTTAATGATCATTAAGCAGCATCTACCTACATTTAATATTGGCCAAAAAGCTGAATGTAACAGATACCCCTTTCTCAGACTAGGAATGGTGGGTCTCAGAGCAAAGGGAAGCTGAGAATTTTGTTTGTCTGAGAACTTTGAGAGAAAGAAACATTCTCTTTGCAGTGGCATGGACCCTGAACTCTATCTGGAGTTAAATAGACATGGGATTGAATTCTGCCTCTGCTATCAGACACTAATTTATTGTCTCTGACCCTCAATTTCCACCATTGGGTCCACATCTTGGTTAAAACACTCAAGTATTTTCTTATCTCACCCAGAATAACATCGAAAGTTCCTTCTATAGACCCCCATAGCGGGTCTACTTTTTGACCTCTTGCTCATCAAGCTCTAACAACTCAGACAAACCAAGCTCACTTCTGCCTCGGAACATTTGCACATGCTCTCTGTGGTCCTGGGAAGCTATTCCCCAGGTCTGCAAGCTCCCACTCATACCTCATTCAGGCACTTGGTTAAATATTATGTCCTCAGAGAATTCCTTCCTGGTTACACATCTTCCAAGTTCCTCCCTCTCTGACCCTTTTGCTGGCTTGATTTTACTTCCCAGTACTTAGTATTGCCTGATACATACAATATCTATTCATTTGTTGACTATCTGTCTTTACTGATAAAAATATAAGGGGATGCAAGCAGGAGACTTGTCTTACTTGCCCCTCTGTTTTCCACTGCCTACGACTTTGCCTGCATGTGGTCTAGACACTCAGCAGTCACAGAACAAATGACCTTGGAAATGGTGATTATAAGATCTACCTTGCAGGTGCTGTCAGGATTAGGAAAGATGTAGATAAAGTCTTGGACAGAGCAAGCAAGTGCAAAGTATTACTACTGTTTATTAACATTATTAGCACAAACCTAGTAACTCTAAGTTCTTTGTAAATATTTGCTGAATCCTCAAAGGGCCTGAAGGAGATTTAATGGACAGCGAGTCATGCCTTGTAATGAACACACCTCAGGAACCTGTATTTCTGAGGACAGTGTCAAACCCCTGTCAAAGATCCAGGGCTGTTGGATTTTGTGCCTTTCAAGAGAAATTGTAAATTCAGTTTTACGTAAAATCATCTTATTTTAAAATGATAGCTACTTACACCTGTAACTAACGCAACATTGTAAATCAACCATATTTTCATAAAAATTAAAAAAACATAAAGGCTAAAAAATGACTAAAAAATAAAATAAACTGTGTTGAGAGTCCCCAAGATTTCTCCCACATTTAGAGACTCACTTGAGGGACTCAGGGGACTTGGTATATTGTCATGCTCACAGGAAGTTTTCCTGAAGTCATGTTGTAGGAGACTCAGAT
Organism: Antilocapra americana; assembly: GCA_007570785.1. Lineage (NCBI taxonomy): Eukaryota > Metazoa > Chordata > Mammalia > Artiodactyla > Antilocapridae > Antilocapra > Antilocapra americana. Next base: position 4,366,388 of record ML660200.1, on the reverse strand, counting down.
GGATGACAAGGGGAAAAGACAGAGGCGGAACCAGGCTGCTTCCGCCTTGGCTTCCTTCGGCTTGCTCCTTCCCATGAGATGTCACACAGAACACACTCTTCCCCAGCAACAACATGCAGTCACGTGCTTGTGATGCTTCTGTGAAGAAAAGCCCGCTAGGGACCCAGTGCCCAAGTATTTCCTGGGAGCTGGTCACTGTGCTGTGCATGTACTTAAGTTCCAGATTCCTGAGAGAAAGCAAATGTCCCATATAAACCATTTTGTTTCCCAATCTAGGTAAAGCAAGCCCCTCTTTTCAGCTGGAATATGTTGTCTATCCAAGTAAGGAACCAGTCAAGTTCCCTGATGACTGTCAAAGGTCTTTCAAAGTATTTCAGACCTACTATGTCAACTTCTTACACAATTACTAAGTAAAAATGCTAAGCTTTTGATTGTGGAACCTTCCAAACACACATGCACACACAAAAAAATCATATAGTAAGCCTCCGTATACCCTTCACCCAGCTGCACCAGTTAACTCATACCTGTGTTGACTCATCTGTGTCTTCACGCTCTTCCCGTCATGCCCTGAATTATTTTGAAGCAAATCACAGACATCGTGTTCCATCTGGAAGACATCAATAAGTATCCCTAAGTTATAAGAACTTTTCAAAAATGATCTGGGGTGAAAGCTGCCAGCTTGCAGCCTGCTCCCTCACTCCTTGTCAGGAATCGTTTCCAATGCTGATGCTCAGTTGACTGGCTGCTGTGCCAGACCCGCCCCCTGCCAACATCACTACCTTGAGGACGTGAGCCTGTGGGGAGGATAAGACAGCAAATTCATGGAGCCCTTGAGCCCCAGGTGATCAGGGCCATGGAACCTGGCACTGAATTCTAACAGGGTATCTGTTTTGCCGGAATGACTCCAGTGGCTGTTGCTGTGTGTGACATGAGCTACTTTGTCTTGATCGTCAGACTGAGAGCTGGACCTGCTCTTAGGCTAGTTGTCCTCAGGGAGACACAGACTGGGTGACTTAAGCAACAGAAATTTATTCAGAGTTTGAAGGCTGGAAGGCCAAGATCAAGGTTTTGGCAGTGTTTCCCCCCCTCCAAGGTATCTGTCCTTGGCTTGTGGATGGCCTCCTTCTCCTTGTGGCTTCCCATGGTTTTACGTCTGTGTGTGTGTGTCTGTGTCCGAATCTCCTCTTCTTATAAGGACACCAGTCATACTGGATTAGGGCCCACCCCTGTGACTTCATTTTACTTTAATTATCTTTTTCAAGGCTCTCTATCCAAATGCAGTCACATTCTGAGTCACTGGAGGTTAGGGCTATAACATGTGAATTTTTGGGGGGGAGTTCCACTGGGTCTTCATTGCTGTGCACAGACTTTCTCTAGTTTTGGCAAGTGGGAAGCTACTCTTTGTTGTGGTTCAAGAGTTTCTCATTGCTGAGGCTTCTGTGGTTGTTGCGGAGCACAGGCTGTAGGTGAGCAGGCTTCAGCAGTTGCAGCACACAGGTTCAATAGTTGCAGCTCAGAATTCGGGCTCCGGGGTTGTGGCGCATGGGCTTAGTTGCTCAGCAGAATGTGGAATTCTCTTGGGCAAGGGACTGATCCTGTGTCCCCTGCATTAGCAAGCAGATTCTTATCCACTGTACCACCAGGGAATTCCCAGCAACATGAGAATTTTAAGGAGACACAGTTCAGCACATAAGGCCACTCTCTTCCCCCAAATTGTAGACTGGACAGCTGAATCTTAGAGAAGTTCAGAAACCTTCCTAAGATAACTGGCCACAAAATGTCTAGGCTCCCATTTCACATCCAAATTTATGGGGTTCAGACGTCTTTATCTGTCAAACCCCTCAGTATTTGTCCCCTGCAGGGACAAAGTTGGGTGCTCTTCTGAGTACAGTGACCCATGATTATGAGTCTTTCTATGTCAGATAAGGGTTAGGAAATGTCTTGGGTTGGGTTCCCAAGAAGCAGACCCTGAGATGAGCATTTGTGTATTAGTAATAAGGAAGGCTGAGCACTGAAGAACTGATGCTTTTGAACTGTGGTTTTGGAGAAGACTCTTGAGAGTCCCTTGGGCTGTAAAGAGATCAGAGCATTCAATCCTAAAGGAAATCAGTCCTGAATATTCATTGGAAGAACTGACGCTGACACTGAGGCTCCAATACTTTGGCTACCTGATGTAAACTGCTGACTCATTGGAAAAGACCCTGATGCTGGGAAAGATCAAAGGCAAAAGGAGAAGGGGGTGACAGAGGATGAGATGGTTGGGCAGCATCACTGACTCAATGGACAGGAATTTGAGCAACTCTGGGAAATAGTAGAGGACAGAGGAGCCTGGACGGCGACAGTGCATGAGGTAAAAAAGAATTGGACACAACTTAGCAACTGAACGAAAACAACAATTTATTAAGGTGGTGCTCCCAGGAGAATCTGAAAAGGGAAGAATTAAGTTGAATACTGTTTCAGGAAAAGTTCTGTACATGATGGCTGTATCCTGATCCTACTGGGACCTCTGGAGAGCATTATGCCTCAGAGTCATACCAAAGAGAGGCAGGAGCACTGGGTTTTCATATATTATAACCATCAATCACTGGCTCAGGGCTACCCCAGGGTGGAAAATACTTCCAGCTCTCTGGGTATTCAGGCAACGTGGCTCTGGTCCCTGGGATAGTTCCCAACAGTATAGGCTGTTTGAGAAGCACACTGAAGCTCAGAGGAAGGGTGCAAAGAGAAAGAGCTGAAGGTGATCTGGACAGAGCACTGACAGTGTCCACCACAAAAAGAGAGAAGCTTCTTGGGTCATCACAGCGGAGGGGAGAGTTAATGCAAACTTGAGTTAGGTCAGACATGGGGTAATTTTGCTCTTACTCTATCAATGTTCAGCTTCTTTGCAGTATTTCTAAGAGGTATACAGGCAGTCTTAAAGAAACAGAATGAGGGACTTCCCTGGTGGTACAGTGGATAAGAATCTGCCTGTCAGTGCAGGGGACATGGGTTTGATCCCTGGTCCAGGAAGACGCCATGTGCCAAAGAACAACTAAACGTATGTGCTGCAACTCCTGAGCCCACGCGAGTTGAAACTGCTGAAGCCCATGCACCTAGAGGTTGTGTCCACAACAAGAGAAGCCACCGCACCGGGAAGTCCGCCTACCGCAACTAGAAAGAAGCCCCTGCGCAGCGGCAAAGACCCAGTGCAGCCAAAAATAAATAAGTAACTTTTCAAAAAGAAAAGAAGTAAGGAATTTCAGACTTCTTGGCTGGCTGGACTCTTCAAAGGAACCCTGGACTGAGGGTTCTGGGTCTAGGCTGGCTGTCACTCTAGTGGTGAGTGTGACCCTGGGCACATCACATTGCACCTCCCACCTGAACAGTCAGTATAAAAGCTCACCTCTGCTTTCTTAGGCACATACTGAGGGCAAAATGATGTCACAAGTGGAAGAAGGTTCTGAGAAGTAAAAAGGATAAAATAACACAAAGTAATATTTTAATAATATGACAACTGTGCTGTGAAGGGAACTGTGCAAACACAAGTACTTATGTTCTCAATGAACCTTCTCAGTAGTGTTATCAGTAGCGGCACACCTAAGCCCCCCAGTCAGTGCTGGAGAACTCCAGCTGACTGGGACTTTGATGAGGCCCTCTTCTCTCTGGAGGATCTAGATTGAGGCTTGGATGGTTTTCCCTACACATCCTGTCTGGAGTTAGCCAAACTGCAAGGTTATGTATGGATGCGGTCCTCCAGATGGCAAGTCTGCCCAAGACTTGTGACTCAATTGCAAGGATCCAACTTACAAATTTAGAAGGAAAAGTCCGCACAAGACCACCATCACTTCTGACACCAACTGCAAGCTCAGTGAAAAGTGAAAGTGTTAGTTGTTCAGTTGTGTCTGACTCTGGGACCTCATGAGCAGGGTCATCAATAGCTGAGAGGCTATGGATGCTGCTACTGATAACGCTACTGAGAATGTTCATTGAGATCGTAAGTACTTGCATTTGTACATTTCCCTTCACAGCCCAGTTGTCATGTTCTTAAAATAGCACTTTGTCTTATTTTATCCTTCTTACTTCTCAGAACATTCTTCCGCTTGTGACATCATTTTACCCTCAATATGTGCCTAAGAAAGAAGAGACGGACCTTTTATACTGACTGTTCAGAGGGGAGGCATAATGTGACTTGCTCAGGGTCACACCCACCACAACAGTGACAGCCAGCACTAGACCCAGAACTCTCAGCCCAGAGTTCCTTTGAAGATTCCAGACTGCAGACTCAAGAATTTCCCAAAGCCATCTCATATTTGTTTCACTAGAGAGACTCACAGAACTCACAGAGCCTATTATACTCATGAAATGTTAGTTGCTCATATCAGACTCTTTTTGACCTCATGGACTGTAACCCACTAGGCTCCTCTGCTCGTGGAATTCTCCAAGCAAGAATATAGAGGGGGTAGCCATTTCCTTCTCCAGGGGATCTTCTCAACCCAGGGATTGAACCCCTGCCTCTTATATCTCTTGCATTAGCAGCTGGTTTCTTCACCACACGTGGAAACTGGGAAGCCTTTTTGAAGCTAGTAGGGAATACCAAATTTTGTTTTGATTCTTGTCTTAATTAGTTGGGGCTACCGTAACAAATGGAGAAGGAAATGGCAATCCATTCCAGTATTCTTGCCTGGTGAATCCTACGGACAAAGGAGCCTGGTGGGCTACAGTCCATGGGGTTGCAAAGAGTTGGACACGACTAAGTGACTAACACACACACCGTAACAAAGTACCATAGACTGGAAGGTTTAAAAACAATTCATTTCCCCCTGAAGGCTGGATGTGCAAGATCCAATGCCAGCATGGTCGTATTCTAGGGAAGGTTCTTTTGGGCTATGGACTGCTGGTTTCTAGCTGTGTCATCTCATGGCAGAGAGTGGAGAGAGGAAGCAAACTCTCTTGTGCCTCTTATGAGGCCTCCACCCTAAGAATTTCACTTAATCCTAGTTATTTCCCCAAAGCCCCACCTCCTAATACCATCACTTCATAGGGTAGGATTTCAGCATATAAATTTGGGGGAGATACATTCAGTCTATAACATTACTTGTTAGATAACAAATTATGGGTATCAGTAAGCTCCTCTTATTATTAAAATAGAAAATATTTGGTAAATTTGGGGCTTCCCTGAAGGCTCAGCAGGTAAAGAATCTGCCTGCAAGGCAGGAGACACAAGAGATACAGGTTTGATCCCTGGATCAGGAAGATCCCCTGGAGAAGGAAATAGCAACTCCAGCATCCACACAGTAAGAGAGATTAGTGACCATAGATATATATATAGAGAGAATATGACCTGGGATATTCAGAAACCAAGCAAGAAAGCTAAAGAACAAAGAACATGGCTTGTGCTAGAGAATGATACCCAACGCCATTTACCTAGGCACTGAGGGGGTGCAAGAGCCTTGCATTCAAGACTAACAAACAGGCAACCCAATGATACCCATAGCAGAGTAACTGGGATGTTCAGCATCATGAAGCCACATTTGGAGAGGGAGGTGACATGATGTATGCTGGTTGGAGGACACACCATTGGGAGGCATGCTGTAATTAGGGACACCAAATATCTCTGGATTAAAATCCTTCAGGAAAGATACAGGTGCAGGATGTGCCCTACCACTTCCTGGACAAATATTCCTCCATTTCTGTCACTGGAGTTAAGAAGATGGGTAACAAGTTAATAAAAAGCCAAGTGAGAATCAAGATTTAATAATAGGGGTCTATGGTATGGCTTTAGAGATGTCAAGGGATGCTAGAGATCATCTAGCCCACTGCTTTCCAAGCTCTGTTCTGTGGGACCCTAGGGGCCCCATGGAGCTGTCTTAAGGCTTATGTGGCTGAGCAGAGAAGAGTTTCAGGCTCCCTTCATAGCCCAGGGATCCACTCAGCGAGAGGAACTCTGTTGTTATGTACTGTATTTGTTTATCCTTCTTGGCATTGCTTTCTTTTGAAGAAAGAAACTAAATGAACAGTTTGGTAAGCACTGATTTCCAAAATCACTGTGGATGGTGACTGCAGCCATGAGATTAAAAGACACTTGCTATTTGGCAGGAATGCTATAACAAACCAATACAACATATTAAAAAGCAGATTATCCAGAGTGAAGTAAGCCATAAGGAAAAACAAAAATATAGTATACTAATGCATATATATGAAATTTAGAAAGATGGTAATGAGAACCCTGCATGCGAGACAGCAAAAGAAACGCAGATGTATAGAACAGTCTCATGGACTCTGTGGAAGAGGGCAAGGGTGGGATGATATGGGAGAATGGCATTGAAACATGTTAATTATCATATGTAAAATCAATCGCCAGCCCAGGGTTGATGCTCGGGGCTGGTGCACCAAGATGACCCAGGGGGAGGGAATTGGGAAGGAGGAAGGAGGGGGGTTCTGGAGGGGGAACATATGTATACCCATGGCGGATTCATGTCAATGTATGGCAAAACCAACACAATAAAGTAAAGAAAATTAAAAAAAAAAAAAGCAGAGACATCACTTTGAGGACAAAGGTCCACGTAATCAAAGCCATGATTTTTCCACTAGTCATGTATGGATGTGAGAGTTGGATCATAAAGAAGGCCGAGAACTGAATAATTGATGCTTTCAAACTGTGGTGTTGGAGAAGACACTTGAGAGTCTCTTGGACTGCAAGGAGATCAAACCAGTCAATTTCCTAAAGGAAATCAGTCCTGATATTCTTTGGAAGGACTGATGCTAATGTTGAAGCTCCAATACTTTGGCCACCTGATGTGAAGGGTCAACTCATTGGAAAAGATCCTGATGCTGGGAAAGAGTAAAGGTAAAAGAAGAAGAAGAAGGTGGCAGAGGATGAAATGGTTGGATAGCATGACTGACTCAATGGACATGAGTTTGAACAAACTCCAGGAGACAGGAAAGGACAGGGAAGACTGGCATGCTGCAGTCCATTGGGTCACAAAGAATTGGGCACGACTTAGCAACTGAACATCAAATGATCTTATTGAAGCCCTTCCTGTTGGAAATAGGCACAGTAAGACAGGGGAAGGATCTCACCTGAATGATTTGGCTCCTGCTGCCTGAGGCTGCAGGGAACACAGGTGTGATGCAGCTCTGACTGCAGTTCTGTGGGACCTTGGTTCCACCCCAGAATGACCCAGAGAGGGTGCTGCTCAGAAAAGACCCCTGAGCTGAATATGCTTGTGAGTCACTGCATCCTAGTACCCAAATTGTAAATATCCTACACTTTTGCCTCCTGGAGTAATAGTCATGAAATTCTTTATGACTGTCTTCCTGTGGGGACAGGACATTTAACAGAGGTTTCCAGGCAATACAGAAACCCAAACTCACTCAGTAAGGAATTCTCTCAGGTACCACAATCTATCTTCTTGGAATGCTGGGTTGACAGTGAAAATGGCCACCAAAGGACCTGAGATAATGGTGGAGCTGACAAGCTTTGGGGACTTAAAGAAGGAATGCTCCTGCCCGAGTGATGAAGGTCCTGAGACCGTGGATGCGTGGTGGTGGTTGGTTAGGTTGTGGATCATGTTCCACAGTGGCTGTTGCTGAAAGTAAACAGGGGGAGGAAGTAAGAGACCAGGACTCGAGCCTGGCTTGTCTCTTGCTAACCTCACAGTCTGCAACAAGCGTCTTAACCTCTGAGCCTGGCCAGAGAACTCTACAAGGCAAGGACTGAATTTTATCTGCATCAGGGAGTACAGTGCCCAGAATTCTGAGTATTCAGCGTGCCAAAGGAGCCAGGTTTAGGGGTGCTCTTGGGCCACTGCTTAATGTAGGTATGATTTCCTGCTCTTCCTCTTGGGGAAGTGTCTCTCCCAGTCACTAGTACTGTTGCTTCACCCTTTCCTCAGTAACTACACTTCTCTCTTCTCATGCAAAAGTGAAAGTGTTAGTCGCTTAGTTGTGACTGACTCTTTGCAACCCCGTGGACTGTAGCCCACAAGGCTCCTCTATCCATGGAATTCTCCAGGCATAAATACTGGAGTGGATTGCCATTTCCTTTTCCAGAGCATCTTCCTGACCCAGGGTTTGAACCATTGCAGGCAGATTCTTTACTCTCTGAGCAACCAGGGAAGCCCTCTTCTCAGCCCTTCATTCAAAACACACCTCCTCTCTCATCTTCTCTCCACTGAGGTTGTGATTGCTTTGGGAATGAGAGAAGCCTGGAGTATGGGAGGCAAGAAGAGGGCTGTGTGGGTTTCCTCCAGTTAAGGGGATGCTGATGGAAGAACCTGGCGGGTGGTCTGCTGGGTGTGTGCTGCATGCTCACTGGTGGGTTGTGGCTGAATGAAGGTGCCACACAGGCACTCAACCAACACATCTGCTGATGTACTAGGTACCCTAGGGCAAAGGACAGAAAGGTGTTACACACCTTCTCCTAGTATTTGAGGCACATTTTGCTCCTCTAGTAAAACACACTAGTTATTGTTGTTTAGTAGCTCAGTTGTATCTGACTCCTTGTGACCCCATGGACTGCAGCATGCCAGACTTCCCTGTCCTTCACTGTCTCCCAGAGTTTGCTCAAACTCATGTTCATTGAATTGATGATGCCATCCAACCATCTCATCCTCTGTTTCCCTCTTCTCCTCCTGCCTTCAATCTTTCCCAGCATCTGAGTCTTTTCCAATACTCTTTGCAAGACTCTCAAAGGTCTTCTCCAGCATCACAGTTTGAAAGCATCAATTCTTCAGTGCTCGGCCTTCTTTATGTTGCAACTCTCCCCTCAGTACATGACTGCTGGAAAAACCATAGCTTTGACTATATGGACCTTTGTTGGCCAAGTGACGTCTCTACTTTTTAGTACACTCTCTAGGTTTCTTATACCTTTTCTTCCAAGGAGCAAGCATCTTTTATTTTCATGACTGCAGTCACCATCCACAGCGATCTTGGAGCTTAGAAGAGCTCTCAACCATAGAAAGCAACAGCATAAGAGGTGCCCGTGGCATAGAACAGGTAATTAGGAAGACAGAGGATCTGTGAATGAAGAATCTGGGACAGAAGATATTGGCAGTACCTCCCAGGCAGTGTCACCCTGGAAGAAGGGAGCATCTTTTCTTTGGTTAGATTGGAAGCTACTGCAACTTCCAAGGTGTGTTATGTACAGTCTCGCCGGTGGTTCACTGCATGTAGTATCCAGCTAAGGGGATAATGAAGATGGCGGTTCAGCTCATAATGCTTTCCCAGAGCTGTGCTCTGTGCACACTAGTGGGAATGAACGGATGCAAGATAGGCTTCCGAGACACTGACTGTCTGCCACACTCCTTACCCGATCTGGTGCAACTTTGGGAGGCAGACTGGTCTCTAAGCTTTTCATCCTCCCCAACCCCACCTCAACTCCTAGGTGTATCTTAGAGGCCACACATAAGATGGCTGTAAAATATTTTGGGATCAGGAATCCTTTTGAGAATCTGATGAAAGCTATGGATATTTTCCTTCAAAAGAAGGTACATTCACACATAAGCTTGGATGAAATGTCATAACATTTATTCACCTGAAGCCCATTAGTTGAGCCTTCTCCAGTGACCCTCCTGATGGGTTCAAAACCCCTGCGGGTAGAATGGTAGTCTTGGCCTCGCGCTCTGCCCTGTGAAGAAGAAATGAGCTCCTGACTAATGGGGAACACCCACTGATCTGCATTTCTCCTTGAGTGGGGCTACTTCTTCCAAAGGCTGGAAGACCTCTTCCTTCTCCTTTCACACCGGGTAGTCTGAGGCAGCAATTCTGAGTGTGTGTGTCTCTTCTGCAGTTCCAGGCTCCTCCTCTGGCCAGCTGGTCCTCAAAACTCAGAGGGTAGATGTAGAGTGAGCAGGGAGGTTTAATATAGATGTTAACATAGAATCACATATATAATCACTTTACGGGTTGAGGGTACAGTGATGAGGAGCAGATAGGCATGGTGCTGTCAGCGTCAGTTCCTGCAGAGCTGTGGGTTACTATTAAACAAAATAAATAAAAACAGAAAAAGGTCACACAAAGACAAATGCTGAGAACATGACATGATTAGTCTAGATTGGTGCACTGAGGCTGGACAAGGGGCAGGGTCTAGGTCATGGAGAGCCAGCCCCTAAGGACATATAAGGGAATATGGCTTTGAAACCAGCTGAAGAGCCATTTGTAAACCAGGGAGTGCTGTGTTAGATTTGCCTATTCTTTTTTCTTTTTCACTTCTTTATTTGTTTGTATTTACATAGGCCATTGTGATCATATGTGGGGGAATGATTGGAGAAAGAAGATTGAAGTTAGGATGCATTCATAGTAGGTTCTAAACTAATGCAGTGACATTAAGAACAGAAGGAGGGAAACACACTGAGACCTAAACAAGGAATTATTGGCAGAGTTTTGAGCTTTGTTGTTGACTGGATGTGAGAAGTCAAGAGAAGGACTGACTCTTTTTTTTTTTTTTTTTTTTGAGTTGCTCTTTGAGTTTTTATTCACTATCCTAGCAGGAACTACTAACAAATAAATGTTCTAGTTTCATGTAAACAATATTGAAGGAAAAGATCTTGTTTCTCTAGGGAGCAGAGAAAGTATAAAATTCTGAATTTTCACTTTTAATATGGCCCGAGTTAGAGGAATTCAGCCACCTGCGAATCTCTCCTAAGAGGAGCTTAATACTTCCTGGGTAACAGGGAGCCCTGAGGAAAGACTAGAGATTCTTGCATTACATAAGCTCCAGGATTTTATGGTGATTTGGACTTCTTTTACTGCTCTAAAGAGCTTGGGGGGAAAAAAGCCTAGGGTCTTTGAACTCCAGGCCAAGGATCCAGATGCAGGCTGTCTGCTCCCAGTTAAAGCTTCCTTGGATGTCTGTCCTAGCCAGAGCCACCACTGTCTGTCTGCCCTGGGAAGAAGCCCAGTCTCTAAGGTTGTCCAGGGGCCCGTGGAGGCCCTTTGAGTCTGGGTCTGGGAAGTTGAGATGAAGATAGAAACACTACTATCAGAGGCCCAGGCTAAGGACAGGGCAAGTGTGTGGTGCCAACCATGGATGGGCAGGATGGTGACTATGCAGCTCTGAGACCCTGGCACACCAAGGACCCTTCAAACAGACCTGCCTCCCAGAAGTTGCCTGGCAAAGGCAGAGATGTCTTCATGACATCTTAACTAACTTGGCCACCACTGGGAGTCAAGCCCAAGCCTGAAGAGGTAGATTTTATGTTACCAACTGTGTTAGGAAAATAGTAGGAGAAGCCAGATTAATTTTAATTGATAACATTTATTGAACACTAACTTCATGTCTGACAATGTGCTAAGAGCTCAACAAATCTAATTATATTTAATTCTCATGAGAATGCTTTGCTATCTTATTACCATTTTACAGATGGGAAAACTGAGGCTCAGAAAATGGTTACTTATTCAAGACCATGAAGATTATACATGGTTGTGGTGAGTTCAAAATGTTTCCATTTGGTTAGGCTAAGAGAATTTCCCCAAATTCTCTTTCTTAGATATTTTGGGTTAAAGTGGGTCATGAGAGAGATTCTTGTGGGACACTTAGGGGACAGAAGAGAAGAAGCAGCTCTTTTGTAGCTCCTACACTCTGTCACCGACCTGCTGGTTCACTTTGTTGAGGTGAGGTACTTGTTGGCCCAGCAACCACTTGAACTTCCCCTGAATCTTCAGTTTCCAGAGGCCTGGGCAAGTGTGTGTTTAGGTTTGTCACAAAGGATTCCAGCTTCTGAGAGACACCTACACACTAGGATTGGGTGAAAAATATTAATAGAACTAACACAGGCATTAGTCTGTCCTGTACGTGTGGGATATGCCTTACTGTTCTTGTCAACTGAAAAAAAGGCACCTTGTGAAAGCTGTGAGTTAAGCTTTTTTTTCTTTTCTTTTTTTTAATGTGAGTTAAGTTTTATCTGGGGCAAAATGAGAACTATAGACTGGAGACAGCCTCTCAGATGACTCCGAGGAGCTGACCTGAAGAGGTGTGGGGAAGGTTAGTGTCTATGTGATTATGGTGAAGGGGAGTATGTGCAATCAAGCACACGTTTTGGCAGAAGGTTGCTGCTCGTCATGAGAGCAGATGGGCCACTAATAATTTTGTGCTTTTCTAGACATGGGGAGATGCAAGAAATTGGGCTGATAAAATCTTCTGAAAGTAACTATCTGGAGGCCTGTTCTGCCAGTTCTTCCCAGAGCACACAGGGCCTCATTCCTCATCTCCACCCTGAACTCCTCTCAGGGAGTGTGGAAGATCAACAACTGCAAAGGCTTCATCCTTGTAGAGGAAGATGGCAAGTGACAATTTTTAGTTGGCACTCTCCATCTTCCCTTCCCAATTGCCTACCCCGCAGACTTTAAGTTCCAGTGTCAGATGCAAAGACACATCTTACTCAGAGGCAATGATTGTGTAAGGTCAACTCTCTATTAAAAATGTCTTTACGTAAATATATGCGGATGCATATACATATAGGGATAAGCATACTACACACACACACACACACACACACACACACACACACACACACACACACATATTCTTTCCTTCTGGACACTCTGTGTGTATGCGCTTAATCACTCAGCTATGTCCAACTCTGTGACCCTATGAACTGTAGCCTGCCAGGCTTCTCTGTTCATGGGATTTTTCAGGCAAGAATACTGGAGTGCCTTGCCATTTTTTCCTCTAGAAGAACTTTCCAATCCAGAGATGAAACCCAAGTCTCCTGTGTCTCCTGCATTGCAGGTGGATTCTTTTCCCACTGAGCCATTGGGAAGCCTATAAATGTATATACGCTATATGGACATAAATTTGAACAAACTCAGGGAGATAGTGAAGGACAGTGAGGTCTGGTGTGCTGCAGTTCATGAAGTCACAAGAGTGGGACACAACTTAACGAACAACAACTACACACACACACACACACACACACACACCCTAACGGATTACATTGGAAAGATAGGCAGTTGGAAAGATAAGTTCCACTTTGGCCAGGCTGAAATTGAGGCACTCATGGGATGTTTGGGTGGGCAAGCCATGGGCTGTCAGAATCCCTGAGAAGCCTCGTATGCAGTGGATAGTCAGAGAAGGAGAAATCAATGTGGGCTGGCTGGAATTGGAAACATGTTTTATGGTGGCAAGACTTGATTTAAGTCTCAAAGGCTAGTAGGAGTGGTTGAAAGGATGGAAAGGAGGTGGGCATTATGGATGGGGAAGCAGCCTGAGAAAGATCCACAGCAGCAATGAGCAGGGTCTGAGGTGATCAGCCTGAATGGTCTAGGAGTGGAGTATTGATTATATGGCCGTTGTGATCTGTTCAGGTCCGTGAATTATATCTCCCCAAGGATGTAGTAGGCTCTGGGCATTGTGTATTGCATCTAGTAGAGTAAGTTTCTAGTTTAATTGAATTCAACTTTCCTTCAACATTTTGTGAGCACCTACTATATGGCAGCATTTTGCTGGATATAAATATGAATAAGACACAAACTGTATCCTGGAAAAAATTGTGTTCAAGTTAGAGATATTCAGCATACTTTTGTTACATTGGATTGAATGGAAATCTTGGACCAATAACAGGGCTGACTCTGGATTCCTGATTCCATTTTGGGTTAATTGTGTGCATGAAATGATGAGACTCAGGTCAAGCTATCTACCCACTCATAACTCCATATGTTCACCCAAAGCTAGTTGGTCTTCTTACCTAACCCTATTCCTGTATCTCTGTCTATCAATCATCTATTATTTCTTCTTTTCTTAAATGGGGGGCAGAATTTGAACAGTCTACAAAATTTGCCATACGTAAATGTTAGTTGCTCAGTCATCTCCGACTCTTTGTGACCATGGACTGTAGATCGCCAGACTCATTCCCTTCTCCAGGGGATCTTCCCAATGCAGGGATCAAACCCCGGTCTCTTGTATTGCAGGCAGATTCTTTATCATCTAATCACCAGGGAAACCCCTGCTCATTAAAAGATAAAAGCAGATAAAAAGAAAAGAAAAACAGATGTGGGCAGACACAGGGATGGAATCAGTTATTGAAGCTGAGGATTGAATTCAGTGCCAGGTTAATAGAAACAAAGGCAAAAAGAAGAAAAATGAAAGAGATGCATGCCTGGTTATCCAGTCGGTAATATCTGAAGAGAGAAAAATTACAAATTAGGAGAGAAACACTTTATCTGGCATTGTGTGGAAGGAGGATTTATTGTGTCAAGGCTGCATAGGATGCCAGGTAGTACAACAGACCCCGTTTTCCATTGCAGTTATACAAAGGCAGGGAAACACTCCTCAAATGTCTCTCCTGTCTACCCTCTATAAAGGCTAAGGGCATAACACTAAATCTTATTTCGGTACAGTCTTTTCTGTGGGACACTAAGATAACGTCCAGCCACATGACATTGTGATGATGGGACTCAGGGCAGGGATTGAGCCATGAAGACTGAGAGGAAGGGCTAGTGAGCAGGCTGCGAGGCTCTGCCTTTCAAATTGCATTGTCTCCAAAGAGATTGTGGCTCAAGAACTTGTAGTCACCATACCAGAAAGGTCTCTTCATTTCTAAAATGCATGATTATCAACTCTGGTCTTACTCTGTTGCAGGGGTAAAAGAGCTGGACTGCAGGCTTGCTGTCCTTCCTCTTCCAAAGCTAGGAGCAGATATACTGTTGAAAGAGGCACTTCTGCTTAAAAGAATTGGGATGCCCATACCCTCCCTCTAGCTGTAGAAAAACATGGGGGCCCTTGGAGAGTGGTGCTTGGAGATGCAGTGGGCAGGGCTGCCACATTTCCCCACCCCTAGTAGCTTATTTGCAGGGGCTGATTCAGGGCACAGCCAGGTACCAGGTGGGCATCTTCCTCATTTTGGTCAGCAGCTTCACTGTGTTCATTGTGGTATATTAGCTGTGCTGGTCCCCAAACCATTACCCACTAAGGGCAAACCCTTGGGATGTCAAGGTCATTCTGAAATCAAACCCTGAGCTCAGCCCTGAGGGCCAGCTGGAGTGGTAAATAGTGAAGCAAGTGCCCCAGGAGGAATGTCAATTAATCCGTGGTTCCATGAAGATTCATTGAGCACCTGTTAGGTCAGGCATGTAGAGGGGCTCCAACATGTCTCAAGAAAGGGAATTGGGAGAACGAACAAGAAATTTGCAAAAGAAACAAGAGATTGACCTGGGCTTTTAGGATTATCCAAAGGGATCTAGAGAAAGACTAGATACCATCCAAAATGGCACAACCCAACAGGAATACTCCCTAATGAAGGGCACAGCCATGTGCCTCAGTGTATGTGTGGCTTTGGGACAGATCCTAGAACCATTTGATTTCAGGTTTGTTGTCTTTATAAAGTAGTAAAAGCAATACATCTGCAGCTTTACTGAACTGAGGTCAGGGAACAAGGAAGACCATGGCATCAGAGTAAGAAACAACATCAACATCAAGAAAGTTGAAAAGGGCCACATGAAGATGCAAGCTGGTATTAGCATGAACATAATAATTATTGATTTAAAATAGTACTTGTACATTAAATTGCTTTGGTCTCCTGATCAATAATGCCAGGCTTACTGTGGAAGTCTCTCAGAATGACAGGAGCATTACCTACCCTTCCCTCTCAACTGGCTCCATCAGACAATCCCTGCTTCCCATCCTATTTCATGCCTCTCTAGACTTTGTCTGTCCCTGATGTTCAGGCCCACCCAGACAAGTCATCCCACCCTCTGCCTGCCTTCTTGCCAGGTGGTTGCCACTCCTGCACATATCAGAGGTTGGGTTCCTTCTCTCTGTTGCCCTTATCCAGAGATATTGCCCAGCCCTCCTCTTTAATTCATTATACAAGATAGTCTCTTTACACTCAACACTAAATCTAATATATCATAATGATATATTAATAATATAGCATATAGATAATAATATATATGCCACAATTATACTATGTTTATATCTGTCTATACACACACACACACACATACTGTGTATGTTTGGCTTCCCAGATGGTGTTAATGGTAAAGAATCTACTTGCCAATGCAGGAGACACAAGAGACGTGGGTTCGATCCCTTGGTCAGGAAGATCTCCTAGAGAAGGAAATGGCAATAATTTCCAGGATTATTGCCTGGAAAATCCCATGGACAGAGGACCCTGGTGGGCTACAGTTCATGAGGCTGCAAAGAGTCAGACATGACTGAGTGACTGAGTACACACACTATGTGAGCTATATACATGCCAGTATATGTATTAATATATATCATAATGCTATAACATCTATTACAATATAATTTCTTATACAATTTTCCCCAAAAAACACTAAAATAACTATTCATTAGTATTACCTTCATTTTGCAGATGAGAAAACTGAGGGTCAGAGTGGTCTGAGTAATTTGCCCAATGTTATTCATCAAGTAAATTATGAAGCCATGATCCTGACATGGAGATTTTTCCTTTAGCCAT
The DNA here is from genome assembly GCA_007570785.1 of Antilocapra americana. Taxonomy (NCBI): domain Eukaryota; kingdom Metazoa; phylum Chordata; class Mammalia; order Artiodactyla; family Antilocapridae; genus Antilocapra; species Antilocapra americana. Next base: position 4,349,991 of record ML660200.1, on the reverse strand, counting down.
TGTTCTTTGCTGCTTTCTTACTGATTCTCATAATTCTGTAATCATAGACTATGTACTTCTGCAGTAATATTTTTGCATTAGTATTACTGCTGTCTGGTGGTGAGATGCTTGGAGTAAGGTATGTGGAGTGTGTATGTGGTGTGCATACATTGACTTCTCAAGCCGATTATCTGTAATTTTCTTGAAGACAGGAACCGAGTCTCATGACATTAAATTGGAGATTCCCTGCAGGCTGCGAGTGCACCATTGAACTGGACATGTGAGTAGACAGTACAAATCAAACAACGTAAAGCAACCTGCTGGAGCAGCCATGGTGATATTCACTGGTGACCCTGAGCCTTCAGCTTTCTGTTGTCCTACCCACTGATCCTCTGGGGCTTTTTGCACCTTTTGAAAAGTTTAGCAGTTTGCTCTGTTGGAGGCAAATATGAAACATGCAGCATTTAAAAAGTATAGCAAAATATATGTTAGCATCTAATTGAAAATATTGTGTATTTTGTGACAAAATAATTGAATGTTGGTTGAAAAAAGGAGAGTTAGGATGTATGAGTGTGTGTGTGTGTGTGTGTGTGTGTGCGAATGTTGACAATGTCTAAAATTTAGGTTTTTTATCAACAGTGATTTTCCAATGCTTTAGTTGAGTTTAATTTTTTTGTCTTTCTAGGAGAACCCTTGCCTGTCTGTGTATCTTAGCTTTCTCCAATGAAGATGCAAAAGTAACACTTCTTTCCCTTTCTCGTGGTTATTTATTTCCTATACAATTAAAAGCACTTTATAGGCGGTAGATATTTTATAGGCCATCCCTCCAAGAAATGAATGTTAGAAAGCTCCCTCTTCCCATCCTTGGCAACCAAGGAATAGAGAGCTATGAGTACACACGCATACTTGTATTTCCTTGCAAATCCTCCTGTGCTTCTCTGCCCCACCCCCACCTTTTCACCCTTGGCCAGATCCAGTCCACCTTGCTAAAGGCTCAGGATGCCCTGTGGAGCCTTCCCAGCCTTCTACTTAGGTTCTGGTTCTCCCCGTTCAGATCTGTCCTTCTTCGCTCTTGAATCAGAGTGCTCTTCTTGAAGTGCAACTCTGTTCATGAGCTTTCCTGCTCCATCACCTTCCTGCTCCCCATCACATGCTGAATAAGGCACAAGCTCCTACTCCAAACACTGAGGTCCTCCCCAGATTTCCTTTTAAGACTTCACTTGTTGACTTTTTCCAGTCATCAAAACCATTTCCTTGAGAAATTTAACATATCTTGGAGGATACTTAATATATGTCAGGCATTGTGCTGGGGTCACCACATACAAAAGCTAAAACATAAACTTGACTGGCTTCTAGTTGTTTAGGGTCTGGTGGGACAAATCTGTGACAGTCTTCTGGCTAATGCTATGATTGTAGTGTGCCTGGGGTTCTGAGGGAGCACTGGAAAGGGTATTTAACCAGCCCAGAAAAATCAGGAAGGGCTTCCTGGGGAGAAGACATATCAGTTGGCCTTAAAGAAATCATAATTCATGGCCTCCCAAATAGTGCTCTCTGTCTTCCTCTTTATGTATATGTTTTCTTTTATTTGTTTTTCTTTTTTTAAAATTGGAGTGTAGTTGATTTACAGTGTGGTGTTACTTTCAGGTGTAAGTTGTTTTTCTTTTATACTGAATGTCCTTGACTTATCTAAACCCCCTGAAATATGTCCTTCTTTCAAAACTCACTCAAAAGCCACTTCTTCATCCATGAATCATTTCTGGATTCCCCAACTTGAACAGACCTCCCTCTTTTGACTCTGGTGGTATTTTGTAAGTTCCCTCTCATGGCTCTTTATCTTGTCTGACTCTTCTTTTATTAAAGTTACTTGACATTATTACCTCAAACCCTCAATTCTATGTTTGACTCATTATTTTTTCCCTGGCATAGAGCTTTACAGGACTGTCTTGATGATCTGAATTAATTGCTTTGCCTTTATGTCTCCCAAGAAAGGGCCAGGAGCCACCCAGGATAGACTGGAATGAAAGGCAGAGCTAGGCTTCCTGAATTTGTGAATAGTGTGTGTCAGCTCAGAACCTGGGCCTCACAAGGCTGAGGTCAGGGATGGTCACTGCGCAGTCCAGTGACCTTGGACTTTGGTTCCTGGTCTCAGTCTGAGTTCCAACTTCCAATATCCATTTCCACGTGTGGGCCCTTAGTCACCAAGCCATCCATCTGTAGGAAAGTGAAGATGCTGGGGAAATATTTAATGAGGGGTTGGAGGTAGAGGAGAAAGCTCAGGGTCAGGAAACTGGGTTCCAGCGCCACCTTGTCACTTACGATTGAGTGGCCAAGAGCAGCTCATACTGCAGTTCTGCGCCTTCGTTCCCTCAGATGCAAAAGTTAACACTGGATTTAGGGATTTTTTTTTTTTCCTATTTAAAATTGCAAACCATGATGAAGCTCTGATGAAAGCAAAGCTGAAATCATGTCTTTTTCATATAGGGGTAAAGAAAGTGTAAATCCTAATTTGAAAAGTGTCTGCTCCTGTGGTGACATGGCACAGCCCAGATTTTTCCATCCTTTGATCCAAACTGGAAACATCTTCTCAGTTGCTGACGGGAAATGGTGCTCTTTTGCTCAGAAGCTGAGAGAATAGCAATATGAAATGCCACATTTTATAGCCTTGATGACTTTCCTGAAAGCTCATCCCTGCCTGGTCATCTGACACTGAGAATGGGCTGTAAAGGTCTTCTATTTGATGTATCTCAGGCTATTTTACCCAGAAAAGAGTTTGTAAGCAGGACAGAACTACATTTTGAAGAGCATTAAAATCTTCTGAAATTGTCATTACCAGCTCTCTGTGGTTCTTCCTTTAATGACATGAGTGGCAGTGACATAAGAAAAAAATAACAGCCCAATCTTTGTATTTTGTAATGAATAATAAAGTATTTTAACCTCTTTAGGGACTTAACACCATGTTAATCCTTTAATCCCTAGAAAAACCAATTTTGTTGACATGAAAAGGGGATATTTAACCTCATCCAATTAATTTTCTACCTTGGAGATGCCATGATTATGAAGATTAGATTGAATAGATTCATTGGAGCTACCATATTGGGTATCAAGTAGCAGCTTTGACACCAAAACATAGCATCCAAAAGAAGTGCTATGCCACAATTTTGTTTCAATTTACCCACTTTGAAATACCAAAATTTGGAGGCCTTCACATCCCAGCACAGGCTGCCTGCTCTGAAGTGTTCACATCTGCACCTACTCAGCCACCCCACAGCCATTAAACCGGGAGCTTGGCTGACATTCCTGTAATACCAGCTCCCTCTCTCTGTTTGAGCTCCAAATTAGAACTGTTCCTGTGAGGAGGCTGAAATGCTTGACGCAGAAACAATTCTTAGAAGGAAAAAGTTAGCTAAGTGTGAACTCAATTTGAAATTACATAGTGAGAGAAGCAAACCATTCAAATTTTTCTCAGAACAATGGATTGGAATTGGAGATAGAAGATAAATGGCTGGAGGTTTAATTATTTTTGCATTGGACTTCCACACGCAGACATGGAAAGGTTTTAATTCCATCCCCTCTCTACCCTACCCCCAGTCAGAATTGAATTTACAGGGATGAAAGAAAAGAGATGATGAAAAGTGAGGGCTATGGCAGTGCCACAAATAGATGAATGGTGCAGTGAAAAGCCCCTGGGTTCTTCTGGCTGAAGATGGTTCCTTTTAGAATAAAGAATGGAACAGGAAACGTCAGGGTGACCTCTCACGCTGATCCCAGGAGACGCTCTCAGTAGCTGTCATTTACCAGAAGCCTGTCTCCCAAGCCAGAGGTCACGAGCACGGATTCTATGTGTTGGCATCCCCTTTGTGTCCTGCTTGGTGCTTGTCATGCAAACAGTGTAGTCTAGCACAGGGCTTTCTCCTAAGGAGTGACATGGCAGGTACAAGAAACGACACTGATCTTCTTTATGTGGCTTGTGAGTGAGCATGGGCCCATGGAAGAATGGAAGTTTTCAAAACAGAGTCTGAGCCTTTGTCCTACCACCCTCCATCTTGTAGCCTGGGACAGATAGTTTGACTGGTTTGGTGATCTGATCTGTTAAATGGGGAGAGTGGTCCAATATCTTAGAGTTGCTGCAGGTTTACATAAGGGAAAACCCCAGCATAAGTGCCAGGGAAACATTAGTTTCTTCTGTCCAACCAACTGTGTGGAAATTAATCTCATTGTCTGATTGACTTTGGTGGAACTAAGAGAAGATTAAGGGAGGGCCAAAAAAAAGTTATGACCAACCTAAACAGCATATTAAAAAGCAGAGACATTACTTTGCCAACAAAGGTCTGTCTAGTCAAAGCTATGGTTTTTCCAGTAGTCATGTATGGATATGAGAGCTGGACTATAAAGAAAGCTGAGCACCGAAGAATAGGTGCCTCTGAAATGTGGTGTTGGAGAAGACTCTTGAGAGTTCCTTGGACAGCATAGGAGATCCAACCAGTCCATCCTAAAGAAAATCAGTCCTGAATATTCATTGGAAGGACTGATGCTAAAGCTGAAACTCCAATACTTTGGCCATCTGATATGAAGAATTGACTCATTTGAAAAGACCTTGATGCTGGAAATGATTGAAATTAGGAGGAGAAGGGGATGACAGAGAATGAGATAGTTGGATGGCACCACCAACTCAATGGATGTGAGTTTGCGCAAGCTCCAGGAGTTTGTAAGGATAGGGAGGCCTGGTATGCTGCAGTTCATGGGGTTGCAAAGAGTCGGACATGACTGAGCGACTGAACTGAACTGAACTGAGGGGAGTTCTGAGGTCACCTAGTTTTACTCATTAATTTTACATATAAGAAGTGACATGACATGCTTAAGGTCAGGTGGCTAATTAATTATACAATAGAATGGACCAGAACCATGAATCCTGACTCCTGCATCAAAGCTGTTAATGATACAATAGAATGGACCAGAACCATGAATCCTGACTCCTGCATCAAAGCTGTTTCCATGACTTCATGTAGCTTGATTTGACTGACTGACTCTTGCTTGAGTGGTAGCATTCCTTTTCTAGTTCATTTTATCCCCGGTGGCTAAACTCAGCTCCTCTTTCCCGTGATCCATCATCTCACCTGTTAAATCACAAATATTCCCAATTCCTTAAACTCTCCATGTGGATCTCATGCTGAGGGTGCCTCAATCCTGAAACTGACATTCAGTCTTCCATTTAGTTTCAGGGAAGATATTTGTTTCCTCTTAGAATTTGTTCTTTGCCTAACTTTTGCCCATAGTGCCCTAGTCTGGCAACTCAATACCTGCTTTTGAGAGTTTCTCAGTCTTGATTAAGAGCATGTCCTTCTTTCAACTTCCAAGCTTCCTACACAGCCAGGCCTGAGCTAGAGACCTGGCCTCACTTAACTGCTGGAAGTGAATCCTGAAGGTGTGTTTGAGTCCTTAGATGCAGCTCTGAGCTGAGAACTGTAGGAACCAGGTCCAGCCGCATGGGACAGTGGTCTTCCTAGACCTTTTTGCTTTTAAGTTTCCCAGACCATTTCTAGGACATGAGTGATGAGGCTGAAATGAGATTCCCTTAGGGATGGTACTGCAGACAAGGAGTGAGGTCAAAGCAGGGACTTGTGAACACATGGTTCAGTCAAGGGCTGTAGTCATCCACCCCTACTTCATTTCCTGGAAGAGTACTGTATTTGTTCCTGCCAAAGAGCAACTTCTGAGCTTGTCTTCTGTCTTCCTGAAGCTCTACAATTTTCAGGAATGGTGGCATTTTAGAGGAATCATTAGTTCAAATGGAAGTTACCAGAAAGATTCTGGCAGTGGGCAATTCTTCAGGGACTCAGGGAAAAGGAAGTCTACTGAATTCTACTAATGGCTCTACTTCAATTCCACTCAATTCTACTGAAAGTCACAGGGACTTTAGCACCAAAGACATCAAATAGGAGGGCAGTCCACATACCATGGGCCAATGCCGGGAGCCGTCAGGATGCCCCCTTGCTCGGATGACAAGGTCACGAGACTAAGAAAGTAATTGCAAAGCTGAATTTCTTTATCGGGGCATCCTGGGCAAGCCCCACCCTGGTATTTTTCTTGGAAGTTCTGTCCATGCTCGGAACATTGGCTCATCTCAGTAGGTCAGTCACAGTTGGAAAGAATTCGTCCTGAGATAATCCCCCCAGACCTTATTGACCAGAGGATCCGGGAAGGTGGATCGCCTTCCCCGGGGGCTATGGAGGAATGAAAGGGACATTTAAATGGATTACTACTCCTTACTGGGGAGTTTACCAAGAGTTCTCTGGAGGTCATGGCGAGACCACCGCCAGACAGGCTCATACTTGGGTCACCTTTCCACCTCCCACTCCCCTGACCACTCCACAGAGGAGGCTCGCTTCCTTGAAGAAATCAGGCTCCATTGAGACTTAGGAATGCTCATAATTGTGGCCAGCATAGTTGGAGATATTGATTGCTTTAGGATATGTAGACACAGGAATTCATTATAGTAGTTATAAGGTTAATAGGGTTTTATTGCTAAAGCAGTGCTGCTTGACTGTCTCTTAGTCCTCTTTCCTCTTCCTAAACTGTCTTAGTCCTCTTTCCTCTCTCTAAACTGTCTCTTTGTCCTCTTTCCTCTTTTCTCGTAAGAACTGGAGTAGGTTACTAGAATAAACAGTCTCAAGCTTAAGCCCTTCCCTCTAGCTTCTACATAGTTGTACCTGATAAGAGAAATGTAACCTTTCTACTTAGGTTGATGTACTTATCTTGATTGAATGAAGTATACTGAAGACATTCAAATGGTAAACATACTATTGTTAAATCTAATCACATAAAAATCTGACTTCTGCAAAGGGAATGTTTCATGATAGTTTGGGGAATAAACTCAATGATAAGGTTGCTATGGGAGGTAGAAAACAAAAAATTGTATAGAATGATAGGTGATGTAATGATGTAATGGGGATGTCTTTTGGCTATAAAAACTGTAAACCAACAACAATAAACTGAGAGACTGCTCCATCACCACACATCGACTCTGCTCAGTTCTTCTTCCGCCGATGCCACCCATCCCTCAAGACCCCCGGACCCTGCCGAGGCTGGACCCCGGCAAGCCAATTGCTTCTTTTCCTGACTTTATTCATTCATTCAGCAAATATTTGACTGTGCACTGTTTCTCTACTAGACACCAAGGATTGTTCAGGGAACAAATCAGAAGAGCAATCTGCTTTTATGGAGCCTCTATTGTCCTTTCCTTTTCCAAATGTATCAGGTAGATCCTCAAGGTTACACAGTGACAAATTTTCTTACTATTTGAAAAACACTATAACTTAACTGTGAATAAGCAGCCTTGTTGACAAGCTCATGAATATATTCTAAAAAAAATTAAATAAAATAATTCTCAGTTTATCGTAGAGAAAACTATCTAGTGAGATTAAATGCCTTGTCTTGAATTATGTAATAGTTGGTTCTCAGATCTCATCTCTCAAGAGTGAGTTTGCCCTAAACTAGACAATTAGTCCAACAGCCTCTAGCCTGTGATAAGAATAGAGCTGGCATATTGGTTCCTCACCAGAAATCCCAGGAGAGTTGCATAGCTCAGTAAAGACCTCCTTGTAAGCTCACATGCTCCTGTTATATATGGCAGGAGCAATTCTCATCTTTGGCCTTTCCAAATAAGCATAACTTTTTAACAAGATCCTCTCTGGCCACTGCATTATCTTCTCAGGTCAATTAAAGCTTGCAGTGTCTCACTATAAAATTGGCTAACACAAAGCCAGGTCATATAGTGGACTGATTTTTAGATGCCAATGTTATTTGAAATAGAAGTTGATTTTAACTCTGTTTTTCAAAGAGGTTGATGTGATTTATTTGCTGGGGATGCTCCAACTCTTGAATGCCTGCCCTCTTGATGTATTTGAGGAGGACTTGAACTCAGCTCCTTGGTTCATTCCCGTCAAACCAGGGGATGCCTGGTCTCTAACTCTGGTGTAGAGAAGCCTGAAGGTTGAAATAGAGCTCTTAAATGTGAGCTGCTCTTAAATGTGTCACCCTTGATGCCTTGATGTGATTAGACTGCCACCACCCTCCATAAGACACACGTACAGACACACAGAGTCAGGATCTACTGTCCCTATAAGGAAAAAGATACAGAGGCACTTCCCAAGGGAACAAGACTCATCTGACCTGGGTATTTGCAGGGTCCCCCAGTTGGTTATGCTGCTCTTCCTCAGCTGACTGTGAAAGGACCACTCTTTAATAACCATGGTTCTTGAGCCATGCTGTATCCTCAGCCCCACGGGTAGCATGAGGCATGCTCTGCCCACAGTGGAGAAGAATTCTAGCCCTTAAGGGCTTCCCTTGGCTAGGCTTGTCTGCTTTCTTGCTCCCTGAGTCTTGAGAGGAAATGAGACAGCTTTCAAGCTTGTTTATATTTTATTCCATCTCTGTGACCATCCATCTAGTTGGAAGACAACGAAATTGCTTTGCTGACTCCTGGAACAAGAAGAAGAGTCTTACAGGAGACATACCAAGTCTGGGGGACCTGCTAAACTATTCCCATCTAAACTATTCCCAATGAACTTTCCCATCTCTGCCCACATGCAGTTTAGAAACAGGAGAAAGATCTGTTGTTGTTCAGTGGCTCAGTCTTGTCCAACTTTTTGTGACCCCATGGACTGCAGCATGCCAGGCTTCCCTGTCCTTCACTGTGTCCCAGAATTTGCTCAGACTTATGTCCATTGAGTTGGTGATGCTATCCAACCATCTCATCCTCAGTCATTTCCTTCTCTTCCTGCCCTCAATCTTTCCCAACATCAGGGTCTTTTCCAATGAGCTGGCTCTTTGCATCAGGTGGCCAAAGTATTGGAGTGTCAGCTTCAGCATCAGTCCTTCCAATGAATATTCAGTGTTGATTTCCTTCAGGATTGACTGGTTTGATTGCCTTGCTTTCCAAGGGACTCTCAAGAGTCTTCTCCAGCACTACAGTTCATAAACATTAATTCTTTGTCATTCAGCCTTCTTTATGGGCCAGTTCTCACATCCATACATGACTACTGGAAAAAACACAGTTTTGATTATACGGACAGAAAAAGATCTAAGATTTCGCTAAAAAGCATCTTGAGCAAAGAGGCAAACAGGCTAGGCTGTGGGTCTTTAAACAAAGAATTTCACAGAATTTACCCTCCTTCAGTCCCCATGTTCACTTGTAAATGTGCCACATTATCCGGTCAGCTTTTCCTCTTTGGAGTTTCCATCTGAGAGTAGTATCCAGAGTGACTTTGAGGCAAATTCTCCCCTACTCGTCACCACATGGGGCTCCTTGCTGTGCCTCTTCCTTCAGAATCTGTTTCCTCTCATTCCCAGAACCAAGCCATGTAACTGCAGTGGGACTCAACTCCCCCAGAAAGACTCTAGGAAAGCCATACAGCTGGTGTGGAAAATCCAAAAGGCCAAAAAGGAAAATCTATTTGTAATTCCTCATCTGCTCCTGACCCTTAGCTGAGGATCAGTTCCTGAATCTCATATGGTTAAAAACTGTAATTACAATGCCCGTGGTTAAATTTCCTCTCCACCATCCCTTCCTCTCCTTCCCATTCTGCCCACTCAGGGTAGAATTTAAGATATAAAAGTCTGAGGGCTACCTATAAAACAGGAGACCCAGGTTCAAGCCCTGAATCAAGAAGATTCCCTAGAAAGGGAATGACTTCCCACTCCATTATTTTTGCTGGAGAATGCCATGGACAGAGGAGTGTGGAGGGACTACAGTCCATGGTATCACAAAGGGTGGGACATGGCTGAGTGACTAACACTTTTCTTTTTCTTTTAAGATGTAAAAGATTGAGGATAGGCTGTAGGCATGAGACCAGCACAGCTGGAGGCCTGAGGATGAGTCTGGGAGGAGTGTGGAGGTGTTCAGCCTTGAAAGAACTGGACCATTGAATAGGAGGCAATGGGTTATCCTCAGGCTGGTTCTCCTGGCCTTGACCCAGTACCAGGTAAGGGCTTTGGAGGAGTGGCCATGTCTACAATTTGCTGATTAAGTCTCCCTAAATACACCGTCACATTGCAGATTATCAGCACTCAACCCTGCTCACTCTGTCAATAACCCATCAATTAAAGGCTGTTAATAGCATTCATTGACACAACAGATTAACCAGGCATGGCCCAGTGGTGGGCTCTTCTAGTCAATGGTTGTAGGATTATCAACCCTGCCATTGACGTTTATTTCATTCTTCTCTCTCCAGTCCCTTGTGAGATGTGAGAGAGCTCCATTCAAACCCAAAGATACAAAAAACAAAAGAGTAACCTCAGCATGAGAGCCTGATAAAGCAATTCAGATTAAGGGAAATCAGAAGCAGCCATTGCTGTCCTCTTTCTCACCACTTCCTTCTTGCTTCTTTGTGCTAACATGCCCTTTGTGGAGAGTTTAGCTCAGAGGACAGGTACATCAGAGCCCTCTAACCTCCACACTAGAGGCACGCAGGTAGCAGGGCTGGTGGCTGTCCATCACATCCTAGTCTTCCACGTGTCACACTGTGTTCTCCCTGTCTGGAGAGTAAACATGTGATTGCAGATGAAAAACAAAGTGTTTTTTTTTTTTTTGCCATAATCTGGGTTTTGGAGAACAGAGGATGCTTGCTTGTCAAGGGGGATAGTCAAGAGCCCAACTGGCCTTTTCCTCTTGGTCCTTTCCTATTTAGGGGAAGTTCTGCCATTGTAGTATTGTGATGATTTCAGCAGAATGGCCAGTCCACAGCCACGCTGATGGGAGTGAAGTTGCTCAGTTTTGTCCGACTCTTTGTGACCCCGTGGACTGCAGCCTGCCAGGCTCCTTTGTCCATGAATTTTCCAGGCAAGGATACTGGAGTGGATTGTCATTTCCTTCTCCAACGCTGATGGGAGGAGGAGCAAATCTAGTGCCCGAGACTGAAGTTGGAACCAGGGTTCTGTGATGATGCCATCCAGGGAGCCAGCCCCACTCAAGGCAGAAAAGATAGGCACTCACCACATCTAATTTTGGGTGCCTAAGGATGGGGTGGGAAGGAAAGAGAGTGAGAGCTTTGGGATAAAGTAGATGGAGACAAGAGGCTTTAGCCTCAGGGAACAAGGGGCTGAAGGAGAGGACAGCAAGGCCCAGAGGGGCTTCAGTGCCCACCTGCTGCAGTTCCTAATCCTGACCATATAGTGTGTGCTATTGAGTGCATATTCCATCTGACAGGTGAAGTGAGAGGGGCAAGGATGCCGCCTTCCCCAGAGTCACTATATTAATAATAACTGTATTAGTTTGCTGGGGCTGCCATAGCAAATGCTGCAGACTGGAGTGGGGGATGTGGCTTCTATTACAGAAATGTATTTCTCACATTTCTGTAGGCTGAAAGTCTAAGATCAAGGTGTCAGCAGGACTGGTTCCTTTTGAGGGCTCTGTCCCTGGCTTGCAGATGGCTGCCTTCTGGCTGGCTCTTTACACTGTCTTTTCTTAATATGTGTGAATCCCCTGGCCTGTCCAAATTTCCTTTTCTTGTCATTCAGATTGGCCTCATTTCAGTGTAATCATCAAATCAACCCTGAATATTCATTGGGAGGACTGAAGCTGAAGCAGAAGTTCCAATACTTTGATCTCCTGATATGAAGAGCTGACTCATTGGAAAAGACCCTGATGCTGGGAAATATTGAAGGCAGAAGGGGATGACAGAGGATAAGATGGTTGGATGACATCACTGACTCAATGGACATGAACTTGAGCAACATGCAGGAGATAGTGAAGGACAGAGAGGCCTGACACGGTGCAATCCATGGGGTCACAAAGAATTGGACATGACTTGGTGACTGACCATAACAACTGCTTCATAGGCCCTTTCTTGAAATAGAGTCATATTGGGGGTTAGGACTTCAATATATGAATTTGGAGGAGGGGGCCTAATTTTAGGTTGTAATAGACTCTGAGGGTAGCTCTATTGTGAGCTGGGAGAATTTAGGCCTCAAGGTATGGCCCAGATAGCAAGTATTTTTCCAGGGGCAGCTGCTGTATCTAATAAGGAACTCATTTCACTCAAGAGGTGAAAAACAAGTTTCATTAGATTTAGGTTCTGAAAGCATACTTTAAAGAGACTCACTTTCTTAGATGCCAACTATCCTGACATTTCCAATAGTTGCTATCAGGCTAATAGTGGTGGGAAGGCCACTTCCAGGAAGGTCTACCCTGCCCAGTGGAGCATCTATGTTTGCACGATCTGCTCCCAATTCATCACTCCCTTCCTGTTACCTAATGACATAACCAGGCCCAAGGCCACCAGGCTTGGCGGGGCCTCCCAGTGAAGTTTGTGGAGTACACTTCCTGTCCTATTGATGTGGGGCTTGGCCATGACCCGCCAAGTGACAGCCTGGAGGAGCAGGGAAGGTGCTGCAGAGCCCTCGTGCAGCTGGCCCTGCTGTGAGCTCGTGGTCTGCTGAGAGGAGAGCATGGTTCCAGAGTGGAGACATGTAGGCCATATTTTCATCTGACCAGCAGCCTGAAGCAGGGCCCCATCCAGCTGACCTACATACAGACTCATGTGAGAGAAAAATAAACGTGTGCTATTTTAAACCACTGAGATTTTGCAGTTGTTCATTACTGATAGTGATGATAGAAACTAGCCCTGCCCTAGAAGGCTGAGCTCTTCCCAGAAGGTACTCTCTCAGCTTCTTGCATTTGGGGATCACTCCTCTTCTCCACTGGCTGTTACCACAGCTGCTCTCCCCTGTGGCTTCCAGGCTGGTCCAGTTCCCCCTTCCCCTGTGCAGCAAGAAGAGATCTTGGTGTTTATCACTGAGTCCACTTGTGATCCCTTGTGAGAAAAGTATCTTGCTGCTAAGAGAGTTTGAAAACCACCATCCAGTTTAATCATCTTGATACTGGGACCTAGAAACATGCCTGGTAATAGTGGCTGAGCCACACCCGAAAATCCCAGTCTCAGCCTCTCACACTTCCTACCCAGCTGTCCTGGCCAAAAAGCACTTGAAAGGATGCTCAGCATCACTAATTATTAGAGAAATGCAAATCAAAACTATAATGAAGTATTGTCTCACACCAGTCACAATAGTCATCATTAAAAAATCTGTAAATGATAAATGCTGGAGAAGGTATGGTGAAAAAGAAACCCTCCTATACTGTTGATGGGAATGTGAACTGGTGCAGTCACTATAAAGAACAGTACAGAGTTTCCTTTAAAAACTAAAAATAGGAGGAAACTAAGATGGCGGAGGAATAGGACGGGGAGAACACTCTCTCCCCAATAAATATACCAAAAGAACTTTTAAAGGCCGAGCAAACTCCAAAAAACAGGAACTGAATGCTGGCAGAGGACAT
>ML660200.1:4156445-4331682 GCA_007570785.1 Antilocapra americana | reverse complement strand
TCATGACAATGTATGGCAAAAACAATAAAAATAAATAAATTAATTAAAAAAAATAAAAAAAATAAAAACTAAAAATAGAACTAACATTATATGATCTAGCAATCTCGCTCCTTGGAATATATCTGGAGAAAACCATAATTTGAAAAGATATATGCATCCCCATGTCCATTGCAACACTACTTAAAATAGCCAGGACATGAAAGCAACCTAAATATCTACTGATGGATGAATGAATAAAGAAGATGTGATGCATATATACAGTGGGATTTTACTCGGCCATAAAAAAGAACGAAATAATGTGATATGCAGGGACACGGATGGACCTAGAGATTATCATGCTGAATGAAGTAAGTCAGACAGAGAAAGGCAAATGTCACATGACATTGCTTATATGTGTAATCTTAAAAAATGGTAAAAAACAGAGCTAGTCACAGATACAGAAAGCAAACTTATGGTTAACAAAGGGGAAAGGAGAGGAAAGATAAATTGGGAGATTAGGGTTGACATAAACACACTGCTATATATAAAATAGATAATTAATAAAGACCTACTGTATAGCACAGGGAACTCTACTCAATACTCTGTAATGATGTATATGGAAAAAGAGTCTTAAAAAAGAGTGAACATATGTACATGTATAGCTGATTCACCTTCCTCTACACCAGCAACTAACAAACTGTTATAAATCAGCTATATTCCAATAAAAATTAATTAGAAGAATGAAAATTACTTTTGGATTTTAGATTGGACCCTCATAATCCTTGGTATGGGCTTCCTAGGTGGCTCAGTGTTGAAGAATCTGCCTGCAATGCAGGAGATATGGGTTTGATCCCTCGGTTGGGAAGATCCTCTGGAGAGAGGATAGGCTACCCACTCCAGTATTCTTGGGCTTCCTTGGTGGCTCAGATGGTAAAGAATCAGCCTGCAATGGGGGAGACCTGGGTTCTATCCCTGGGTTGGGAAGATCCCCTGGAGGAAGGCATGGCAACCCACTCCAGTATTCTTTCCTGGAGAATCCCCATGGACAGAGGAGCTTGGCAGGCTATAGTCCATAAGGTCACAAAGAGCCGAAAAAAAAATGTGTAGTAATATTCATTCATATCATATTATACTACTACACATTTTTTTGTGTGCATATGTATTTTTTTCTCTTATATGCCCAGGAGAGGAACTGCTGGTTCATAAGATATGTGAATATTCAATTTTATAAGACAATACCAGCTCCCTCCCCTACCTGCAGTATTCCAGAGAGCCTCTTCATCCACCCTCTGCAGTTTCAGCTTTCTTGTGTCAATTGTGGTATTGATTTGTATCTCCGTGGTTGTAAATGAGGTTGACTATCTCTTTGGATGTAGATCATCCATTTGTATTTTTTCCTGTGAAATTCTTGTATATTACCCACTTTCCATTGTAATATTTGCCTTTCTTCTAATATTTTTGTATGTTCTGGGCAGCAATCCTGTGCTAGCTAAATATGTTGCAAATATCTTCTCTCATTTGGTAGCTTGTCTTTTCACTTTTTTAAAGTTTTTCTTTTTGTAAATGGAAATGTTTTATTTGAATGTGGTCTATGTTTCCTGTTACATTTTATGATTCTTTGTGCCTTGCTTAAGAAATCCTTCTTCTACTCCCAAGGTCAGGAAGATATTGACCTATCTAAAACTTTAAAATTTCCCTTTTGACATTTAAGGCCTTCAATCATCTGGAGCCAATTTTTGTGAGTGGTGTGGGGTAAGGATTCAATTTCTTTTTTCCGCAGTGTGGATGACCACTTTGCCCATTTATTGAATAGTCCCTCCATTCCCTCCTGATCTGTACTGCTGCTCCATCATATATCAAAGTCCCATATACTTATGGATCTCTTCCAGGGCTTTGTCTGTGTTCCACTGGTCAGCTAGTCTATCGTCTGCCAATAGCACGCTGTTTTGATTACCCTGGCTTCACAAGAAGTCCTGATATTTGTTATGGTAAGAACCTCCTCTCTCTTATGCTTTTCCTCGTCTTATTGTACTACTATTTTAAAATAACCTGGTCAAGTTTCATAAAACATGGACTTTTGGACTTTTGATTTCAACTCCATTGAATTATTGATCAATTGGGAAAGATTAGACATTTTTTATAGTGTTAAGTCTTTCAAATCATAAACATAGTGTTCCACTCCATTTATTTAGATCTTCTTTAAGGTCATCTTGCTGTAAAGTTTGAAAATTTTCTGTGTACAGGTCTTTGTGCACATCTTTGATTAAAATATTTCTCGGGTACTTTAAAGGTCTATCGCTATTAAAGATCTTTTTTAAAAACTAGTTTTCCAAATATCTGTTACTATTGTGTAGAAATGGGATTAACTTTTGAAAGTTGATCTAATATCCAGTTATCTTGCTAATATTTTCTTTTATTTCTAATTATTTACCAACAGATTCTTTTATAACATTTTCAAATAGTGGCAATATTTTTCCTATTTTCCAATATAATTTTATTCAACAATTTTTGAGTTATAAATGTACAGACAATAAAATGCACATATTTTATGTGGTTGGTTTTGACAAATGAAGATACCTGTGTAATCACCACTCTAGTCAAGATAAAGAACACTTCTATCATTCCAGAAAGTTTTCTGCCCATTTGCATCTCACATCCCTTGTTCTTGCCCAAGGCAACTTTTAATTTGATTTTTATAACCATAAATCTTTTCCAGTTCTAGAATTTTATATAAAAGGAATAATATCATTTGTACTCTTGTGTTTAGCTTTTTCACTCAATATTATATCTGTGAGATTAATTCATGATTGTGTGTATTTGCTACTGGTCCATTTTTATTACTGAGTAGTAATTCATTGAGTGAATATATAACTATTTGTCTACCCATTCATCTGTTCTGTTGCTTCTAATTTGGAGTAAGTATTTTTAAAGATGTCTATTTTCAACTTTTGTAGATAAAAACCTGGGTCTTTCTGAGTCAGAGAGTACTTTTATGTTTATAGTTTTATAATAATAAAACCAGGGTTCTCCAAATCAGTTGTGCCATTTTGTACTTTCACCAACAAAGTATGAGTATTTCAATTATTTTACATCCAACACTTGCTATAGTCAATTTGGTATTTTTAAAAACAACTTTAATGCAATGTATTATATACAATGGGACTTCTCCAATGGCGCAGTGGTAATGGATTTGCCTGCAATGCAGGAGATGCATGTTAGATCCCTGGGTTGGGAAGATCCCCTGGAAGAAGAAGCAGCAACCCACTCCAGTATTCTTGTCTGAAAAGTCTCATGGATAGAAGAGCCTGGTGGGCCAAGTCCAAAAGTGTCGCTAAGAGAGATACGATTGAGTACAGAGCACTTCTCAGGATATACAATGAAACACATCCATTTAGGTGGAAAGTTTTGATGAGTTTTCACAGATGTATACAACAATCTACCACCACCATAGTAAAGACACAGAGCATCTTCACCATCTGCAAAAGTTAAAAACACATTTCCGTTTACATATGTCAATCCCTTTCTCCTAGCCCTAAGCAGTTACTATTGTACTTTCTGTCACTATAGTTTTTTTTTGTCACTATAGCCTTTTATCTTTTTACTTTTAGTCATTCCAGTGAATGCAAAATTATACCTAACTATAATTTGTATTTTCTTAATGACTAATTATGTGACCATCTTTTTTTTTTTTTGTACTTATTGGACATACGTATATCTTCTTTGGACGTATCTGTTCAAATATTTTGTCCATTAAAAATGGAATGTTTGGCTTCTTTTTCAAAATATTTTTGACTATTCTAGATCTTTTGTATTTTTATATAAGTTTTGTGATTAGCTTATCGATTTCTAAAAAAAAATCCTGCTGGAATTTTTATTTGGATTGTGAATCACTTCAAGGGAATTGACACATTAACAACATTGAGCCTTCTAATATGCTAATGAATATAGCATATCCTCATTTGATTTTTCTCATCTGATTTTATAGATTTTAGTCTAGAGTCTTTTAGTCTTACACACATTTTATACATTTTACTTCTAAAAAGTATATGCTGTGCTAGTGTAAATAGTATTATTTTTAAAATTTTATTTTCTAAATGCTTATTGTTAGTACATAGAAATGTAATTGTTTTTTGTGTATTGCATTTATATTCTACAACCTTTCTAAATTAACTTGTTAACGCTATATTTTTCATTGACCCTTTTGGATTTTCTATGTTGTTAATCATGTCTTCAAATAAAGTATTTTACACTTTTCTTCACAATATTAATATCTTTTGGGCTCTGTAATATGCTGACTCTCTGTCTTGCAAAACTATTGAATAGAATTGAAAGTGGGCACCCTTAACTTGTTCTTGATTTTAAAGGGGGTTGTTCTAATGTTTCCCCATGTAGGATGATGTTTGTTGTACACTTACCCTTCCGTAGGCCTCCTTTACCTGTTTAATGATGCTTAATTCTATTCTTAATTCACTGAGATTTTATCAACAATAGGAATTATTATTTTCAATCCTTTTCTGGATAAGGGTATGTAAATATGGTTTTACCCTCTTTGGTCTGGTGATGAATGATATTATAGATTTTAAAATACTAAGGCAACTTTGCATTTAAGTAATAAATCCAATTTGATTATAATGTACTATCATTTTTATACAGTGTTGGATTTTGTTTGTTAATTGTTAATCTATTGGGGCATAGATTTTTACTCAACATAATACATGGAACTAACCAAGAGAACATGAGTTGTTTTATAGGTAATGAGTTCATTGTCACTGGGATTATTTAAGCAGAGACTTGAGAACTGGTAGTCAGATTTACTTATTCATTCTCTAAACATTTATTGAGGAGCTCTCATGTGCCTGTCATCTTGCTAGTAAATGGGAATATAAAGATTCACAAGAAGTGACTCATTTTCTAGGGAGTCCCTAAGTTAGGGTGTTCATGGGCAATGAGAATCAAAAGTTCTAGATATGTGGTCCAAGTTCTCAAATAATTTACAGCTTAGTTCACAGGAACTGATTAAATACATATAAATGCATAACCTATATATTTTTCATGTCATATACCTATATACATGTGCATATATCTGCTTATGTAAAGAAGTGTCAGGATCTGGTTGGAACTGAGAATCAGGAAAAAAGATGGATTATTAACAAGAATATTGGATTGAAACTTAGAGACCTGGGTTCCAGGATACTACCTATCATTGTGACTTTGAGGAAGGAAATTACCCTCTCTGTGTTTATGTTTTCCTGGTGGCTCAGTGGTAAGGAATCTGTCTGGAAAGCAGGAGACTCGGGTTCAGCCGCTGGGTTGGGAAGATTCCCTGGAGGAGGAAACAGCAACCCACTCCAGAATCCTTGCCTGTGAAATCCCATGGACAGAGGAGCATGCCGGGCTGCAGTCCATGGGGTTTCAAAAGAACCAGACATGACTTAGCGACTGAACAATAACAATCTATAAAAAAAAAAAAAAAAAAGAACACTGGACAATAATGGTACATTTCAAACTTCAGCATATATTCATTATTAATTTTTTAATCTCAAGCTATCGAGTTCTTTTTCAAGTGAAATTTAAGAAAGAAGCTCAACATGTTAAATGTAAATATGCAAAAAAAAAAAAAGAAAGAAAGTTTAGTTGCTCAGTCGTGTCCAACTCTTTGCAACACTATGGACTGTAACCAACTAGGCTCCTCCATCAATGGGATTTTCCAGGCAAGAGTACTGGAGTGGGTTGCCATTTCCTTATCCAGAGGATCTTCCCAACTCAGGGATTGAACCTAGGTCTCCCACATTGTAGGCAGACACTTTACCGTCTGAACCACCAGGGGAGTCCTAAACATGTAACAAATACCTATAAAATAGTCTGAATCTCCAACTCCTAGGTACCTCATCACATCCACAGCCACCACCCCAGTGATTCCTAAGGACACTAAGTACAGCCTCTGTGTGTGCTATGCTTAGTCACTCAGTCATGTCTGACTCTGTGACCCCATGGACTGCAGCCCACCAGGCTCCTCTGTCTATGGGGATTCTCCAAGAAAGAATACTGGAGTGGGTAGCCTATCCTTTCTCCAGGGGAGCTTCCCAACCCAAAAATCAAACCAGAGTCTCCTGTATTACTGGTAGATTCTTTACCAGCTGAGCTACCCAGGAAGCCTAGTACAACCTCTAGGACTCCTCAAACATAGTTGAAAGCCAGCAAATAAGATGACCTGTAAAGTTTGTATGAGTGCTGACATTTTAATTCTATTAATCCATTCTTTTATTCTGTCTAGTCCAGGAAGTCTTCCTGGAAGTAAAGGGTTCTGAGCTCGACTCTGTCAGATAAAATAAACACAGGTCATCTGGCAAACAAAAGCAAGACACTCATCTCCAGCCATAAGATACATAGTATTTGTCTTTGCTCTATAAGTATGCAACTTCCAGCAGATGGTGGGAGACCCTGTGCTTGGGAATCATATGTGAGTTTTCATCTCAGCCTTTATCTTATAGTAATTATGTGACCCTCAGTATGTTACTTAATTTCTCTGAGTCTCAGTTTCTTTTTTTCTTTTGTAGGATAGAGCACTGATACCAAGATGGATTGTTGTGAATGTGAGGAAGGTGAGGGGATATATTACTAATAAAATCTCACAGTACAGTTCCAGTGAGTCAAGGACCCAGAATGTAACAACTGATAACATTTACCAGTTTTTCCTGATGACTTCCTTGAAGGCTTTTTCCCACCCATTCCCCCTGACATTTCACAATTAGAGAATCTCTTCCAGAATTTCTGCAGCCTTTGAAATTCCCATAATAGCTGTTGTTTGCCCTTTGCCTGTGCCATATTTGATAAACACACATACTAACACCACGTACCTTCTGCCTTAATGTATAAGCACTGCTATATTATTCATCAAAGTATCAGCTTGCAAGATCAGCCATAAAAAGTTCTTCACATACATTCACACAAACATATCTTTGAACCCTTTCCAGAAGTAAAAATTGCAGAAGCAGAGGTAGAGGGGTGTTATTGTTTGTAGGCCTTTAAATATTGCCTCACAAAATCACTTTTCATCTTGTTCTCAAAGGGGTTAACTTCTGAACAGTGGGGATTAACTGATGTCAGTTTAGAAAAGCAGTCAACACCAGGGTCAACCAGCCTGGCAAGATTAGTCCCCAAATAAAGAATTTATAACCTGTTTTAAGACTGTAACTATAACTTCTTCCAAAAGTTTTCAGGACCTTGAGAAAGGAAGCAAGTTCTTGAGGCCAGGGGCCATATGGCTCACAGGCAGACCTTGAGTGAGGAAGAAAAGGCAATAGGAATGTTGGATCCTCCTGTCCATGGGTGCCCAAAGGAGGAGGCCACATTTGGGTACCATATTCATGGATGGAAAAGAAAGTGGTGAGTCCCCTCCTGTAAAGGAGTTCTGGTAAGATGCAAAAGCCACCATCCATAGAAGCAACACAACAAGCCATCCTGGATGGCCCTGGAAGCATCAGGTAGGACCTGATAAACTCGATCATGATGAAACTATGCATATCTCCTGTCCTCCCATCCTAACACTTAACCACACTTTGCATATTCCTGTTTTGATTTCTTTCTTCTGCATGCCCAGTTTTGAAAACTTCCTTGTCTATTGTGCAATACTTCCTCCTAATCCCCATTCATAGGTTGCTCTGAGATGGTGACCAGATATTGGTCAGTGGGCTCCCTGAAGGTACCTTGGCTCCTCTCTATATATGTTCCAGGGACATGTTGGGCTTGGCGAGGTTAGGTATGCAGCATGAAGGTCTTGGAGTCTGACTGGTTGGGCTTGGGTTCCCACAAGTCTAAGCCTTAGTCTCCATATATATAAAATGAGCTTAATAATAGTACCAGCTTCAAATACTGTAAAAGACTTAAGTGAGATAATGCATGCCACACATAATCAAGAAAAGAAAAACTGGGCTATTATCACACACCAGGCACATCAGTTCAGTTCAGTTCTGTAGCTCAATCTTGTCCAACTCTTTGCAACCCCATGGACTGCAGCACGCCAGGTCTCCCTGTCCATCACCAACTCCTGGAATTTACTCAGACTTATGTTCATTGAGTCGGTGATGCCATCCAACCATCTCATCCTGTCATCCCATTCTCCTCCAGCCTTCTATCTTTCCCAGCATCAGGATCTTTTCAAATGAGTCAGTTCTTTGCATCAGGTGGCCAATGTATTGGCGTTTCAGCTTCAGCATCAGTCCTTTCAATGGATATTCAGGTCTGATTTCCTTTAGAATGGACTGGTTGGATCTTCCTGCAGTCCAAGGGACCCTCAAGAGTCTTCTCCAACACTTCGGTTCAAAAGCATCTAAAGCGCTCAGCTTTCCTTATAGTCCAACTCTCACATCCATACATGACTATTGGAAAAATCTTAACTTTGACTAGATGTACCTTTGTTGGCAAAGTAATGTCTCTGCTTTTTAATATGCTGTCTAAGTTGGTCATAACTTTTCTTCTAAGGAGCAAGCGTCTTTTAATTTCATGGCTGCAGTCATCATCTGGAGGGATTTTGGAGCCCAAAAAGATAAAATCTGTCACTGTTTCCATTGTTTCCCCATCTATTTTCCATGAAGTGATATGACTGGATGCCATGATCTTAGTTTTCTGAATGTTGAATTTTAAGCCAACTTTTTCGACTCTCCTCTTTCACTTTCATCAAGGGGCTCTTTAGTTCTTTTTCATTATCTGCCATAAGAGTGATGTCATCTGCATGTCTGAGGTTGATTTTTTCCCAACAATCTTGATTCCAGCATGTGATTCCTCCAGCCCAGTATTTCTCATTATGTACTCTGCATATAAGTTAAATAAGCAAGGTGACAATATACATCCTTGACATACTCCTTTCCCGATTTGGAACCAGTCTATTATTCCACGTCCAGTTCGAACTGTTGCTTTTTGATTTGTATACAGATTTCTCAGGAGGCAGGTCAGGTGGTCTGATATTCACATCTCTTTCAGAGTTTTCCACAGTTTATTGTGATCCACACAGTCAAAGGCTTTGGCAAGTCAATAAAGCAGAAATAGATGTTTTTCTGAAACTGTCTTGCTTTTTTAGATGATCCATAAAATGTTGGCAATTTGATCTCTAGTTTCTCTGCCTTTTCTAAATCCATCTTGAACATCTGGAAGTTCACAGTTCATGTATTGTTGAAGCCTGGCTTGGAGAATTTTGAGCATTACTTTACTAGCGTGTGAGATGAGTGCAATTGTGTGGTAGCTGGAGCATTCCTTGGCATTACCTTTCTTTGGGACTGGAATAAAAACTGACCTTTTCCAGTCCTGTGGCCACTGCTAAGTTTTCCAAATTTGCTGGCATATTGGGTGCCACACTTTCATAGCCTCATCTTTTAGGATTTGAAATAGCTGAACTGGAATTCCATCACCTCCACTAGCTTTGTTAAGTGATGCTTCCTAAGGCCCAGTTGACTTTGCATTCCCAGTTTGACCCCAGGTAAATAACAGGGAGGGAACGCAGTCCCACCCATCAACAGAAAATTGGATTAAAGATTTACTGAGCATGGCCCCTCCCATCAGAACAAGACTCAGTTTCCCCCTCAGTCAGCCTCTCCCATCAGGAAGCTTCCATAAACCCGTTATCCTTCTCCATCAGAAGGAAGACAGACTGAAAGTCCCAATCACAGAAAACTAACCAATCTGATCACATGGACCACAGCCTTGTTTAACTAAATGAAACTATGAGCTATGACGTGTAGGACCACCCAAGACAGACAGGTCATGGTGGAAAGTTCTGACAAAACGTGGTCCACTAGAGAAGGGAATGGCAAACTACTTCAGTATTCTTGCCTTGAGAACCCCATGAACAGTATGAACAGTATGAAAAGATACCAGGCACATAGTAGATACTAAATACCTACATGTCAAGTATGGAAGTGTTAATCGCTCAGTCATGCCCAGCTCTTTGCAATCCATGGACTGAAGCTTGCCAGACTCCTCTGTCCATGGAATTCTTTAGGCAAGAATACTAGAGCAAGTAGCCATTCCCTTCTCCAGGAGATCTGCCTAACCCAGGGATCAAACCTAATTCTTCTGCATTGCAGGTGGATTCTTTACTGCCTGAGCCACCAGGGAAGCTCAGATGTATGCATTAGATGTCCCTGTTACAGACTGAATCATTTCCCTTCAAAAAAACATATGTTGAAGTCTGAACTCTGAAGACCTCAGAATGTGACCTTACTTGGAAACAGTCTCATTGTAGATGTAATAAGTTAAGATGAGGTCATATTGGAATAGGGTGAGTCCCTAATACAATGACCGATGTATTTATAAAAGGAACACTATGTGAAGAGACAGAAACACAGGGAGATAGGGACATGAAGACAGAGGCAGAGGTTAGAATCGCTCACCTGCAGCTAAGGCAGCCAAAGCCTGCAGGTAGACCACCAGAAGACAAGGGGAGGCAAGGACCCTTCTTCCCCTAGTCTTCAGAGGGATCGTAGCTCTGCCAACACCTGGATTTTTAACTGGGTGTCCAAAGTGGTGTGACATTAAAGTTTCTGTTTTTTCAAGTCACCTACTGTGTGGTACTCTGTTACCATGGCCCTAGTGAACCAATGGAACCCCCCCACCAAGCAACACATGCCAAGGCCTGCTCCCATGTTTGTTCATTCCATTCTTCTGTCTCTTCTTGGCCTGACTCCTCTGTAAGGCCCAGAGCCAGACTTGCAGCCGCCATAAAAAGACCTCAGTAGGAGCAACAATGCATGATTGTTTGATGGATCTGAATTGAATGGGAGCATAGTCACAGAGATTTATATGTCACTGTCCCTGGTATGTCTTTGGTATAGGAGAAGCTGGTGTGTGAGGTCCTTTCTGAGAGCTGGCCTCCCTTCGTCCTCTGTCTCCCTGCACAGGTGCTCCCTCCAGAGGCTCTGCCGACATCACTCTTCTACTCCCACTTGGACTCTACCTTGTAGTCAGTTCTTCGCTTGACCAATCCAGTCAGCCTTGAAGACCATGGGCTCCAAATCATGATGAGCATGCCCCTTGTCATCTGAGCAGATGGTCGCAGAGCTGCGAGTCCTCTCGAACTGCCCCCCCCCCACCGACTTGTCATTCTACAATTGGAGAAAATGCGTTTCTTCTTCTACTCTTTTGTGTGTATATTTTCCTTCTGAACACAAATAACAAACCAGTTGCCCCATAATTAGATTGGATTACAGAATAATTACAACCTTGTTTGCTCTCGGCAGATTACATGGTAATTATACTTGGCATTACCATGAAGAACCAAGAAATTCCAACGATGTCATTACATGGTTATTTGTACAGTACAATGCAGCAGTGTAATTATACATGCAACATTTGTTTTCCAATAGGAGAGTGATTAAAACAATGCTAATGCTTCAAAGTGTTGATTAGGTGCCAACATGATATGACATTTACAACGTGGGGGGAGTCTGTTTCTTAATATTTTCTTGAACACAGCAAAGTTTACCTTCCCCTAGACTCCCCAGCAACCTCCGTGGTCTGTGCTGTGGTCAAAGTTCAAGTGAACATACGCTATACTCTCTGCTCTCACAGTTCATATGTGTGCACAGCAGCCAGAGGACTGTGAACCCAGTAAAATCCAGAGGTAGCTGGCCATTTATCTCTCAGCAGGAGACCTGATTAGTCATTTTTCACTGCTCTGTGAGGCTACCTTTCTTAAAGCCTTGATATCAGAGAGACCATGGGATGTGGGTGTGAAGAGAATATGGTGTCAGACACCAGCGTTCTATTTAGAAACTACCATCAACACTGCATAACTTTGCATAAGCTGTTCCTCACACTAGGCTTCTCTGATGGCTCAGATGGTAAAGAATCTGCCTGCAATGCAGGACACCTGGGTTCAATCCCTGGATCAGGAAGATTCCCTGGAGTGGCTACCCACTCAAGAATTCTTGCTTGGAGAATCTTAAGGACAGAGAAGCTTGGCGGGCTACAGTCTATGGGGTTGCAAAGAGTAGGGCACGATTGAGTGACTAACATACTTCCTCATACTGGACCACAAATTCTTCATCTTCAAAACCAGGGTATTGAAGGTCACCTCTAAGTGTCCTTGTGGGCCTAGGAATGTGTGACAAAACATGGCTTGTGGCACTTCTTATTTAAGTTTTCATATATTTGGGGGTTGTCAATTGATAATGACCTCTCTTTGGGAAGGGACTTCAGCTTTTTTGTTTTTTTTTTTACCTCCCAGAGTGCCCAACACATGCTTGAAAACAAGAAGGAGTGGCTTTTCCCTCTGGTGCAGATGTCACGGAGAGTCTTTCATGTAATTGGCAGGTTGGATCCCAGTGTCGTCATTTAGGGGAAGGTTTCTGTGGTGTTGTGGGGAAGAATGGGATTTCAGAGCCTAATCATCTAGATTTGAATCCCTCTTTCAAGACCTTGAGCACTTCTTTTTCTTCTCTGACCTCTTTTAGCCTTAGTTTTCTCACTACTAATATGATACAAGAATAGTAATGCTTAGCCTAGAATGCTGTAAAGCTTAGGGATAAAAATATACAGGGACACAAAGTTCCTGGCACCTTGTCCTATACAAAGTAGATAACACTTGGTCAGTAGTGGCTGTCTGTATGACCATCAGGCACCAAAAGAGATCTGAGGATGTGGATCCTTGAACTTCTGACACTGAGATCTTTTTACAGCATGCAGAAGGGTTGTCCTGTATTATGTACCATCCTAGACAAGTCAGAGTTAGAGCCCAGAACCTGCTTACAATGATGTGTGGCTGCAGGAGCTAATCTCCATGCAGCGCCCTGGGTGCCAGCTGCTTCCCACCTGGTCCTGCATCCATCCCTGCAAACAACTTTCCGAGGATCCCCACACATGTTCTTGCCAGTGAGAGACACAGCTGTGATATCTGCAAGAACTTGACTTTGATTAAAAACTATCCTGTCTTCCTTTAGTCTATGTTGGACTTGAAAAAGGAGATGAGGGTAAAGGGACTGAAAATCACTCAGTTTCCAGTAAACGAATGTGATCATGCTCTTCTCCATCTGTCTGTATTGGTGTGGAAAGTCCTGTGTGTGTGTGTGTGTGTGTGTGTGTGTGTGTATGAAAACTCTGCCGACTCATGTTGAAAAACACCCATTCTTCAGACTGATGCTGGATGTTGTTGTGTCTAGGGAGGGAGATAGGGGTGAGTGAATGGTGGAGGAGGGGTGGTGGAAAGGACTCTGGGAAATGCAACCAGTTGTATGAGCAGTTTCCAGGCCAAATGATATTTTTGCAACCTAGTGCTCGCTGAAAGCTATTTGGAAGCCTGCCAATATCCCAGTCCTGGCAGATGCAAACATCACTTATCGAAAATCTGGGAAACCAGAGACGCTGGATCACTCTGGAGTGCAAAGGTTGGATGAGGAGGCTGACCTTACCCGAAAGGACAGACATACCTCGTTTTACTGTGCTTCACTTTATTGCATTTCACAGATATTGCATTTTTCATAAACTGAAGGTTTGTGGTAACCCCGTGTCAAGCAAGTCTATCGGCACCATTTTCCCAACAGCATCTGCTTACTTCTGTGTCTCTGTATCCTATTTGGCAATTCTCACAATATTTCAAGCTTTTTCATTGTTACTATATTTCTTACATGACCTGTGATCACTGATCTTTGGTGTGACTCTTGCAAAAAGATTTAGACTTGCAGAAGTTTCAGTTGATGGTGAACATTTTTTAGCAATAAAGTATTTTTTAACTAATATATGTACACATGTTTCTTTAGACATAAAATGATTGCACACTTGATAGACTATAGTATAGCATAAACATAACTTTCATATGCATGGGCAAATAAAACAATTTGAGTGACTCTATTGTGCTATTCACTTTATTGCGGTGGTTTGGAACCAAATCTGCAGTATCTCCGAGGTCTGCTACAGTGGTGTAAGTGGAGCCCGCAGGAGACGGGCCATTGCCCAAGGCAGCAAAGCTTCAGGACAATGAGCCTATGGTTCTAGAGAAGACAAAACTCCCATTTGACTCAAGCACATTCTGCTCCAGGAAGCCATAAAAAACCATGGTGGAAAGAGAGCAAACCCTTCTCCATACAACAGATATTTTAGAAAAATATTTTTTCTAGACAACATTGTGAAAAACCAAAATTTTATTATGCCTCCCCAAGCCCTGTGCTACACACTGCGCAGCAGGAAATGAGAATGAGGCGGTCCTGTTTTTCATCCAGGTAGCACGAAGGCTGTGGGGAGAAGACGTGGGAGGGTGGGAGGTGCAGAGGTATAGATGGTTTCCAGGGCGAGGGAATTGCTGAGTATAAACTCTGTGTGCACATTCCATCCGGCTTCCCAGCTAGCTCAGATGTAAGGAATCCGCCTGCAATACAGGAGGTGCGGGTTCGATCCCTGGGTTGGTTGGGAAGATCCCCTAGAGGAAAGAGTGGCAACCTACTCCAGTATTCTTACCTGGAGAATTCCAAGGACAGAGGAGCTTGCTGGGCTACAGTCCATGGGGTCGCACGCAAATGTCATCTCAGCATTTCACACCAACTTTGTGGTGGGCCTGGGCCGGGTGAAGTTGTAAATAGTTTAGAATCCTAACAGGTTTGGGGAAAAAAAGGGCAGGCAGGAAGGAGAGCCAGCTTTTAGAGCCCAACCACCACCAGGGGAGAGGAAGCACAGATGTGAGTCAGCAACACCAAATAGGACACCTCACCAAGGACATATCTTCTGGTCCTGTCCTCTTCTAGGTGATGCTATGTCTATCCTTTGAGTGAGTGAGTGAAAGTCGGTCAGTCATGCTCGACTCTTTGCTACCCAGTGTATTACATAGTCTGTGGAATTCTCCAGGCCAGAATACTGGAGAATGGGTAGCCATTCCCTTCTCCAGGGGATCTTCCCAACCCAGGGATCGAACCCAGGTCTCCCAAATTGCAGGTTGATTCTTTACAAGCTGAGCCACAAGGGAAGCCCTGTCTGTCCTTTATGTCTCACTTTATTCTCAATTCTTCTATGGGAGTGGCTGTGTCACTGTGGCAAGGTGGGTATACGAGCCCTGGAGCCTGACAGTGTGTGTCCTCGGTCGTGTCCAACTCTTTTCAGCCCCATGAACTCCTCTGTCCATGGGATTCTACAAGCAGGAATACTGGAGTGGGTTGCCACTTCTTCCTCTAGAGGAATCTTACTGACCCAGGGACTGAACCCACATCACTTGCACTTCCCTCATTGGGAGGCAGATTCTTTACTGTTAGTGCCACCTAGGGGAGCCTGACAGACCAGAGTTCAAATCCCAGCTCTGTCACTTCGTGCGTTCTTGTGTAAGTTACTTAACCTCTCTGAGTCCTAGTATCCTTGGCCTCAAAACAGAGTAAAATATACTTACTTTTCAGTGTTGCAGTTAGAACTATGTGGAATAACTTTAGGCAAGGTGCTTTCCACAGTTTCTGGAACACAATCCAATGCTCACAAAATGGTGACCATAATCATCTTACATGTGGGTTTCCAGTGGGCTTACACCAGATTTAGATGGCCTCTGGAAAATATCTGGAGTGGAGGACCTTGGATGAGAAGCGGTGTGGCTTCTACATGTCTTATTGACCATTGGAGACAGAACCCTTATATGGCTAGGTTCTGAGGTCACTCACGAGGCACCCCTTAAAGTCTAATGCCTGGGCCAATGAGTAAACTAGTACTGGCCTCATATTTTGGTCTCTCTTTGCCTACAAATAAAATTCTCAACACTAGAGTGGGTATCTGGAGACCAGCCCAACTCTGTAACAAGGAGCTGTTGGACCCAGAGCAAGTTTCTTGGCTGTTCTGGCCTCAGTTTCTCCAATTGTAAAATTAGGGATTTAAATTGGATAGCTCTGAAGGTCCCTTCCTGCTATAAAATTTTATAGTCCTGAGAAGGATATTTTTTCCCTTTCAGGAAATGTGCCCACATTGTATATTTGGGATGAGTTTAGTTTTACTGAGCCAAACTTCATTCTACACATACATATGCGTGGTACTATAAATACACACATAAGTGTGTGTCTACATATGCAGTGAAAGAGGAAATTGTCCCTACACCTCAGTGCTTTCAATTGAGCCATCAAGTTGCTCAGGTATTTATGATGGAGAGAAAACTGTGTGCATTGTTTTCCTCTCTGGAGGATCATGTCAGGATATAAGGCTCAGGTTGAGAGGAAGAAATAAGACATTAATGAGTGAGTGATGGCTGTACAGAAAATGATGGAAATTGTCTCCTCTCTGATTCTATCTTTCCATGGACCAACGGGGCTTGTCCTCTTGGAATATTTTATGGGCCTCACTAATTGACATCCCTCTTCTCTCAAGTACAGCTGCCCTTAAAACACTATATTTGAATTGGTTTTACCCTCTCATATCTGCATCCCCCAGTGCTATCTGTTTCCTTGGCCTGTTAATTTCTTTCTCTGTCATTCATGCAACAAATGCTTTTTAGGCCCTTCCAATTTAATGCGTATTGTGTCAAGATGTGTGCTCTGTGCTGGGGCTGCAGAAGTGACCAGGACAGACCTAGTATTCTCCCTCCATACTCTCACAGGGCTGTGCTAGTTAAGATAAAGTTGGCTACCAAAAATATGAGTGTGTGTGCCATTCTAATGAATGTCCCCAAAATCTAGTTTCTGGGGATAAGATTTCTCAGGACAGCTCTAAAGAGCCAAACTCAGTGCTTGGCAGGGGTTGTGCTCCAAAACAGACAGGAGACAGATCTTCTGATCCCTGGACAAGGAGGGACTTTTGCCATCCTGGAAATGGGAATTTGGAATTGACTAATGCCCCTACTAGTCCTTGTTATGCCATATTGATGCTGCTTATGGTTGCTCCATGTATTATCAATTGTCTGACCTGTTTTGTCTCTGCCCATGTCAACAAGCTACATGCAGTGCCAGTTCAACAAGGATATATAAAATTACAGCCGGCCATGGAAAATATCACATACCCTTAGATGGACACCGCTATAAGGACTCTGAGGCCTGAGACTAGCAAGAGGGGGAGGCCCAATACCCTTCACCGTCCCAGTTCAGCAGGAAGTAGCCAGAAGGACCTCGATGCCCCTATTCCCAAAGAATTGGGCCTCCCATCTCTTGAGGGGGGATGTTAGGTAGTTAAATAGGAAACAGGAGTCCAGAATGGCGGTGGCTAAAAGACAAGGAAGGAAAAAGCCTGATTAAATAGAAGAAAGCAAGGTCAAAGGAAAGTCCACGGACCGGAGTGAGGACCTCAAGTAGAACAAACAGCACTCCTGGCTAGCCCAGTTTACATAGGGCAGGTCCAGGGGGGAGGAAAAAACATGTAAAAAGTGGGGCCGTGGGGCCAAAGGGCCGGGGGTCTCTCTCTCCTGCGTGCATGCACTCTCTGTCTCTGTCTCTGTCTCTCTGTCTCTCTGTCTCTCTCTCTCTCCTGCACGCTCGCACACTCTCCCACTCTCTCCTCTTTGTGTCTTTGGGTTGGAATGCCCACAAACCTCGAGGATGGATTTTCCTGCTTTATTTTAAATAAAATAAGCTGTATACCGAGCTTATGTAATATCAATTGGATTTATTTGACAGGCAGTCTTCAACATAGGCGTTCAAGGACCCAAGCTCCTTCTACCTCATGATCCTGCCATGAGCAGGGGCTTCCCTTTGGTCAATGGATACTGTGTGTGCAAGAGGAGACTCATCCATGTCTGAATCATTTTAAATCCATAGTTTGACTCTCATTACATGCGTTGACACAAGTCATGTCTCCATCCAGTCTCAGGGGTGCTAGGAACAGAAAACAGGATAAAATGGGGGACACAAGTCTTCAGCAGACAGACGTTAAACAGGCAGTTCCCATACAGAGCTTTGGAGACAGTGAAAGAGGAGAGTTTGAGAACTATAGCAGGTCCAGTCTTGCCTAAGGGACAGAGATAACCTAGCAAGGGAGCAAATAGGAGTCAGTTGGATATGAGAAGGTTGAAGGTTGGAAGCTGAAGTTACAGATTAGATGTCTTCAAAGGTCATAGGGCAGGGGAAGGTGAGGATTGAGGAATTAAATGCATGTCAAGTGCACTGTGTCAGATTGAGCAACGGGCTAGAGAGGGGGAGAGGAGGGGCTGCAGACCATGAAGATTCTTATAGGCCATGATGAGAAATTCTGACTTTGTGCTGAAGCCTTAGGAAGCTACGAGAAACTTTTCAGCAGGGAAGTGAGATGATACCAGTGGCAAAGCTCACCTGGCTGCAGGTGAAAGTGTAACCCTGGAGCCCCAGGTGCTGGCGGTGGGCTGGAGAGAAGGCAGAAGATGCAAGAGGCATGTCAGTGGTCGACTCTTAAGAATGACTTGCTGGACTTCCCTGGTGGGGGCCCTCTTCCCTCCAACTGGGATCAGGATAACTGACTCTCAGCAATCTTCTCACCATCACTTTCTCCACTTCTACTGACAGGCTTCAGTGGTGCCATCATGTCAACCCCTCTCTGGGTCAGGGTTCTGCATTGCAGTAACACTGTCTACTATGGCCATTCTAAGCAGGAAGAGATATATTTACAGGTAGAGAAAATGCACAGAATCACTGAGAGGGCTGGAGAAACAGATTCTAGGTGGACCTTCCTGGAGGAATTCTCAGAACCCGCTGCAGAACTGTTGGGCAGAGGAGGGGCTGGCTCTGTCATCATTAGGAGCTGCGACCTTAGCTGCCCCCTCCACAAGCCACACTGTCACCCTCTACCAGCAAAACAGATGACCCAGACCTGCCTCTTTCACCCTACAACTCTGCTCACCTCAGAGCCCAGCGCGGGGGGCATCTGAGCAGTAAAATTAAATCACGTGTTTGCCTCCCCATGGCCATGGAAGCTGGGAAATGTAGCTCCCTTGCTGGGAGAATCTCTGATGGAAGGTCAGTTTTACATGATGAAGAGTGATTAGAATAGAAAGAGAGTGTTAAAAAATTACAGACAGCCACAGATGTCAGTGACTGCCACACCGAGTCTGCTTCCATTATTCACAATCCCCAACAATGCCATTGGAGGCTTTTCCTTCTCACTCACACATGAAGAAACTGATTCAAAGAAGCTAATGAGCCTGCCAGAGAATATACAGCCCACCGCTGGTAGAGTCCATACTCAAACCCTGCTCTACCTGTCACCAAAGCCTACATTTTCTCCACTGTGTACATGGAATTGCAGTATTTCTCACGGTTTAATAGATTCTGCTCAATCTGGTCCCCTCCTGCCCATCCAATATATTTTGCCCAGTGCCACTGGGCAAGTGGGCAGACAGACAGAAGCTACCTGTAAAGCAGGCTGTCCCTCTCTCAAGCCTGGGCAGACCCAGGCTGAGCCATCTGTGAAGTCAAGCCCCGACTTTCAGAGTTGGCCTTGTTAACACACAACCTGCACTGTGGCTCTGGGCTATAATGGCAGAAATACAGTCGTTAAATTTTAATTAGGAAGAAAAGAGGTTCATTATTATTTGTCATTCCTCATTGTTCCTAATTATGCTTGTTGGGTGATAAAATGAAAGAGTACATTTCATGTGCATTGTTCTCACTCAGGGCTGATGGAGAAGAAAGGTGTATCCTGATTCTCCCTCCTCCACCCGCTGCCTCATCTGGACTTTCCCTCTGGAAGCATAGACCAAAGAGCTAGGAGGTGAAAAGAGAAGATTCTGAGTCAGGGGAGCCTGAGTTTGAACCCTACTCACCATGTTCCAGGGGTCAGGCTGTTCACTACAGTAGGTCTGCTTTTGCTTTGCTTAAATAGAGATCCTAGAACATTCTTCTGGGGGTTGTAGTGAAAATAATGTAATACAAGATCGTATTCATCAAGTGCCTGGCACAGGAGAGATGTTTTAGTAAGTGCCAGCTGCTTTTATTATAATTTTAAGGGTTATTATCAACCAGAGACTCACATACCAAACTAAGAAGTCTAGACACATCATGTAGGTAGAGGGACATCTCTGAAGGGTTAGTCAGCAAGGAGTGCCATGGAGGAGGAGCGGGTGTTTAGAATCATCCTTCCAGCATCTGTGCAGTAAGGAAGCTGCTGGAGCTGTGAAAGGAAGAAAATTCAGTCAGTCCTTCATATAATTTCATTTTAACTGGGCTTCCCAAGAAAGATGTGGTATTTGACTTGTTTCTCTTGTTCTAAGGATGGGTTTGCCTCGAGCTACTTGGTACCCTGAAAGTGAAAGTGTTAGTCAGTCAGCGATGTTCGACTCTTGGCAACGCCATGGACTGCAGCCCGCCAGGCTCCTCTGTCCGTGGATTCTCCAGGCAAGAGTGCTGGAGTGAGTTGCTATGCCTTTCTCCAGGGGATCTTCCCGACATAGGGATTGAACCCAGGTCTCCCACATTGGAAGCAGATTCTTTACTGTCTGAGCCACCAGGGAAGCCCTTGGTACCATGGAGCCACTGTAGTTCTTGGTAGCAAAAAATAGAGTGACTTTTGGACTGCCCCAATGAATAAGAGCAAAATGGAAGCATTCGGGGTTTTAGGCCTGTTCTGGTGCCATCTGTAGGCCTCTACAACATCACATGGGCCAAATACTGGAACTTTGTCTTGCCCTCAAAGTTAATATGTAATCATCTCTCAGTATGGGGAATGGTTCCAGGACCTGTGTGGAGATCAAAGTCCTCTGTTGCTCAAGCCTCTGAGAAACAACAGTAGAGTACGTCAGCCCTCTGTATCTGCAAGTTCCGAGGGCCCAGGGTGCCTCCATATATGTTGAATTATTTGAGGTCTGTGAAATTTAATTCACAGGGAATTGGAAGTTTTGCATTGAGCTGATGCCCTTCTGTTTGTGAAGTTTATTTGCTCTTGTAGAAAAACGAAAGAAAGAAAGTGCTTACGAACAATTTTTTTTTTCCATTTGATACTGAGCCAAATGTATTTATTTGGATTAAAATGTGTAACTCCCAAGACCAATGGAAAATTTACAAGGGTGAGCATACCTCATGCCTGGCTTGCTGTGGAAACACTGACGTTGAAGAAAAACTGTTCTCTGTTCTAATTCTCTTTCCAAGAGTTAATGTTAAATGAAGGAAGTGTTTGATTAGCACCCCTGTAGTGAAAATATTTCTTTTACACTTAGAAAGGGAAAGAATAGGATTCAACTGGTCAGGGAATGGAGGATTAAAGAAAACAAGTAACCATTTGGATAAAATTAAGCTATAGTTTTTCCAGTAGTCATGTAAGAATGTGAGAGTTGGACCATAAAGAAGGCTGAGCACTGAAGAATTGATGTTTTCAAACTGTGGTGTTGGAGGAGACTCTTGAGAGTCCCTTGGACAGCAAGGATATCAAACCAGTTAATCCTAAAGGAAATCAGTCCTTAGTATTCATTGGAAGGGCTGATGCTGAAACAGAAGCTCCAATCCTTTGGTTACTTGATGTGAGGAACTGACTCATTGGAAAAGACCCTGATGCTGGAAAGACTGAGGACAGGAGAAGGGGTTAACGAGGATGAGATGGTTGAATGGCATCATGGACTCAGTGGCCATGAGTTTGAGCAAACTCAGGGAGAAAGTGAAGGACAGGAAAGCCTGGCATGCTGCAGTCTATGGGGCCGTAAAGAGACACAACTAAGGGGCTGAACAATGATGAAAGGTTTTCAAAAGCTCTGCTGGTCTGAATTTGGAATGTTACTGGAGCCTCTAGCAGTCAGCACCCTACGGGGCCTCTGTTAGGTGCTTGTTCTCCACAGAATGATGCTAGTGACTTTAGGATAATTAGAGGTGGTTCAGCATCTGCTTCTCAGGGGTTAAGCAGTGGGTAGTCTTGGCAGGTGGTACGCTAAAACATCACAAGAGGGCTATGCGCTGGGAAAGTCACTGCAGTTCTGTGTTGGTGCTTGGCTCAACAGTATCTGAATCATGACCTTGTCATGCAACTAGAGAGTTTGTTCATCACAACTAGAGAAAGCCCTTGGGCAGCCGTGAAGACCCAATGCAGTCATAAATACATAAATAATTTTAAAAAGTGATTATACATATTAAAAATAGTATATTGTTTCTTTGGTTTTCAGTGTTATATTTTCATATTTGTTTTCTGGTTGTATTTATAGGTATTCTTTCTAAAAACAATACTTTGCTTTCCCTCTTAAAATGGCCCTTTTCACCCAGTGCCTACACACAGGACAAAATTCTGTGGAGCATATGAGTGTAAACACACATATCTGACACACACTTGAATTGGAGAAATGTTTTCCAGCCTGTTTTCCTTACAATATTTGCAAGACCTTGGATGAGTCCCTTGATCTCAGTTTCAATTTCCCTTGCCTACAAAAATAGGAAAAACAACACAAAACTCCTAGAGTTTCATAATGAAGATTAAATGAGATGTCCTTCGTGAGGAACTCAGGAGAGGATCTGTTATGAAAGAGAGCTTGAAATCTGTAATATCATTCTGCCACAATGACATGTGCGACCCTTAGGAGAGGGAGAGTCAACATATCATGAGTGACCACTCCCTATTCCCCAGGCACTGTGCTAAGCACTTGACATGGACTAACTCATATTCACCTCCCAGCATGTGAGGAGGGTGATAGTCCTGGTGATTTGGTAGATGAGGAAACTGAGGCATAGAAAGATCAAGCAACTTGCCCAAACTTGCAACACTCATAAATGGTGAAGTGGAAACTAGCCGTTTTATATTGGTTCCACCGTTTCTCTTAGAGCTGCTCACTCCAGGGCCACATGGCAGGGCCATTCCCTAACACGCCTGGCCCTCTCACTCCCAGGCCTTTGCACATGCTCCTCCCTCAGAAGCACCATGCATTTTGTAATATTTAACAAAAATGTCCTCTTCTCTGTGGTCAAAAGCAGCCTCCCCTTACTTTATGCTCCACTCTCATTTGTACTTCTATCCTCTAAAATACTGAGTGTTGTGTGTTGTGAACTCTGTTGTGAGTGTGCATGTCTGTGTTAGCACTTTGATTATATATTTATCTTCCCCTCAGACTCAGGACTTCCAGTTCAGTTCAGTTCAGTTGCTCAGTCATGTCCAACTCTTTGCAACCCCATGGACTGCAGCACACCAGGCCTCCCTGTCCATTGCCAACTCCCAGAGCTTACTCAAACTCATGTCCATTGAGTCGGTGATGCCATCCAACCATCTCATCATCTGTTGTCCCCTTCTTTTCCTGCCCTCAATCTTTCCCAGCATCAAGGTCTTTTCAAATGAGTCAGTTCTTCGCATCAAGTGGCCTAAATACTGGCGTTTCAGCTTTAGCATCAGTCCTTCCAATGAACATTCAGGACTGATTTCCTTTAGGATGGATTGGTTTGATCTCCTTGCAGTCCAAGGGACCCTCATGTCTTCTCCAACACCATAGTTCAAAAGCATCAATTCTTTGGTGCTCAGCTTTCTGTATAGTCCAACTCTCACATCCATACTGGGAAAACCATTGCTTTGACTAGACAGACCTTTGTTGGTAAAGTAATGCCTCTGCTTTCTAATATGCTGTCTAGGTTGGTTCCAGTAGACATCCATTATTTTTTCCGTTATCCCTAACTCCTCATCTGATTTTTAATCCTTAGGATGTGCCCAATATCTATTTGGCATGTGAATGAATGAATGGTGGCATTTCAAGCCCAGTGAGAGGTTGACAGGGACAGAACCAGCAGCACTGGGCTCTCTGGTGGCCTCTGAGGGGTTCAACTTGGGTTCTGTATAGGGCTAGTTATGCAGTAAAATAACTTCTCCCTTTTCCATTGGCTGTTGACCCCAGCTTGACTTGCCCGCCGAAATGCCTATGGTCACCAGCGACACTCCCAGGTGGCCCAGAGAGCTTCAGCCACACACTTTCAGGTTTGCAGTCTGGCTGGTGATGCATCCAGTGGCCTGCTTCTTGATAGCTGGTCCTGCACCTGGGTCCCACAGGCAGCCCCAAAGGAGACTTCAGCTCCTATGGGGGCTCTAGAAAGCCCACTCTTTAATTATTTTATTTTTTTTATTTGGCCATGCCTGTGCTGTGTGGAATCTTAGTTCCTTGACCAGGGATCAAATCCATGCCCTCCTGCAGCAAAAGTGCAGAGTCTAACCACTGGACCACCAGGACAGACATGGTTCATAAAACCCTGCAGCTGTATCCTGATGCTGGATGGCACTTATGCTGAGTGGTCCTAAGTTGGTTTGTGTCAATCATTCTGCTTCCTCAAGAGACACCACTGTCCATGTTGCAGATGTTGTAGTGTCTTTCAAATCAGATGTGTACTTACCCTGTGCTATATAACCTCTGGTTCCTTAGCCAAGGTGCCTCATCCAACTTTTTTTCCTGCCAATTAATCGCATTCTGAGATCCAGTGTGTAAAAGCCTGCCCTTTTAGAACTTGCTCAGCTGGGTTAGAGGGCTTTATGCAAATGCACCAGAGTGAGTGAGAGAGAGAGAGTGTGTATGTGTGTGTGTACAAGGGAGAACACAGAACGCAGCTGCTCAGGTTTTGAGTCTGGATTAGGAGTAAGTGCAGTGTGTGTGCAGGTGAAGCCAGAACTGATTGTGTAGGGTGCAATATTTTAAAATAATGTCTTACTTTTATATTGCTGCTGTAACACATGATCACAAATCTGGCAGCTTAACAGTCACAGGTATTCTCTCACAATTCTAGAGGCCAGGAGTCTACAGTGGGTTTCAGTGGTCAGCAGAGCCAGAGACTCTACAGGAAACATGTTGCCTTGACTTTTCCAACTTCCTGAGGTTCTTGTCACCCCGGGGCTCATGACCCCATATCACATCTCCTCTTCTCCCTGTTTCTGTCATCACATCCTCTTCTTTCTCTTCTGTTCCAAATGTCCCTCTATCTCCTTTCTACAAGGAAGGACACTTGTGATTGTGTTTAGGGTCTCCTCAGGTAATGCAGAACAATCCCCCCATATCCAGATCCTTAACATAATAATCTCTCCTGAGAAGTCTCTGTCTAAGGACTAGGACATGAGTGTCTTTGGGGGATCACATCATGCCTACACAAATATGTATATGGGGTATCCTGACTGCTATCCCCACCTGAGTGTGAAATGCTGGGCCGATTCATGTCATACTGCTAGTAGCTCATTTCCACCAGTCCCTGCCCTGGACCAGAACTATGGCAGGTGCTGGAGATTCAGGGGTGGCACGATCTAGTCTACCGGCCAAGAAGGCATTGCCAGTGAAGAGATGCTGTGGATGAATGCAATGTGACAGATGCCACATGAGAGGCTCATCAGGAACAGAGTGGGGCCATCACCTCTGGTGACAGAGGAGGGGAGGGGTCAGGGAACAATGAATCCATGGAGCTGGTTTTTAATGGATGTCCAGGCAGACAGTGTGTGGGAAATAGCAGCCAAAGTTCAGGAAACAGCGAGGATTCAGGTGTCCACACAGGTGTACTCAGAACTTCTAAGATGAGAGGATGAGATCGTCCACTCTCTGGTATGGAATTCCCAGGTAGCTGATTTTCTATGATTCTGACACAAGTGATATCTGAATAATGAGGTGGGGGGCAGTAAATGGTTTTGGGATATATCCCAGAAGGCACTAGTTACCACTGACTTGTGGTCACCTTAGAAAAATCCTGCCTGTGAGAGAAACAGGCTTTGGTCCTTGATCTGGGGCACCTGTGGGAGGATCTCAAAGGGCACATGCCCATTCTTTCCCTCTGGTTCTTTGGTGTCATTGATGATCTTTCCTCCATTGTGCCTGTATACCACCCAGCCTTCCTCAACTTTCCATCTCACCCTGATCTCCCTGGGAATCAGCACGGACATGGGGTTAAGGTCACAATCTCTGCAACCAGATTGTGTGGGTCCGAAATTTCCTGACCTCTCTATACCTTGTTTGCACATCTGCAAATGTGGCTAGTGCGGAGCACTCTGC
The DNA here is from genome assembly GCA_007570785.1 of Antilocapra americana. Taxonomy (NCBI): domain Eukaryota; kingdom Metazoa; phylum Chordata; class Mammalia; order Artiodactyla; family Antilocapridae; genus Antilocapra; species Antilocapra americana. The sequence goes on along the minus strand of ML660200.1, from coordinate 4,305,887 downwards.
CTGCAGAAAAAGTGAAAGTGTTAGTCGTTCAGTCATGTCCTACTCTTTGCAACCCCATGGACTGTAGCCTGCCAGACTCTGTCCTTGGAGTTCTCCAAGCAAGAATACTGTAGTGGGTAGCCATTCCTTTCTCCAGAGAACCTTCCCTACCCAGGGATGCAAATCTGCCTTGCATCGCAGGCAGATTCTTTACTCCCTGAGTCACCATGGAAGCCTCAGATTATAGGAGGCACCACTGAATTGAAGCTGCTGTCATGGCCATACAGTTTAGCACTTGGATCCATCTACCTTCACATCAAGTCTTCAGTGGTTTTGGTAGCTAGTTTCTTCCTCTGTCTGCTTATGAACCACTTGAGGGTAGAACTCGTGTTTCTACTGGTTATTTTCAGTTTATAACGTTATATAAATTTCATGGTACAGTGCTTTATTTAGACTACAGTATAACGTGGTCACCACCAAAAATCTGATTTTCATGTCACCATTCAGTTGACCCCCTTTACCCATTTTACCCTCCCCATCCTCTCCCTTCCTCTTTTGTAACCACTGCTTTGTTTTCTGTACCTATTTGTTTGCTTTTGTTTGGTTTGATTTGTTTATTTATTTGTTTCTGTTGATTTGCTTCTATATTCCACATATGAGTGAAATCATATGGTGCTTGTTTTTCTCCGTCTGACTTATTTCACTGAGTGTGATATCCTCAAAGTCCATCCATATTGCATCAAATGGCAAGATTTCATTTTTTTTCAAAATGGCTGAGTAGTATCCCATTGCACTGCAAAGTTAATTATTGGGTAGACAAAATGGACATGTCAAAATTCCATCCTTCTCTGCGTGTCTGATAGGTGTTGGGAAAGCTTGTGACTTCACTTCTAGTTTTTTATTTTTATTTTTTTTTACCATTTTTCTCACTTTATTTATGAGGAAACAGTGCATTTACATTTGTGTAAAGCTTTGTTCTTAATGTACTTTAATATATTATTTTATTTTATTTTTAAATTTAATTAATTTATTTTAATTTTCTTTACATTATTGTGTTGGTTTTGCCATACATTGACATGAATCTTCCATGGGTATACATGTATTCCCCTTCCAGAACCCCCACTCCCACCTCCCTCCTGATTCCTCTCTCTGGGTCATCCCAGTGCACCAGCCCTGAGCATCAGACCTGGGCTGGCAATTGATTTCACATATGATGATTAACATGTTTCAATACCATTCTCCCATATCATCCCACCCTTGCCCTCTCCCATAGAGTCCAAAAGACTGTTCTATACATCTGCGTTTCTTTTGCTCTCTCACATACAGGGTTCTCGTTACCATCTTTCTAAATTCCATATATATGTGTTAGTATACTGTATTGTTGTTTTTCCTTTTGGCTTACTTCTCTCTGTATAATAGGCTCCAGTTTCATCCACCTCAGTAGAACTGATTCAAATGAATTCTTTTTAATGGCTGAGTGATATTCCATTGTGTATATGTACCACAGCTTTCTTATCCATTCATCTGTTGATGGACACCTAGGTTGCTTCCATGTCCTGGCTATTGTAAACAATGCAGCGATGAACATTGGGGTACACGTGGCTCTTTCAATTCTGGTTTCCTCGGTGTGTATGCCCAGCAGTGGGATTGCTGGGTCATATGGCAGTTCTATTTTCAGTTTTTTAAGGAATCTCCACACTGTTTTCCACAGTGGCTGTACTAGTTTGCATTCCCACCAACATTGTAGGAGGGTTCCCTTTTCTCCACATCCTCTCCAGCATTTATTGCTTGTAGACTTTTGGATGGCAGCCATTCTGACTGTAAAGTGGTACCTCATTGTGGTTTTGATTTGCATTTCTCTGATAATGAGTGATGTTGAGCATCTTTTCATGTGTTTGTTAGACATTTTTATGTAACAAGTGGTGCTGGGAAAACTGGACAGCCGCTTGTAAAAGAATGAAACTAGAACACTTTCTAACACCATACACAAAAATAAACTCAAAATGGATCAAAGATCTAAACATAAGACCAGAAACTATAAATCTCCTAGAGGAAAACATAGGCAAAACACTCTCCAACATAAACCAAAGCAGGATCCTCTATGACCCACCTCCCCGAATATTGGAAATAAAAGCACAAATAAACAAATGGGACCTAATTAAAATGAAAAGCTTCTGCACAACAAAGGAAACTAAAAGCAAGGTGAAAAGGCAGCCTTCAGAATGGGAGAAAATAATAGCAAACGAAGCAACGGGCAAACAATTAATCTCAAAAATATACAAGCAACTACTGCAGCTCCATTCCAGAAAAATAAACGACCTAATCAAAAAGTGGGCCAAAGAACTAAACAGACATTTCACTTCTAGTTTTATCCACCAGTAGGGAGGTTCTTTTTGAACCAGTTAGGAAGAATTTCCAGTGCTTCTTGACTCTGGAAGGGCATAACTAGCCCAGGGAACCCCAATTTAACAAAGGCAGTATGAGCAATTTCAAATCAACAAAGTAATCAACGACAGGGATATAATTTTCCCCGGGCCTTCTCATTGGCCTCTGGGCAGAAGTTGTTCCATTATTCATAAGGGTCTGAGCTCTACTCTGGCTCCTACTTGCTTGCAGGAGGTGTGTCTTCACCACTCCCCTCTCATTGTCTCTGGACATCTCCAAGGTACTTACAGGTCTTCATTAATAAGCTCCTGTAGTTTTCACAGGGGTCAAGTACCTGGATAGCCCCTTCATAATGAAATCTTTCTTCTGGCACTGGTACTGTGTCCTCCCAGGAATACGGATCTCCTGCCTAGAATGTTGCTACTTTCTGGGCTTCCAAGATGTAAATCCCAGAGATGCCAAGACCCATATGAGCTCCCTCCAGTTCCCAATGTTGCCAAGTTCCCAAGGTTTATGCAGAGGATGCTCCTATGTGCCTATCTATGGACCACCCTGGATCTAATCCTGCTTTCTTATGGCCTTGCTGCTCATGAGAGCATCTCTTTACTTTTTGCCTCCTGCTCTTCTTCCTATGTGACTGGTCAGGAGATGGATACCATCTCTCTCTCTTTCTGTCTCTCCTTCCAGGTGTGACTGCACTAAGTTTCCTTAGTTAGTTCCTTGGGAGCATGCCTACAGGTTCCCCATGGATGCTTGTTAATGTCTCACTCCTTGCAGACAACAAACCTGCTTGTAGCCAAGTGGAATGATGCCACTGAAAAGCTCACAGGCAAACTTCCATAGAAATTATGAGTATTTGACAATGAGTCTCAAGGATGGCGAAGGCCAGAGTTGAAACAAGTATACAACGCTGGCCTTGTGGAGGACACATCTCCTCCCTCCAGCATTATTTTATCTGCTGGATTAATTGCATGTGGGTGAGGAACCCCCGGAAATAACTAGGACAGTTCAGTCATGTCAGAGAGGAGGGGCTGAGGACATGCCCAGAAGCTAGATGCTGGGGAGAGTGGCAGAAACTTGGGTTAGAACCTGCCATGAAGGAAGGAGCAGTCTGACTCAGGAGCTCATTTAGTCTTGGAACATGAGAGCTGGAGGGGAGCAGTGGTTCCTGAAACTGTGGGTACCTGTCTCTTGAATTCGAGTTTGAATGATGCATCTGTCAGTGGTATTTGTTATGCAGAGGAACAGAAGTTATACAAATTAAAATAGATAGGCAAATAAAGATGCAGCTTCAAGGGACCCAAACATGTAGGTGTGGGATCCTCTTTAAAAGCGCAGAGTTCAGGGCAAGGGAGGATGGAGAGAGATGGGACTCTGGAGCCTGGAGTGGAGATCAGTCAGCAGGCAAAGGTCCCAGGCAGGGTGGGAGAGAGAAGAACTTGTGGAGAGGTGGGGAGGGGAGGGAGATGGCCTGAGGGCAGATCACAGCTCCCAGTGGGGCAGCCTTTATAAACTCTCCCCTTGTCCTGTCCTGCACCCCCACTCCCCCCACCCCCCTCCACAAAACAACCGTTACTTTTTAAATGGGGTTATTTAATTCTATCTGTGTCAAGGGGCTGTCGTGAGATTTCAATGAAATGAAGGTCAAGGTGTTTTGGAAACTTTTAGGTGCCAAGCGCATGTAAAGAAAATGTGACTCATTAAGGGATTGGAATACGATGTCATAATTTCAGTTTAGTGGAGGAAAATGTAGGAAATACAATTTGCCTTGAGTGTGAAAGTTTTTCTTTTTCAATTTTGCATCCATAAACACCAGAAACTTTGATGAGATCCATGTCTCCGCTCACTCGCTCATTCATCGCTTGCTTATGACTCCTGCTAAATATCATGGCCTGGGCTGGGTGTGGAGCTGAGAGAACGGGCCACAGGGTGTCTGCCCCACAGGGTTCTCCTATCAGTGTGGTGGTGGAAGACACGAGGAAGCAGAGTTCTGGTCTAAGAGGGTATCACAGAAAGGGTGTTTCTTTCAGGCTCTGAAAGCTGAGGATTTCAGACCCACTGAAGTGCCACATGGTGCTGCACTGTCCTTTGTAAGAGCTGTTGACAGCTGTCATTAGCCTGGCTTTAGGAAGGGGGCTGTGATAATCACTGCTGAGTGACTGTGCACACCAAGTGTCCCCTAAGAGAAGAAGAATATTTAGACTATCAGGCAATTTGTTAGCTGTGTCTGTGCTGGGGAGAGGGGAGGGAAGTCCTGTCCGGGAGAGCATTTGCCATAGTAAAAACAGAAAACCAATTGTATGGCTTTAATTTAATTTTAATTCACATTTTTATACATGGAGTTTGTTACAAGGGCTGACATATTGCTGTGAAAATCTATAAGGGCTGAATTGTCCTTGAATTAGAAGATTTTTAAAGGAAGTTCTTTGCCACTGGGTTGCAATTTGTTAAAACAAACAATAGTATAACCACAGTACAACCGGAAGCCGAGATATTACTGGACTCAGCGAAAATCAAGTAATCTTTTTTAGGTTCTATTCTCTCCCAACTAAGCTCCCCAGCAATGTCAGAACATGACAAATTGCAGGATGAATCTAAGAGCAGTGCCTTCAAAAATACAATAGTTATACAAGCCATCTATTGTTAATGAAGAATATAATGCAATTTGCCTGTCTGTAATACAATTATGCAAATCAAAGGAGGAACTATCCCAAAATCTCTTTACATTCCGATTAAAATGAGATAATTTATCAAACAGAATATTACTGATTATGTTTATGTGTTGCACATTAATCCTGTTACAATAATGTATCCTTCTCCTAATGTAATGGATTTGTGCAATCTAACAGAAAATGACTTTTATACTATCCACAATTATAAAAATAGTCAAAGCATTTCCATCCCAGTGCAATAGCACATGTCTGCATCTGTACAATAAACCTATTAAAACAAGCAGAGCTTGTGAATATAACCTTCATTCCGATAAAGATGACAGTACATTCAATTTCCTTATACTTATTAAATGAACAACTCCATAGGTGATAAACATGAGGGGTAAATTAATTTAACCTTCTTTTTTTATTTTTTTTTTAAGAAAAAAAGTAAACTTTAATCAATGGTATTAAAGCACTCCCTCCCCATCTGGATCTTTTTTTGGCCAAATAGGATATGATTTTGTATATGAGAGATTTTGAGGAAATTAATCATAAATGAATTACTTCCATTTCACCTCTAGGTAGGTCTTTGGACTTGTATGTTTTTGTAGGGTCAGGACATTGACACACACAATATATCATGTCCATGTCTTGTGTTCATGTATATTGGAATTATGAATGCTTCACATGGATATATGGCTTGCACAGCAGTCATCTAAAGGGGCACATGAATTTCCATTCTAACATGTACATCAGAGCCAAAAACTAATGAGGAGTATTGTGAGGAAAAACAAGAGCCCAAATAATTGGCTAAGATCTCACCAGTGCTTCTATTGCCAAGGATAATCATTTTTGCATTTAAACCAATCTCTTCCACCTTGAGGAGAGTCATTAGCATCTGACAGTGAGCGATAATGTGTTTAAATTTCACACCTCTTGGCCTTGTTTACATTGTCAACATTTCCCATATGCATACCTCCACACCAGGCAGACAGGTTGACTTAAACAAATGTTTATCTTTTGTGGTGAAATTGTAAACCCCAGTGTATTGCAAGTTCTCAAATTGTTTTCCATGACTTTAAATACCTTGAACCAGGTTGGCTTCAGACTATGTTTGAAGCATTATTTTCCTCACAATGCATAGGATTCCCATCCCACTTTGATTAGATAGACTTGCCAAGTCAAGAAAACACACTCTATGAAGAGCAGCAATTTTTTTCACTTCTAAATTGTTGAGTATGCATTCACACACATAAATGAACATAGAGTACAGTTGTTCTGTCACTCAGTCCTGTCTCTTTGCCACCCCATGGACTGCAGCATGCCAGGCTTCCCTGTCCTTCACTATCTCCCTGAGTTTGTACAAGCTCATGTCCATTGAGTCAGTGATGCCATTCAACCATCTCATTCTCTGTCCCCTCCTTCTCCTCCTGCCCTCAATCTTTCCCAATATCAAGGTGTTTTCCAATGAGTCAGCTCTTTGCATCAGGTGACCAAAGAATTGGAGCTTCATCTATTAGTCTTCACCTCAACTAGCCAGCATTTGTCACAACAGTAAAAGAGTAAATACTCTTAGAGATATCTATGAGGAAGGAATGGAAGGGAAGGGAAGAAAGGAAGGAAAGAAAGAAAGAAGGAAAGGTGGGTGTCATTCATTGTTTAATAAACAATGGTTTCATAGAAACTATTAAAACAGGAGGGAAGAGGGCAGGACACAACTTTTTAAAGAGTGATATAGCCCAGGGACACAACATAAACTGATTAGAATCAAATGAGTCCCAGATGGCAGACAAGTCAACTTGACTCCTGAGAAATATATATGCATGTCAAGAAGCAACAGTTAGAATGGAACATGGAACAATGGACCAATGGCAGGTCAAGACTGTATATTGTCACCTTGTTTATTTAACTTATATGCAGAGTACATCATGCAAAATGCCATGCTGGATGAAGCATGAGCTGCAATAAAGATTGTATGGAGAAATATCAATAACCTCAGATATACAGATGACCCACCCTTATGGCAGAAAGCAAAGAGGAACTAAAGAGCCTTTTGATGAAAGTGAAAGAGGAGAGTGAAAAAGCTGGCTTATAACTCAACATTCAGAAAACTAAGATCATGGCATCCAGTCCCATCACTTCATGGCAAATAGATGGGGAAACAATAGAAACAGTGACAAACTTTATTTTCTTGGACTCCAAAATTACTGCAGATGGTGACTGCAGCCATGAAGTTAAAAGAAGCTTGCTCCTTGGAAGAAAAGCTATGACAAACCTAGACAGCTTATTAAAAAGCAGAGACATTACTTTGTCGACAAATGTTTGGATAGTAAAAGCTGAGGTTTTTTCCAACAGTCATGTATGGATGTGAGAGTTGGACTGTAAAGTATGCTGAGCGCTGAAGAATTGATGCTTTCGAACTGTGTGGTATTGGAGAAGACTCTTGAGAGTGCCTTGGACATCAAGGAGATCCAACCAGTCAATCCTAAAGGAAATCAGACCTGAATATTCATTGGAAGGACTGATGCCGAAACCCCAATACTTTGGCCACCTGATGCAAAAAACTGACTCGTTAGAAAAGACCCTGATGCTGGGAAAGATTGAAGGCAGGAGGAAAAGGGGATGACGAAGGATAAGACTGTTGAATGGCATCACTGACTCAATGAACATGAGTTTGAGCAGGCCCCAGGAGTTAGTGATGGAAAGGGAAGCCTGGAGTGCTGCAGTCCATGGGGTCACAAAGAGTTGGACATGACTGAGCAATCGAACTGAACTGAATTGTACTTGCCCTCTGCAATGGCCCACACTCTGTGGAGTGTGTTTCTCTCTGAACAAATCCACTTCTTACCTATCACTTTTTCTCTTATTGAATTCTTTCTATGATGAGACATCAAGAACCTGAACTTCATTATTGTGGATTCTGGCTGGGTTCAAGTCCCAGCCACGTGGGTTCAAGTTCCAATCTGAAGAAAATGGTTTCGCTATTGTCACTCAGTTTTTGAATGGTTTTGTAATATAGATTGTTAAGAAGTTAAATCTTGCTGCTAGCTTCCATGTCCACAGGACAGAATCTTTACAGAAAGAGTGACAGAGTTGGAACATGCTTTCAGTGGCTGGTAGGTAGTCTCTTTCATGGTTTACAGTTTGGTTTGGAGAGTGGTTGGCCATTCCCCCCTCAAGTGTAGACTGTCCCAAGTGGAAACATTTGATGAAAAAAGAATGCATTTTGTCCCTGGGCTTCCTGGGCAGATTTTGCATCCCTGCTCAGGATGTAGCAAAGGAGCACCCTCCACTCAGAAAGACTTCCTACAACTAGAACAAAAAGATCTGGAAGCTTTGACCATCAAAATGGGGGCATTAGAAATGTAGTCATAGCAGTGGGAGTGAGAAGTTTGGGGAGACAGCACATATGAAAGAGATCAGTCTCCCTGCTGCTGACCCAGAAGAAGACTATGCCTCCTTTTCAAACTCTAATGTGGTTGAGGGTGTATTTAAAGCTTAGGGCTGGAAAATAATGGCAGTGAGAAACAGGATTTTGATGGGTGGTCTGGACTTCCATGGTGGCTCATACAGTAAGGAATCTGCCTACAATGCTCGAGACCTGGGTTTGATCCCTGGGTTGGGAAGATCCCCTGGAGAAGGGAATGGCTACCCACTCCAGTATTCAGGCCTGGAGAATTCCATGAACTGTATAGTCCATGGGGTCGCAAAGAGTTGGACATGACTGAGTGACTTTCACTCACTTTCACTAGGCTCATCAGAGTTGTGCTAGGCTGTGTGCATGTGTGTAGACATTGGGACAAGGATTTCTAGACCACTTTGTCATGAACCTGAGATGAAGTAAATGCATGCAGGCATGCTCAGTTGTGTCCAACTCTGTGTGACCCTATGGACCGTAGCACACCAGGCTCCACTGTCCATGGGATTCTCTAGGCAAGAATACTGGAGTGGGCTGCCATTTCCCCCTCCAGGGGATCTTCCTGACCCAGGGTTTGAACCTGCATCTCTGGCGTCCACTCCATTGGCAGGCAGATTATTTACCACTGTACCACCTGGGAAGCCCATCAATGCATAACTATCTTTAAGAGTCAGGGAGATTGGGCTGAGAGCAAACACACCAGGTGGGAGATAGAATGATGCCATCCAGAGCAAGATGAACAACGACAGAGTTCATGTTTTCATTCCATGAATAGTAACTGGGTGTCAGCTGTGGGTAAGACAATGCTCTTGACACTTGGTATATATCAGTGAACAAAGGCACACAAATATCTACTTTCATGAAGCTTACACTTTTAGAGGAATAAAGCAAACAATAAATAAGTAAAAAATGTAGTATGGTAATAGGTGACAAATTTTGGGTAAAAATAGTAGATCAGAGTGAGAAAGATCAGTCAAGAGTGTAGGGGAGTGGGATTTGGAATTTAAAAAAAATAATACTTTGGTTGTCAAACTTGAAATAAAAGTTGCTTTACATAAAGCATTTTTCCTGGCTAAGGCTTCTGTTGCCATGAGAATATATAACCACTTAGCATTTCCATTTATTTATTCCAAATAAGTGTGAATTTTGATGTATAGATCTTTGAGGGATTTTTGTCAACTGATTACTTCCCAGAGTTTCCATCTGAAATCAAGATACAAGAAAAAAAATCTTGATTCATTATTTTACTAGTTATTCTCTTCTGCTTTGGTGAATAATCAGCAGTTTTAATTGGAATAAAATATTCATAATTGATTTTGGCCTGATTATGCTTTGCTGAGGCAGTTTAGCGAGGTTTCTTTAGAGGGAAAATGGCTTTGAGAGCCCAAAAGATAGCTTTAGAGACTATGCATAATCCCTAAGGTATATGGAGGGTTCAGTTTCTTGGTGGAATTTCCCATTTCAGCTGGAGATGTCAACCTCACCCTGTGCCCTTGAACCAGACCAGTTACCCAAATATGTATATCACTGATGCTCTATCATGCTTATTTAACTTATATGCAGAGTACATCATGAGAAACACTGGGCTGGAGGAAGCGCTATCTGGAAATCAAGATCGCTGGGAGAAATATCAATAACCTCAGATATGCAGACGACACCACCCTTATGGCAGAAAGTAAAGAGGAACTAAAAAGCCTCTTGATGAAAGTGAAAGAGGAGAGTGAAAAAGTTGGCTTAAAGCTCAATATTCAGAAAACTAAGATCATGGCATCTGGTCCCATCCCTTCATGGGAAATAGATGGGAAACAGTGTAAAACTTTATTTTCTTGGGCTCCAAAATCACTGCAGATGGTGACTGCAGCCATGAAATTAAAAGACGCTTACTCCTTGGAAGGAAGGTTATGACCAATCTAGATAGCATATTGAAAAGCAGAGGCATTACTTTGTCAACAAAGGTCCATCTTGTCAAGGCTATGGTCTTTTCAGTAGTCATGTATCGATGTGAGAGTTGGATGGTGAAGAAAGCTGAGTGCTGAAGAATTGATGCTTTTGAACTGTGGTGTTGGAGAATACTCTTGAGAGTCCCTTGGACTGCAAGGAGATCCAACCAGTCCATCCTAAAGGAGATCAGTCCTGGGTGTTCATTAGAAGGACTGATGTTGAAGCTGAAGCTCCAATACTTTGGCCACCTCATGCAAAGAGTTGACTCATTGAACAGGACCCTAATGCTGGGAATGATTGGGGGTAGGAGTTCAAGGGGATGACAGAGGATGAGATGGCTGGATGGCATCACTGACTCGATGGACATGGATTTGGGTGGACTCCGAGAGTTGGTGATGGACAGGGAAGCCTGGTGTGCTGCAGTTCATGGGGTCACAAAGAGTCAGACACGACTGAGTGACTGAACTGAACTGATGCTCTATCAAACTGAACACAGAGGATAGCCCTGAAGCTGCAGTGAGCCACCTAGGTGCACCCATATCCCTATTTAGGATAGGAGCAGTCATTTCTCCAGCTGCTGGTCATGTTGCATGCATGCTCAGCTGCTAAGTTGTGTTCAACTCTTTGTGACCCCATGGACTGTAGCCCATGAGGCTTCTCTGTTCATGGGATTTCCCAAGCAAGAATACTGAAGTGGGTTGCTATTTCCTTCTCCAGGTGATCTTCCTAACCCAGGGATTGAGCCTGTGTCTACTACATTGACCAATGGGTTCTTTACCACTGAGTCACCTGGGAAGAGTGCTGAACATGTTGGTGATGTCCAAAGTCACAGTTCCTTCTGGGGGCAGCCCTAATCAGCAACTGGTCAGCCAGTTGGGATTGTACATGCCTAATCCCCTTGTCTCAAGGAAGGATAGCTCTGAAGGGCCTTCTTTTGCTCCAGAGCCCACCAAAGGATCAGAGGCCCCTGTTGGGACCATCCTGCATTTCAACCCCAGGCCCTCTGTCCAGCCCTGTTCCTCTTGCTCCTCAGTAAGCCTCCTGCATGCTAACTGTCTTCTCAGAGTCTGTTTCCCAGGGAATTTGTTCTAACAAACTCTATTTTATTTCTATATGCAGAGATCAACTATATAATCAACAATTTATAGTGGTTATGCTCTTGTTCTTACATTCAATTCAATTAAATTGCTGTCAGTTTCTGATCTTTGGCTCTCTTGTCTGCATTTTCACTTTCTTTTTAAACTAAATGATAGCTTAAGCCCTCTGGGTTTTAACCTCTGTTTTTATCAGTTCTGGCTTTTTCTTTGACAATCCCATCAGTTCTAGCCTCAGTTACCAGAACCTAAACCTGAGGCTTGCTGCCTTTCCCTCCCTTCCCGACCCCCGCCCCCCCACCCACCCAGCCCCCAACCTTGATCCTGAGCATCTGACTTCAGGGATGCCCTCCCCTTACAGATCACATAGCTCTCACTTCATCCAGTGCTGAGGCTCTTGCAGGCCTTAGGAGGAAAGTGCTATAAGATTAGGACACAATGACCATGAAATTATGGGCTATTCACAACAGGATTGGGAATCCCAGGTGGCACAGTGGTAAAGAAGCCACCTGCCAAGCAGAAGACATGGGTTTGATCCCTGGGTCGAGAAGTTCCCCTGGAGGAGGAAGTGGCAACCCGCTGCAATACTCTTGCCTGGGAAATCCCATGGACAGAAGAACCTGGTGGGGTTATAGTCCATGGAGTCACTGGGAGTTGGAAATGACCGAGCACATACACACACAACAGAAATGGGGTCATTTCCTAACAGACATTCATCAAATTTATGTGCACAGACAGGCCATGGAAGCACAGAGTACTCTAAAGGAAAGTGCAACAATTGTGGCTTTCAGTGATAATATTTCCATGACGATGGGCTTGAATTTGAACTTGGTTTAGAGGGACTTCTCTGATGGTCCAGTGGTTAAGAATCTGTCTTGCAATGCAGGGGATTCAAGTTCGATCCCTGTTATGGGAATTGAGATTCCACATGCCACAGAGCAACTAGCTGCAGAACTGACACTGCCAAATAAATAAATAAGACGAACTCTTGGCATAAAGGGTCATAACTGACTTAAAAACATACTCTGATTTTTCTGTAAACAATCCTCTTCTTGCTATAATATTACTATAAGGGTTTGTAGGTGTGTCTTCTTTTGTTGTGTTAGTTATTCCAAGTGAAACACCACCCCTCTGTAAGTGACTTTTGGTGCCCCTTAATATCTCAGGAATTTTTTTCATTGCTGTCTGTCTAAAATTATCCATGGCTCCTGCACGGGTGGGTAGAGTTAGTGCCTCGAAAGAGTTATAAATCCAGTGTCCCCACTGAGCCCATTGTTTTTGGTCCAAAAGTGTATGAATTGCAGCCCCAAGATTTTTTTTTCTTCTTTGTTATGAAATAGGTAACCAGATCTTGCTGAATGGAAATCCTCCTTCGAAGACTTTCTGGCATCCGACTCCACTTTCAACTCTTGCAAACCTTATTTTGGAAAAATGGTCATTTATAATATCAACATTTCTAGCTCATGTTTTAAAGACGGTTACAGGCATTTGGAGTAACCACATGCCAAAGCTGTCTACTTCTAATCTAACAACCCCCTAGGTTGAAACCAGAGTGAAACTTAGAGACAGGAGGCCAAGAGCCAAAAGACTCTTGGGGAATATTTATAATCCCCAAATTCAACCAAAATTGTTTCCACTCAAAATTAATACTTGGAAACAGATTTTGAAGCCCAAATTTAGACTCTGCCTTCAGTTTCTTGGTTCGTCATGGAGCCAACTGTTGGAAATAAATGTATTTGAAACTGATTGAACATTAAAGTGATTGTCTGCTACATCTAACAGACAAATAGCACAAACTATTTGGAGAGATGACCCTCTTTATCCAGAGCTCTCCTAGCCAAGGACTCATGGTTGGCCAAGATCCATATTGAGAAGGGGTGGTTACCAGCATGTGGATGTACCTCTGTTTACACATATGATTCCTCTGTAGCTCAGCTAATAGTCTGTTTGGTGGATGTAGTTGCAGTTCACATTTATGAAGAGAATGTGATATGCTGGAGAGCATTTTGGCCTTGGAGTTACAAAAATCTACACTTAAAGTACTGCTTTATCAGTTCCAAATTGTGTAATCGTGCCAGATCACTGAGTCTCTTGAGTCTCAGTTTCTCCCATTGTAAAAAGAGGCTAACCAGCTCTGTCCTGCCTGCCTCTTAAGAGTTAGAGGCTCAAGTGAAGAAATGAATGTGAAAGTTCTTTATCACTAATTCCAATGTACAGTGTTACTGTGTGGTTCTGATAATTTTTGTCTATTTGTTTTGTTTACTTTTTGAATACCAACAATAATTGCAATCTCAAATCAGAGTATCAGACCTTATTTAATCAGCAAAAAAAGAAGCATAAATACAAAGGAAAAAGATTTGCCAAAGAATATCCTTTATGTGGACACTAATTAGGACATTGTCCTTGACCTAACTATCCTAGAGAGACTTTTTTGTTGTTGTTGTTCAGAGCTTGAAGAGTGTTTTCTGGCCACTCATCACAACTGATTTTAAAAGTTTGAACTTTTAATTATTCATTTGTTTCTGCATTCATGCATTTCATTCTTGTTAGATTCTTTTATGGAAGGTAGGGAGTAAAAATCCCCAAATGACATCTGTACAGCTGGTTGTGGATGATACTTTGAGCAGCAAGATATTAAGGTACTATTCTAATAATACTGGTGAGAGATGATGTTGGCTTGGACTTTTAAGGTGGCGGTGGGCATGGGGAGAAACACAGAGATTTAAGATATGATCTGGAGGTAGAAGAGACAGGAGAGTTGATGAAGTATATATGTGTGAGGGTTAAGGGAGAAAGAATAAAAGATGACTCAGATTTATGGTTTGGATAACTGGATGGGGGTTAGTGCATGCATGCAGGAGAATTCACTTCAGTTGTGTCTGACTCTTTGTGACCCTCTGGATGGTAGCCCACCAGACTCCTCTGTCCATTGGATTCTCCAGACAACAGTTGTGGAGTGGGTTGCTATGCTCTTATCCAGAGGATCTTCCTAACCCAGGGACTGAATTCTCGTCTCTTATGTTTCCTTCATTGGCAGGTGAGTTCTTTACCACTAGTGCCACCTGGGAATCCCATGGGAGTTAGTATCATTTATTAAAGTGTACAAAATGGATGGTATAGGTTTTTGAGGGGCAGAAGGGATGAGGAGTTCTGCTTTGAACATGGTAGAGATGAGATGCCTATGACATAGTCAATGTCTATGACTTAGTGAAGTAGTTAGGTGCATGTATGAGTTTGGAGTTCAGAGTAAATCTCTAGGCTTGAGCATAAATTCATGTCAGAAATACATAGAAAGCATTGAAAACCATTTGACTAAATGGGCTAACATAGAGAGAGAATGTAGAAAGAGAAAAGAAAATGGTCTTGAATTTAGCTGAATGCAATATAAGCATATATGTCATACCCAGAAAAACTTTAGACAAACTATATAGATTGGAGGTCAAAATCTTAAAAGTCCACCAATGCCAGGCATGCCAGGTAAATGAGAGGAGAGGGCTGGTTATAAGACAGTAGAGAATGATAAGGACAGTGGATCTCAGAGGTGAGGATGACTCACCTCAAATGGGTAGCTACCAACCCACTCCTCCAATTGATGCCACGCAGGAAGTCTAGATCCTCTAAGTTCTCAGGAGAAGTCAGAAATTCAGATAGTTTATGGGAAACTCTTTATGTGCTGGCAACCAAGCCAATGTTTTCAAATACTATGTTGGCCAAATAAAGTATGTTAGCGGGATGGACCTAGCCCATGAACTCCTTGTTTGTAGCCTCTGACATAGATCCTTGAAGGTATCAGATTTAGCTGTTTTGATGATTAGTGGAGGAGAGTAGCCTGAAAGGCCAATGAAATGGAGGAATTTATAATTGCCCTGAGATACAAATCTGAATCACAGTTGTTGGTATGCAGAGCTAGGGAGTGACTGAGACCAAGTATGCAGCACCCACATTACAACAGGGCTTTGTAGCTCTCTACTTACCTCAATGTGTAATCCTTGTGATGTAGAAAAAGCAAACACACTTATTTTGTGAGGAATGGTTGCATGTAGTTTTAGTTTAAGTTGTAAAGTGGTGAACATTTGGTGGAGACTGTGTAGGCAACATGTGGTTCTAGTTGGAAATGTAATTTAGGAAAAAGCCAACAGCCAAGATAAAATTTCCACAGTCACAAATTTGAAAGTTTGAGGCAGTCTCTAAATGTTTCTTTGGAGAATACTCAGGAAGACTTTTGAATATGAAATGGAGATAAAGTGTGATTTAGTTGAACATTAGGACAAATGAAGGAACCAAGCAAGACTGTTTGCTTCCTAATGGCAGCACAAATTTCTTCTAAACTGTGTGTTCAGGTGAAAGGAATGATACTCTCAAAAAGAGGAGATTTGTATTTGGTGTATGCTCAGTCACTCAGTCATGTCTGACTCCTTGCGACTCCATGGACTGTAGCCCGCCAGGCTCCTCTGTCCACAGAATTTCACAGGCAAGAATATTGGAGTGGGTTGCCATTTCCTACTCCATGGGATCTTCCCCACCCAGGGATCAAACTCATTGTGTCTCTCGCATTGGCAGGCAGATTCGTTATTACTCTATCACCTGGGAAGCCCCTTTGCATTTGGTAATGAGTTTACATATCTGCTTGGGGACTTCCCTGGTGATTCAAACAGTAAAGTGTCTGCCTACAATGTGGGAGACCCAGGTTCAGTCCCTGGGTTGGGAAGAACTCCTGGAGAAGGAAATGGCAACCCACTCTAGTATTCTTGCCTGGAAAATCCCACGGACAGAGGAACCTGGTAGGCTACAGTCCATGGGGTCGCAAAGAGTCAAACATGACTGAGTGATTTCACTTTACATATCTCTTCACATGCTTGTAAATCTTTGCTCCTCTAGGTCACAGCCATCTTGGGATATGGTTAAGGGTGTGGGTAATAAACCCAAGTGGTTTCAACTTAAGGTGCCTTGAGTTGACCATTTTAAAAACATTGTTTGACCAATGCCTTAAGAGGATATCTAAGTCCTTCTTTATTCCCTCCCTCAAGTTCTCCAAGCATGTCACACACCAGTACAGAGATGGTTCCTCTAGTCGGCATTAGTACTCCTGTTTTTTGCTCCTCATTATTGTGGCTTCAACTTGCAATTTACTGGCCAACATCCTTAGCAGGCTAAGAGTGAGCTTGCCACTGGCAAGAAGAGGTCAGTGCAGATCACCATTTCTGCCTTCTTCACCAAGGAAAAGTTATTCTTTCAGCCTCACTTTCCTCATCTGTAAACAGAAATAATAATACGGATTTCATTGGGACAATAATGCCCAGAGTAGTGACAAATATTCAGTAGGTGTCAATCAATTTTCCTCTTTCCATTGGTCTCTCTTCATTTTCAAATTTTAAACCAAATCTCAAAGCTTTGGAATCCAAATTATACATCTTCAAATCCTTTCTCATTTTGTCCAGGAAGCCAAGGGTAGGGGAGATGATGACCTATGTCCTGTTCCAATGTCCCAGGATTCTCTAGATGCGATTGCACATCAAGTGTTTCTTCCCCCTCCCCACCAGAAACCCTCACCTTTCCTACACTTAATAAATCAATTAGTAAGCATGGCCCATTTATTCTACAAACTTTTACTTACTTACCATATGCTCAGTGTAAGACATGATGCTGGCCCATGAGGGGCTAGCCATCCAATGGGGAAGGTCTGACTTAGAAACAAAAAGTGCCATAAAGCATTACAAATATGTATTGGGTGGCAGATGTTGGAGGCATATCACCCTCACATCTGGAAAAAATATGCATTGCAACATTTTCTGAACAACGTGTTCCCCCCCCAAACTCTGCAAAACTACTCAGCAGTCCAGATCCATAGGGATGATGGTGTCCCTGTGTTGCCCTCAGAGCTGTTGAGGCCATCTTCCTTGCAGCTTGGTGAGTCCCTTTTTGCTGTACCTACATGGCAGGAGAGCCTGTAGATCATGAGGCCCCATCTCTCCGTGTGTCATCCCTGTGAATGGTATTACTCTGTTTGAATCTGTTCTTGAAGAAGGACCAAATCAACCAGTTAGAGGGGTCAGGGCTGAGGACCTGGTACAATGTGGTGAACTGAATGTATGACTTTCCTCTTGATGGTTCCTGAGGGAGACACCACTCTCCAGGCTGACAGGGCTGGGAATGAATGGCCTGCAGACTCCTGTTTTCACACAGTACATCAGGTCTAAGTGAAAGGTTTGTGTTGCTGCCAAGAGCAGAAAATGATGGCTTGGCGTCACTTTTGGAGGAGAGGATGCTTTAAAGCAGACTTTGGCTCCCAGAGAGCTTTAGAGACTGAGACACACTCCCGAGGCCTCCCAGGACATCTGGTCTGCAAAGCCCACCCAGTGTCACTCCTTCCAGGCAACTCTCAAGGCTGGGGGATGCCTTGCATGCTTCAGACATCTGGGATGCTACTCAGATCCTTGCTTTTTACCTCTTAGTGAGGAGCAAAGGGGTCTATACATGAAGATTAAATAAAAATCAAAGCTGGTCATTTATCAGATCAATGTAGCAAAGGCTGCTTTTTCTTTGTAGCTTCCAGGGTCTTACTACATTGATTTCATTGTCCAGCACGGCCACTAAGCAGGTTACCTTGGTTTGTGTCCTGGTACAGCAGCCTACGGGACAAATGCTCAGCATCCCTTCTGTATCATAGCCTACATCCTTCAACACATTGCTTTGCCAAAAGCTCTCCTCCATACTTGTTCTGGAGCCTGGAACCTACACTTGGCCCTTGTTGTTGTTTTTTTTTTTTAACTCTCCATCTGTTCCCCGTGGTACACACTTTGCTTTCTTTCTCAGATGCATTTCACCCCCCACCCCCACCCCCAAGTCTCTTTTACTCTTTAGCTGTCTTCCTTTCCAGCCTCTACCAGTGATATTTACCTCTCCTGACAGTGCCCACGGATTTCCTTGTTATCTGCCTGGACTAACTGGCTGAGGCTGTCCAATTCTTCTACAACTTTTTCTTCTCTTCTCCTTCAGTAATAATATAGATATGTCTTTATAGTCTAGGTTCAACAAGTCCTAAATTAGGATAGCAATTAGGCAGATGTGTGGGAGAGATGGTGGCTAGGGAAAATGTAAGGGTACCTCAACTCCAGAAATTGTTGTCTTCTGGAATGCAGCCTTTGTGATGCCAGTTTTTCATATTTTCAAAGAAAAATCAGAAATATGAATTTTTATATAAATGTTTCATTATAATATTTTATCAAGTTAATATGTATACATGTTAAAAAAGTTCCCTGGTGGTTCAGTTGGTACCACCAACTGCTGCAATGCAGGAGTTCGATCCCTGGGTTGGGAAGATGCCCTGGAGAAAGGAATGGCTACCACTCCAGTATGGAGAATTGCTTGAGAATTCCATAGACAGAGGAGGTTGGCAGGCAGGCTACAGTCCATGGGGTCACAAAGAGTTGGACACAACTGAGCAACTAACACTTTCACTTTTCAGTAGTATTAAAGATTCACATTAACAACATAGTACTATTCTGCCCCACTCTTTCCCATCACTGTTTCTTAATTTACCAATTTTCAACATTATCTACCAACTTTTAACTTTTTAATGGTAGTTATATGAGCTTACTTTCTTGCTTCCTCTTTCTTATCATCTCAGTACTGTTAGGTCCTAGTTGTTGGTTAAATCAATAGTTAAAATTTATATCATTATCACTGTATAAAAACCAGTGGGCTAAGTATTTTACTCTGATTACACTTCCTTCTTGAAATAATTTTTATTTTTTGTCTTTCTTGAAATTAAATGTTGCTTGATGATTTAATTTCTTTGGTTTTCTATGAGTTTTGGAAGGTGATTTTTTTCCCTAAAGATTCTGGCAACCCTCAAATACCTATTTATATTTTTGTATATTATCAAATATGTCAATTCCACTTTTTCTTTGAAGAACTATCCGTGTACCTGCTCCCCATTTGTATGAATTAGTTCTTAGCCTTTCCACATAACTTTCACTCTGAGATTTCTCTTTGTGATTTTAAAGTGTCATCCTTCAATATATTTTCTTGATTTATTTCATATTTTGGTTTCCTGGAGTACAGACTCCAGTATCTTTTCCACAAAGGATGAATGAAAAGTAAGTTTTTTATCCTTGTGTGTCTAAAAATTCCTTTATTCTATCTATACACTTGATAGAATATAGTGTATTTTGGCTTGGTATAGAAATTTAGGTTGAAAATTCAAGCTAAATGTCCTCAGAATATTGAAAGCATTGTTCCATTGTCTTTGAATATCCAATGTTATCATTTTTGACTCCCAGGCTTCATTATGTGATCTGGTAGTTTGTTTTCCTATAGACTTTTAGTATCTTATCCTTGACCAGGATATTCTGAAAATTCAGTTACAAAACTTGACTCTCTTGCACTCAATACAGTTTGTACCAGAGGAGCCCTTTCAGTTTGGAAACTAGCTCTCTTCATTTCCATGGCATTTTCTTAATTTTTTAAATAATTTCATTTTCTCTGGTTTATTTGCTCTCAAGAATTTCTATAATTTGAATATTAGACCTCTTGGACTAAATTTCAAGCTTTTTTAGCTTTCCTGTTTTATCTTTATCTTTTTGTTCTGCTTTCTGCACAATTCCCTCTTCTCTATGCTATTTTGTAGTATATCAGCTTGGTTAATCTGATCTATATTTTCTAAAATCCTCTACCATGAGTTGTCCCACAGTGTTGATTTTCTACTGTGTGAACTTGGTTAATATGGACCTACATTTCCCCCAAATCACCTACTCTGTATGGTTTGGTGTTTTAGCTGACCCAAAGAGAAGTCTGTGTAAGACTTGGGAAGTAGACCAAAAGTAGTCATTACTACTGGAGCTCATTGTGATTAGAAGTGGTGAGTGGTGAGACACAGACAAGGGTGCCAGCAGATTCCAATTTGTCTTGTCCACTTGCATAGTCTTCTCCGCTCTGGTCTACCTCTTTTCCTTCATGTTAGCTCTGCTTCCCAGTGGTGACTCCAGGCTCCCAGTAGATACTTGGCTGTAACCTCTCTGCAGCAGGAGCTATGAAGAAGCTGTTTCCACGGACTTTTACCCAGCAACCCTCAGTCCCACTCCAGAAGCTCAATGTGCCTGAAATCACCAATCTGTCCACCTGCACCTGTGCTTCAGGAGGGCTGGTTAGGGCTGTTCCTGGATTCTCTAATTTTCCAGCTCTTTCCACAATGGGTAAAGTCTAAATTCCTATAAAAATTCCTTAACCAATAATATTCATAATAGTTCTGCTTTTCTGTGTGAACCCTAATAGAATATTTATTTGACATTTTACTTTAACTAGTCTAAATTCAATTCCCAGGTATGCAACTCTCTGGTTATTCCTTTGTTCTTGTTGCTGTTTCATTATAGTGTCTGTACTGAGTTAAATAGTGTCCTGACCCTATTCAGGTCTACCAGGAATCTCAGAAGGTAAACTCACTTGTAAATATCGTCTTTGCAGATGTAATCAGCTGAGTTATTCAATAAGATAAGGTCATTTTTGATTAGGATGGAACTCAAATTTAATGTATTATGTCTTTATAAGAAGCCCATCTGAAGATGCAAAGAGAGACACAAGGAAGAAGGCCATATTCCAGGAGAGGCAGAGACTTGAGTGATTCAACCACAAACCAAGAGATACCAAACATTGTCGGCAACCACCAGAAGCTATGGGATGGGCATGGACCATATTCTTCCTCATGGTCAATGGAAGAACCAACTGGGATGACATCTTGATTTTAGACTTCTAGCTGCTGAAAGATGAGGTAATAAATATTCATATTTAAATCAAGCAATCTGTGGGTATTTTTTTGTAGTATCCTTATGTAATATCTTTTCTTGTTTTGGATTGGTTGTATTTTTAATGTTTACTTCTGATTCCTTTCTTCTGTGTGTGAGTTGGTTTTGGTTTTTATTTTTTTGGTCTCTGACTTTTCTGTCAGCATTTCCTCAAATTACTGGTAATCCTTATCTGGCTTTCACATTTTGGAGCAGAGTACTAAAAGTTGGAAGCTCCATGCATTGAATGAGACTTGTTAACTAGTGGGCTTCACTATACTATTGGAGATGGAAATGGCAACCCACTCCACTATTCTTACCCAGAGAATTCCATGGACAGAAGAGCCTAGTGGGCTGTAGTCCATGGGGTCACAAAGAGTAGGATATGACTGAGCAGCAGGCATGGCATGGTAATCATAAATGAAGCTTCTGAGATTTTAAAAACAGGACAGGGGAAAATATTGAAAGCACCTTCATCAGTCCTATGTGGCAGTATCTTCTACACTAAATTTGGCTTGTGTACCCAAGTCTGGAGATTCTCAGATTGAGTTTCCCCAAAGAGAAAGCCACAGTCTCCTGCCAAGGCCAAAGTACTTGACAAAGTGGGGGTGCTGGTTGCCAGGCTGCTTAGATGCTTGCAAGGCATGAACTCCAACTCATCAACTGTAACCTGCCAGGCTCCTCTGTCCATAGGATTTCCCAGGCAATAATACTGGAGCAGGGTACCATTCCCTTCTCCATCAGATTTTCCCCACCCAGGGATTGAACCCAGGTCTCCTGCATTGCAGGCAGATTCTTTACCATCTGAGCCACCAGGGAAGCCCCTCCATATATAGCTATGCAACCAATTATCCTGTTTTCAGCCTTATACCTCATGTCTTCTTATGATGTTTCATGTTCAGAAACTCTGAGCTTTCCAAGAGTGTTCAGAGCAAATTTGGGTCCACTTTTAATAATAATAATCCTCCATACATCCCCATGTTGAGGTTTCTTCCCTCAAAGTCCATTGTCGCCCTTCCAACTGCCTCTAAAGAAATTTCTGTTGAAATCTCTAGTCTGCTGTTGCCTAATCTCTATGTTTTTTGGTCTTCATAGCTTAAATATTTTACAATATTTCTTTAGCTGCTATTTGTAGGAGACAGACTAAATACATACGTTAATTGAATGTACCCTTCCAATTTTCAAAGAATGGCTCACATCTTAAAGTAAAACAAAACAAGATATAAGTCAAACAAAGAAGAGTTCGGGACCTATTTGGTCTGTGGATGTTTAATCTCTGCCAAGGGCTTACTATGGAGGCCAAAACAGAGACAAAGGCCGAAAGCTGCCATGGCAATGACAACTAGACCTGTCAATATCAGGGAAATCCTGGGAGGAGGGGCAAACCTGCTGGTCTGAAGGAGAAGAGGAATGGCGGGTGTTTCCCTGCCCAGGACCTGACACTGGCAGACCTAGGGCTTCTCTGCCAAGGAAGTGAGGGAGTCCTGAGTGCTGGACAGGCCTCTTGGTGAGAGGTTTTATGAGGTTGTAGCAGTTATCTATTTTTGCATTACAAACTATCCTAGAATTTAGTGGCTTAAAACAACAAACACGAATCATCTCACAGTCTAAGGGTCAGGAATTCAAAAGCAATTTAGCTGAGTGGCTGTGGCTCAGACCAGAGGTCAGCCAAGGGCTGCAGTCATCAGAAGGCTTTCCCAGGACTGGAGGATCCACTTCCACACTCACATGGCAGTTTGTGTGAGACATGAGTTCCTCTCTGACTGTTGGTTGGAGGCCTTATTTTCAACTCTAGGAGACTGAATCCATGACATAACAACTGGTTTCTGCTGAGTGAGTGATCCAATAGAGAAAGCAGGAAGCCGTGGTACCTTTTATGACCTGCCTCCAAAGTCAAACATCATTACTTCTGATTTATTTTTGATGTAGTTGTTCAGTCACTAAGTCATAACTGAACTGAAGCTCACCAGGCTTCCCTGTCCTTCACCGTCTCCCTAAGTTTGCTCAAACTCATGTCCATTGAGTCAATAATGCCATCCAACCATCTCATCCATTGTCGCCCTTTCTCCTCCTGCCCTCAATCCTTCCCAGAATCAGGGTCTTTTCCAGTGAGCCAGCTCTTCGCATCAGGTGGCCAAAGTATCGGAGCTTCAGCTTCAGCATCAGTCCTTCCAATGACTATTCGGGGTTGATTTCCTTTAGTATTAACTGGTTTGATCTCCTTGCTGTCCAAGGGACTCTGAAGCATCTTCTTCAGCATCACAGTTTGAAAGCATCAATTCTTCAGTGTTCGGCCTTCTTTATGGTCCAACTCTTAGATCCATACATGGCTAGTGGAAAAATTTGTATTATTTGTTAGAAATGATCTATTATATTTATTAGAAATGAGTTATTAGGTTCAGATTATTCATAGGGGGAAAATTTGGCTCCACTTTCGAAGTAAGGGATATAAAGGGATTTGTGGACATTTTAAAATAATCACATAGGCTTTTTCGAATACCTTCTTTTTTAACCTCTTCTCTTTCTCCCACTCACCTTATACCTCTAGGATTTGTGGATTTTTTGTTTTGTTTTGAGGTGTTTTTTTTTTTTTTTGCTTATAAATCACCATTAATTTTAAGAGATGGAAACAAACTAACATAAAGCTGATTTTCTTAGTTAATCCTTAAGCAGCTATCCCTTCAAAACTCCCCAAGGTACTCAGCATCCTCAGTTACAAAGTTTAATTATTCACTCAGCAAGTATTTTTTTGAGTGCACATAGTATTTCAAGCTCTCGGCTAAGTGCCAGGGTACAGAGCTAAACAAGATCTGGTTTTGAGCGCATCTAATTTATGTTTTCATGGGGCTTCCATTCTTCAGAAGAGCTCCTGGGGGAGATTAAGACATGTGGCCCAAGGACGCATAGCTGATAAGCGACCACTAATGCCCTATTTGAGGGAGGATTAATGGGGATGGGGACTGAGAGAAAGAAGGGAAGGGGTTTCTTCTCAGTTGCTCAGTACTGCTCACAGCCAAGGACAGGAGGGAAGGATGAGAGGGGAATCTTCAGCCAGGAAAGAGGTGGGACATTTACCTGAGTGCCCACAGGAGTGAGGCTCCACAAAGAGGAGGGACAAGAAAGCTGACACCACTGCCTTCAGTCCAAGGGCAGACATCTGTCCTCTCTGCCTCTCACTGGACTTGGTCTGGCCTTTTCCTGGCTTATTCACTTTAGGACTAAGTACCCTGTGACCTGGGATCTTAGACAATGACCTAAGGTCAGTCCAGATGCTAACACCCACCCAGAGACATTCGGGGAGAAGCTCATGATATGTTTGGAAACAGAACTTGCATCATATCAGGGGTTCAGAGCAGGGATTCAATCAGAAGGGAGCAATTTTGAAAGCCAGGGGTGAAAGAGAGGAAGGAACACTTCGATTTCCAGATGGGGTGGGCTGATTCTGGGATTGCTAGAGTCTGGGTGGCTGTTGGGAGCTTTTCTGCTCTGTTGCGGTTGTAATTACAGCATCTGAAAGCTTGCGTGACATTGCTAATTTTAGAGAAAATGGGACACTGATATCTGTACGAACACTCTGGCTCAGGTTGCTGATTAGCGCTACCACGTATCTCGGAATCAAACCCAGAAATAGTGTAGGCATTAGGAAATATTATTATTAGAAGAATGTTCCTAACGATGGAAATGAAAAATGTAAATGCCAACTCTTTAGAGAGGTTTAAAGAGATTAATTGGAAAAATAAAACAACTGGAAGTCAAATTGGTTATGGAACTGTGCTCCGAAATGATGAATTCCATTTGAAGTCTGTTTTCCTTTGGCATATTCTTTTTGGGTTAAAATGTAAAAATAAATTAGTAAAACATAGTTGTGTAAGTGAGCTTCTCAAATCCATGAAGGACTATATAATATGGGATATGCTGACCAAGTAGTTCCCATTTGGCATAAGAAAACAAATTTTAAAAGGTGAAAGAAAGCTGCCAGTGGAGACTGTAGGCTAAATATATAGGCAAATTTGTGGGCAGAAAGTGAGACACAGGAATCCACCATCAAAGATCAAGATACCTTCATCTGAAAACAGAAACAATGGGATGGTTTTAAGACCACATTTAAAAACACTATGAACAGGAATATGGTTAAAAGAGAAAAAAATGATGTGAACAATATTTAGGCCTGGAATGAATAATGCAAAGGGTTTTTTGCTTATTTTGACTAAGACAGAGAATAGTCCACATGCAAAGAGCTGAAATTAATCATTCTTCTTAAGGATGGTAGCCTGAAACTAATTTGACAAAAAATATGTTACATTACAAAGATGTAGGCTAAAGTCTTATCAAGTTCTCTAACATTGTATTGTTAATAGTGCAGTTTTCTAGGCTATAAGTTTAGTTTCCAAGAGGGCTGGAAATAACATGAACTTTGGAGCCAAATGGAGCTGGGTTTGATCTGTGTGATCCTACACACTTTATTTCCCTGTACCCCTGTTCCTCTGAGTAAAGGGAATAACAGTGTTAGCCTTTCAGGGTTGCTGTGATTAATGAGGCCATGTGTGTACAGCATCTTGGCACATATTCCACTCTTGTGAGTGCCTCTTCTTTTCCTTTACTTGAAGGGAAACTACTTTAAGAAGGGAACATCACCTTAAATGCCTGGGCCATGAGCCTCAATTCTAACCTCTAAGGTATATGCCTTGAATATGGTTCTGAAAGATCAGAACTTGTTTTCTTGAACTGTTCGTGGACTCAGGAAAACTGAACATGAATCCTGAAAAGTGTTTCAGACTTCATGCTGAAGATATTGGGGAGAAATCATTGGTGCATTAGGCTAAAACAGACGTATGTGTAATAGCTGTGATTCTTACAAAGAAAGTGAAGTTGCTCAGTTATGTCCAACTCTTTGTGACCCCCATGGACTGTGGCCTACCAGGGTCATCTGTCCATGGGATTTTCCAGGCAAGAATACTGGAGTGGGTTGCCCTTTCCTTCTCCAGGGGATCTTCCCAATCCAGGGATCAAACCCGGGTCTCCTGCATTACGGGAAGATGCTTTAAAATCTGAGCCACCAGGAAAATCCGATCCTTAGTGATTCTTAGACCATACATCAAAGTCACTGATTAAGTCATTAATCATATTTTGTAAGGTATTTGCAGACAGCCTGGCTTTAGCTCTTGCTAGCTGTGTGATCTTGGTAAAATCACTTAATTTCTCTCACACTCTGTTTTCTCAGCTCCAAAATGGGAATAATAATAGTACCTGCCATTATATGATGAATATAAGCGTGTTTAATGGAGTGCTTGGCACAGGTTGGGCATTCACCAGATCTAGGTAAACAATTCAGCAAGTAAACAAATAAAATCCTCATCCCGGCTGAAAAGTAAAGGATAAGGAGGCTTGTGCCTGAAATCAGTCCTAGCACTTTGGTGACTGCTGGCTCTCAGCCCTGCTGTATAATTAATCACAGTGCAGTGAGATCTCGATTATCTGCACTAGTGAAGGGCAGAGGCGTGGATAATACAAAACGAGGTAATCTAAAAGTCATTTATATCTTTGGCTTTAGAATCAAATCAGAGAAAGACACATATGGTGTGGGCACATGCACATACACACACACACACACACACACACACACACACACACACGTCATTCTCTTTCCTGGCAAAGGCTTCCCAAGTGGAATCCTTTATAGCTCCTTTTCTTGGGGAAAGGAAGGAAGGTACACTTGGTACTTACTTAAGAAGATGAAGGATATGTAAAGTATCTTTACATTTTTAAAGACATGCATCACATACAAATGTAGTTGTCATTACTGTTATTGATAAGAGTTGACTTGCAGATTTTCAACAGTTGACTAAAGGCGTAAATCAGAATCCAGGATGCAGGTTGTTCTCACTCACAGCTCCCTGTGACAAACCATGTGCCAGCTGCCACACGTCACCCAAGTGAAGTAGAACTGTGAGCTACAGAATATGGTTCACTCTTAGATTCCTCTAAAGTATTTAACTATGAATAACAGGGCTGTCATATAGTAAGAGGTCGAAAAGCATTCAGGTGGGAATTGGGGTCTTTTAGGGAGATTTCTGTCAAGGCGATGTGGCCTGTAGACTTGAGATGGATCCTCCAGAGAACTCTCAGAAAGTACAAACAGCTCGTTCACCTGAGATGGTTTCAGCTTTTACCTTTCTAAGGCTCGCAACACCTTCTGGAGAAGTTATTTAGTTCTTTTGCTGAAATACTGGACAGGGACAGTGAAGATGGAGATGACTAGGGACCAAGAAGCTGAGAAAGATGTGATAGCAGTATCTCAGTGGTGAGATTAAAGACTTTCAAGAGTCTCCCAGGTTAATTCCCCACATCTCATTGAAACTTCATTCATGTAACCAACATTTGTTGAGCATCTCTTGCAGGTCACATCTTGAGCTCAACACCGGGAGAACAGATAGGCACACACTGTATTTGAACTGCTTACAAGTCTGTTTCACTTCTTGCGCTCAGCTCTTCTGGGGCCAGAACCATGACGTGTTCGTCTCTGTGTTCCCCAGTACTCGATACTGTATTTAGCACTGCCGTACACACAGATTTCCACACAGGAAACTGCATCCAGTGGTTAAGAGTGATGGAGTCTATTGGTCTACTCAAGATACTTTACCCAGAAGCAACAGATGTCTATGACTAGAAAAACATACCAAGAAGTTAATGATACTTGAAGGGTGTAAGAATGAAGAAATTAATGGCTGAAGGAGATGGAGACACAATGTCTTTTTCTTAAGGACCCTGTTGCTTTTTAGAGGCACCGACATGTTAATAAATGTCTGTAGAGCAGTTAACACAGTGCCGTTATCATGGGCTGCTCAGAAGAAGAGTCTCCCTTGGTTTGTGTGGGCTGGGCAAGGCTCAGTGAAGAGGAAATGCATGGCCAGGGTCTTGCAAAAGGCTAGGGTTTAGCTACGCAAAGAATGAGGAAGGTTCCTCCCAAAGGAGGCAGAGCCCATGCAGATGCCAGGTGTGCTGAAGTAGATCTGTGTGGAGGAGGAATGGGAACAGAGGGTGAGAGGCTTAGCAGAAACCAGAGAGATATTTGGTCCCTCATTCTCATCTATGCATCACTGTGGGCTCCTTATTCATGGCTGGCTGCCTGAACATTTTCCTGCATCTCTCTGAAGACAGTCTTTTATGCTTTTCTTTCTTTTTTTTTTTTCTGTAAAAAAATAGGTCAGGACACAGAGCACGCAAGTCAAATCCATTTGGCTGGAATCCTTTGGTTCTCCCCGGGGTGGGTTATCTATACGTCATACTGTGCTTTTTAGCTATCAGTTTTATTGGGTCTTGACAAAGATTGTGCCCTTTGTCTCTTTCTCTCACTCACTCACCCATCCATCTATCCATGATTAAGAACAGCAGTCACACAGACTACTTTTTTTTTTTTTTAAGTTTGCTTCTAAGTCAGTTCAGAAGATAGCAAAGTCAGGTCTCCTATGACATAACTTGCACTCAGGTGGGTGCCTGAGGTTTAACTGCTTAATTTTCTCTCTTTTCTTTGATTCTACCCTCCCCTCTTCCCGTCTTTGAATAAATAAAGATGCTGACGGCCTTCTGTCAAGATCTCACTAGCCAATGCTCCCGATAGATAGCTCAACTTCTCACCCAGAGATGTCATCTTCACTGGCAACAACCCAGGATTGGGGAGAGGAAGAGGGTGTGAAAGAAGTTGAACCCTTCTGTTTATCTGAGACCTGCCTGAAATCAGATGTGTCTCCTCTCTTGCAGCTGGGTCATGAGGCTTTCTTAATATCCGTCCCCAACACTAAATATTTAGCACCAGGCAACAAGAGGCTCGAGAGGGAGGGAGTGGAGAGGCCCAAGGTTCTGTGTTGGAGTGTTTGCCTCCCACAATGGGAGGGATTGGAATAGAAAAGATCCAGGCACTACATAGATATTTCCTATTATGGAGAAACTAAAGTCACAATGGAATCTGTCATGCTTGTGATATGAGAGATGGACAATATTTCGAAGCTGCTGCCATGCTGGCACTTGAATGGAGTTTATATTTTGTTTATGGAGCTGAATCCGAAGCCTTTTATTTTTTTGGCCCAGCCTGTGTAATTCTTCTTCATGGGAGCTCGAAATGGCTGCGGAGCAGCTCAATATTCCATTTATTTTATTTATAAAAGAAATTCAAAGGCTGAAAAGATGAAGTAATTGACTTACTGGGATGACAGTTAAACCCACTAAATTTAATCTTATCCTCTCAAGTACAACATATCGTGCTTACAAATTATCGCCAGGCTCCAGGCAGCCCCGCGCTCCTCACCTAATGCAAATGGCAGGAGGCCTCTGTTATTGTATTATCTGACTTTACTATCAGCATTAATCCGGCTTAGCTCACTTAATGATGCCACTTGTGGCACTCTGAAGGCAGCGGAGAAGTCTATAAACTACTTCCATTAAAATGCAAATCGGGCCCGCCGAGAAAATAAGTGACACAAAAAAGTGGGAGAATTGGGCCCTGCGCAGCCCGGCTGCCGCCGCCCGCGTGATCCCGGGATAATGACTGATGCTGTGATTACCCGGCCCGCGGCGGCCTGGAGAAAGGGAGCCGGCCTTGCACGGAGCGCCACAAAAGTGCTCCAACAAGCCGGGGCATTTAATTTCTGAAGAGATTTATATTTTTTGTTGTCAGGAAATGAACAAATACTTATCAATGTAAAAACTGCTATCTCCCATCTCCCTGCCAGGTTTTTTATACTGATATTATTTCACCCAGCAACACAGGAAATGAAAGTCTTCCCTGCCTTTCACGTTGCCACTGTATCTTCAAATCCTCTGCTAACAGACTTGCTTTCCCCTCTCCGTCTCCCTCACTGGTAAACAGAAAACTTTTGTGGGCTCAGAGTTGAGAAATTCCAAGGCTTTGGATTTTCCAGCCCTGATCTGGATTTCAGGGACCGGGAGGGCTCCCTCCGTCCGGTTCAGGGAGAGAGCTTGGGCTAGGGGAGGGCTAGGAATCACCCAGCTCAAGGGGTAACATCTGTTTTACTTAAGTGGCCTGATTCAGTTTTAGGATGACAAAGTATTCCCTTTCAGTACGAAGAGTCACGGGCTCTGGGTCTTGTATTGATTCAGAACAAGGCCTAATAAAACACGAGCAGGTGATTTAGTTTCATATTTTGATTCCTGTGTTTAAACAGTTTCTCTCAAGTTCTCCTGTGTCAGCTCAGGGATCATGGCATTTCTGCTTTGATGTGGGAGCAAGGCTAGGGCTGGCCCCACTTGGCTTCCTCCACTCTGGCAGACAAAGGTGGAGTCCAAGGGCACTGCGTTTCTGGTGGCCTCCCAGCAGAGAGCCCATCCTCTGTGGTCAGTCTCTCAGATCTCCTAGGATTTATGGTCCTCACAGAAGGATCGATACTACATTTTAAATATTACAATGGTTTTTATCGAGATAATATTACAACAAAAGCATTTTATCCTGTCATGGGACCCAATTAAAATTGATTTTGGCCCTGTCATTGGTGGGCTTCCTGGCTGCTCTGTGTTTGCCATGTCTGAGAATATGAGCATGCTCACTCTGTCCAACCTAGGAGGCCTGAGGACTGAAGAGTCGGGTGGAGAAACACTGAGATTTACCCTGCAGCCCTCGGACATGTCTGCAAGCATCCCTTTGCCTGCTCCTCCATCTTCTCTACATGTCTGGTACTCATTTAAATGTTGCCTTATAACTCCCTGAGCCTGCCTCCACTTTCCTTCCTCCAGGAGCAAGGTTCTCCCTGAGGGCAAGAGCTACTTCTGTTTGTGTTCCCAGGCTCCTCTGCATTGAATGTGCCCAGACAGGGTTTGTTGAATAATACAAGGAATGAAGGAAGGACCAGCATTATAATCCTAACCTGCATCGCTGCATACATTCCAGAAATTCCTATGAACAAATATAGCACATCCATGGATTGCCTTCACACAGAAAGAATCCCTCCGACCTTCTTGGTCCACTTGAACTTGCTAGCCCCACGTGACACAAGTATGGAGTCATACCTGAGTCTGTGTCCTGGCTTCTTCACTGCATAGCTGTGGATCTTGAGAGAGTTTCTGAATCCTTCTAAGCCTCTGCTCCTTCATTCCCTAATTGGGAATGGGAAAACCTGCCACATGGAGCTATTGAGGGTCTGTTGAGATGCTGTGTGTTGATGGTTCTCGGAAGAAGCATCTAAGATGACTCTTTTCCTGTGATCTTGATGAGGTATGTGTAGTAATGATGGGTCATGGCTGCCTGTTAACAATTTGTAAGAGATAAAAATAAATAATGCAAATCATTTCAATTTAAAAATGCTAAACTGCATAGATTTTTTTTTCTTTTCTTAACATTTTGGCACACATCTTTTGTAAGCAGGTCTAGTGTAGTGGAATTGAGTGTACCCAAATTTCATGATGCTGATCTGCTCATTACGTTTCACAGGTATATTCAGTGTGCTCACCACGTGCCAGGTGCTGAGCTAGGTGATGGCATACAGAAACAAGATCAGAATACCCAGGCAGCTTCTGTTCTAGCGGAAGAGGCAAAGAAAATAAGTGAATGAGCAAATAAAGACTGTAATTGCAAATTGTGATAAAATGTTATGGAAAAAAATGGAGAGGGTGATGAGGTAGGGAACGTCTTATGATTTCTGAATAATTGATCTTCTGCACAAATGGAAAGAGGAGTATATGCCTGACATCTAGCCAGTACCTAGCTACAGTTCCAGTTAGCTACTGCTGAGAGACAAAACACCTTAAAAGTTAATGGTTTAAAACATCAACAACTTTTACTTTGCTCAGAGATCAGCACTTTGGGCAGGGTTCAGTGAGGAAATCAGAGGCTGGCTTTGGCCCATCTGGAGGTTCATCCCTTTGCCTGTGGGAGGTTAATGATGGCTGATTCTCAGCTGGGATGTCCGCTGGGGCTGGAGCTGCTAGGCTTCCTCATGGCCTGGGGACTGTTTCCGAGGGCAAGCATCCTCAGAGAAAGAGAACAAGATAGAAGCTCTAGTGCCTTAACCCAGCCTTTGAAGTCCCACACCATCACTTTGCTGCATTCTGCTGATTAGAGATAAGTCATAGAGACAGACCCACATTCAAGAGAGTGGAAATAAAGCCTGTCTTTCCATAGGAGGAGTGCCAAAGAATTTGTGGACACATTTCTAAATCACACACCTCCGCAGTGGATGCGATATGAAGTGTCTATTTGCAAGATGTTCCCAAGAGCACTGCAGTTCTACACACCATCTCCCCTCCCAACTGGTTCTCCTCCCTCTGGTCTTTCTAGTCTTGCCCTCTTACCATGGCCAAGCAGGGCCTAAATCTTCCTCTGATTGCTTGTTTCTCATTTTGTCACTCTCTCCCTCAGTGACCTTCGGTTGTCTGTCAGAAAAAGCCAAGGCTCCTTATCAAGACAACTAAAAACCTCATGTACTTGGCCTCAGCCTCCTTCTTTGTTGTAGTTCAGTTGCTAAGTTGTGTCTGACTCTTTGTGACCCCATGGACTATAGCAAGCCAGGCTTCCCTGTCCTTCACCATCTCCCAGGGTTTGCTCCAACTCATGTCCATTGAGTTGGGGATATCATCCAACCATCTCATCCTCTATCACCCCCTTCTCCTCCTGCCTTCAGTTTTTCTCAGCATCAGGGTCTTTTCCAATGAGTCACCTCTTCACATCAGGTGATCAAAGTATTGGAGCTTCAGCTTCAGCATCTGTCCTTCCAATGAGTATTCAGGGTTGATTTCCTTTAGTACTGACTTGTTTGATCTACTTGCTGTCCAAGGGACTGTCAAGAGTCTTCTCCAGCACCACAATTCAAATCTTTGGTGCTCAGCCTTCTTTAGGGTCCAACTCTCACATACATAAATGACTACTGGATAAACTAAGGCTTTGACTATATGGACCTATGTGGGAAAAGTGATGTCTCTGCTTTTTAATATGCTGTCTAGGTTTGTCATAGCTTTCCTTCCAAGGAGCAGGTGTCTTTTAATTTCACGGCTGCAATTACCATCTGCAGTGATTTTGCAGCCCAAGAAAATCCTTTCCTACTTTATTTCCTAAACCAATGATGTGCTAAAATGCTAAGTTGCTTCAATTGTGTCCAACTTTTTGCAATGCTATGGACTGCCAGACTCCTCTGTCCATGGGATTCCTCAGGCAAGAACACTGGAGTGGGTTCCCATTCTCTTCTCTGGGGAATCTTACCCCCTAGGGATCTAACCAGTGTCTCTTAAGTCTCCTGCATTGGCAAGTGGGTTCTTTACCACTAGCATCACCTGGGAAGCCTAATAAAAGGAAGCTGAATTTAAGAATAAGACCCTCACCTAGATTGGGATGCTTATTATCACCTAAATGAGTTATATTGTTTCTTTTTCTGATACTTTCTCTATCGGGCTTCCCTGATAGCTCAGTTGATAAAGAGTCTGCCTGCAATGCAAGAGGCCCCAGTCTGATTCCTGGGTTAGGAAGATCCACTGGAGAAGGGATAGGCTACCCTCTTCAGTATTCTTGGGCTTCCCTTTGGCTCAGCTGGTAAAGAATCTACCTACAATGTGGGAGACCTGGGTTTGATCCTTGGGTTGGGAAGATTCACTAGAGAAGAGAAAGGCTACCCACTCCAGTATTCTGGCCTAGAGAATTCCAAAGAGCTAGTATGAGGTATATTTGGATGCAAATTGTCTGTTTACCCAGAGTTCAAGATCTTTCTACTATGATGTCTATAAAATTCAATGCAATCTCTACAAGGTAGAACCTGGTAAGTAGATA
Organism: Antilocapra americana; assembly: GCA_007570785.1. Classification (NCBI taxonomy): domain Eukaryota; kingdom Metazoa; phylum Chordata; class Mammalia; order Artiodactyla; family Antilocapridae; genus Antilocapra; species Antilocapra americana. Next base: position 4,271,874 of record ML660200.1, on the reverse strand, counting down.
AGCCATAAAGGAAAAGTACAGGTGGTTCAGAGGTGAGTTCTCTCTCTCCCTCTCTGGAAATTGAGGTAATTGGGAACTTCCTTGTCAATGTATGGTTTCACTATAGCAATAAACAGGTCTCTTCAAAACTGAACATTTTTGTTTGTCTTCAGCTGTATGAGGTTCATGGCCAGCCATGCTTTTCAGAGTTATTATCATGATTTCCTTCAACCTCCATTATCTATAGGAAAGTAATGCCTTAAAACCTGAGAGTGTTGAAGGGGAGAGAGAAAAATGGGCTAGGATTTAGGTAGCTTGGTTGTTTGTTCCACCTCAGCAGTTTTGAAATAAAGTTTTATTGGCTTGGATAAAAAAATATGGCCATGAATTCTCCCCTTTCCTGCATACATGCCCCTTGAAAATGTGCCTTTGATGCTTGAATGTGGTCTGGCTTGTAACTTGTCTTGACCAATAGGAAGCATTGACATGATGCAAGTTTCTGAGACTCAGACATAAGAGGCCCTGCCACATCTGTTCCTCCTTCTCATGACACTTCTTCAGTCTGCCATGCCAAGAAGAAGCTGGAGTGAAGGACCACTTGGAGAGTGAGGTCCTACAATCTCTGCTCTTTCAACTGCCCTAGCTGAATCCAGACTGCATCCAACTGCTGCTGGGGGAGTGAGAACTGACCAACCAACCCACAGAACCTCAGGTAAAGGTAAATTGTTAAAAGTTACTAGGTTTTGATGTGATTGATTGCAAAGTGATAGATTCTGCTACACATGGGTGAGAGTTCGCCTTGGAAAAGGAATTTCCTTTAGAATGCAGGTATATTGGGTTCTCGTTACCGTCTTTCTAAATTCCATATATATATGTGTTAATATGCTGTATTGTTGGTAACGAGAACCCAACATGCGAGACAGCAAAAGGAACGCAGATGTATAGAATAGACTCGTGGACTCTGTGAATGAGGGAAAGGGTGGGATGATATGGGAGAATGGCATTGAAACATGTTAATTATCATATGTCTAATCAATCGCCAGCCCAGGATTGATTCTCGGGGCTGGTGCATCAAGATTTCCCAGGGAGGAGGGAGGAGGGAGGGAGGAGGGAGGGGTTTCTGGAGGTGGAGCATATGTAAACCCATGGTGATATCATGGAACTGTATGACAAAAACAATAAAAGGGAGGAAAAAGAAAAAGAAAAAAAAGAGAATGCAGGTATAGAAAGGGGTTTTGGGTGTATGAATTTGAATGGAATGAGATGAGAGAGAAAGTTCATTATCTCCAGAAAGTTTATAAAGTTAGAAGAAAACAGGAACATGAAGGATGTTCATATCAAGAGTTAGTATTCAGTTAGTACAGAAGAAACTAACATATCACTGTAAATCAACTATGCTCCAAAAAAATCAATACAAAGAAAAAAAAAAGCTAAATCACTCTTAAGTTCAGGCTTTACCCAGCAGATACTAAGCCAATATCGACCACATATAAGATAACACCCTGGATGCAGAGGTTTCATGGACAGGAGACATGGTTCCCATCCTCCAGGAGTTTCCATTAATTTAGGGGGATGAATAATATGTGTTCTATGCAGTTTGCATGATAAGCTCATGCAGCTCAATACCAGAAAAACAACCCAATCAGAAAGTGGGAAAAAGACCTAAACAGACATTTCTCCAAAGAAGACATACAGATGACTAACAAACACATGAAAAGATGCTCAACAACACTCATTATTAGAGAAATGCAAATCAAAACTACAATGATATAGCACTTCACACCAGTCAGAATGGCCATCATCAAAAGTCTACAAACAGTTTGCATGATAAAACAATTTTAATGCTGTGCCAGATAGAAACAAAATTACTTAATTTGCTATGTAGTAAAATCCTTAGCCTTAACAGTGTGAAATTTATTGCTAAAAAAAAAGTTAATATTCAAATACTGACTAAAATAAGGATCAGAGTATCAGGAAATTCCAGGGCTGAGAGGACCCTCCAAATCCATGTGGTCCAGGGATGACAAATGGATTCCATCATTCACCAATTCCAGCTGATTGGTGGTGGCTGCCTGGAATGCTTTGTTGAGAATTCTGAGGCACTATTTTCAACAGAAAGAAGAGTTGTGATAGATTAGTAATGTCTGCCATGAGTGCAGCTCTTACTTCAATTACTCTATCGTGCAAAGCTCTTTCCTGTCTCAGCACTTTTACCCTGGCAGCTACACAGTCTATCTGGAATGCTCCCCTACCCAACCACAGTTTTTCTAGTTGGCTCATCCTTCATGTCCCTTCCCTGGAGAGTCCTTTCCTGCTAAAGTAGAAGCATTCCTGATAATGCCTCTTCATTGCTCATGTCATAATTTGTCATTCTGTATTTGTGTGTTCTTAATTAACCTTCCTTGACTCCTTTCTCACAATACATTCATGTAACAGCAAGCTTCCTGAGAGCAAGGGCATGTCTGTTTTCCCCAATTGTTTACCCAGCACCTGGCACAGTACTGGGGCATGGTAGGTTCTCAGTAGTATTTGTTGACATGGTGATAGAGAGATTGATAAAGATACCAAGTTTGGATGTCCCAAACCTATCTCATTTTTTCCTCCACTGTGGAGTTGTCAGGTCACATTACTTGCTCACACTGCTGTCAGACTGCAAACTCCTAGTCCAGTGCATCGTCTAACCCACCAGATGTATAAGGCTGAGATCATTAGAGACTGTAAGCTCCAAGAGGAAAGGGGCTGAGACTGTGCAGAGAGACTGTGCAGCCAGCCAATTCAGACACATAATCAAGCTACTGATGGGGAAAGATGGTGATCAGTTTACATAAAAATAATGATCTTGAAAACTTTCACTTTAAGCTGGCATTTGGTTAGGCTGTGATAGGAGCCTTTGGGTGGTGCCAAGTTGGGGACATGCAAAGGCTGTTCTGTCTTGGGCTTTGTCTCTGCCATCATCAACATGACACATCCCATATGTTCTGGAGTTAAGTTAATGTGTGTTTATAGCATCCTGTATCCCAGGGAGGAGCATAGTAAATGTAGTAAAAAATTTTCATTTTCCAAAAATCTTTTGAACATTAATAATCTGAAAAGATGAATTAAAAATGAAAACTAAAATTTGTCTCACTCCCAAAATTAGAAACAATGAAAATAAGTTAAATGGCATATGCCCAAAGCATTTTATCTGATGTAGGAAATCTTTGTTCCCCAAGATCTTCCACATAGAGCAGACAATTTCACTCTTTGCAAACCTTGTCTTATTAGGAGTGACCAGTGTTTCCCTGTGGTGAGTCACCTGCTCATTGGGCTACAGAAGAACTGACTAAAGAAAGCATTCATTCCCATAATGTACACTGAGCAGGAAACAATTTTGGCAAATTTTATGACAGCTATATTGATAATCCATTTGTGGGCTTTAAGTAGTGGTAGGAAACATTAAAATTATTTTAGTATGTTCTCAGTTAAAAATCCTTATTCTCGCTTTAGGATAAATCTTCTCTCTCCAGCTCTATCCTCTAGGACAGGGGTTAGCAAAATTTTCTGTAAATATTTTAGGCTTTGCCGGCTAAAGATGGCTGTTGCAATTCTGCCATGAAAGTGTGAGAGCTGGCAAAGACAACATGCTGAGGAATGGGTTAGGTTGTGATCCAATGAACCTTTATTTACAAAAACAGGCAAACTGGGTTTCATCTGCAGGCTGTAGTTTGCCAATGCCTACCTTACAAGAATGGAGTCAGGGCTCTGAAAGACGAAAACTTCAGCTGGTGATTTCCAAAAACTGCTCTTCACCTCCTGATGTATAATTAATATAAGCAGTAAAGTATGGCCGACTTTCTATGATTTTAAAGTTATTAAAACAAAAGACTATGTTCATTGTGCCTCTAAAATGAAGGAACAGTGTCTAATCTAAGAAACTGTTCAAAAATTAAAACGATGAATAATTTCCAAATTCTATGCAGCCGTCCTGCATTTAAAATTTTCAAGTAGAATAGCTATTATTTCCCAGTGATGAACCACAAATGGGCTGAAGATATTTGCATACCTTTTTACACATGATATACACCAGTACTCTAACCTCTGATTCTTCTTACCAAATTCCATTTAATTTGTCATTAATTAGTAAATTGTTATGTGAAATGCTGCAAAGCATCTTGGGTGAAACAGCCAGCATGATGATTATTCTTCTGGAAGCTATCTGAAATTGTTACTACTGAGCAATTTCCATGAAAATAGAAGGGTCTTTGGAGCTGTTCTTTTAAAATAAGAATAAAATGGACCAAATGGGGGAGAACAAATAAAGGCAATAATAAATCAAGGATAAAAGACAGGAAACTAGCCCCCCGCCCCCCCCCCAAAGTATCCAGGAATAAACTATATTAGTGTATTTTTACAAAGAGTAGAGGCTTCTTAACTTTCCTTTGAAGATGCAATTAACAAAACAACAACAACAACTAAAAGCAAGTCCAATAGTAAGCCCTCAAAAGTCCTATTTGTATCTCTCTTAAGAATCTTATCTCTGAAAGCCCTTATCTATGGTGGGGGTGGGTAGGGGAATCTTGGCAGAGTATAGACAAGTTCAAGTTCTTTCCTTCTTTCTGTTACACCCACCATATTATGCATTTGTGCTTATTTTGTCAATTTCAGAATCATTTCTTTGAGTGATTATCATTGTTACCTTTCTTTCTCTTCTTCCTTCCTTCCTTTCTTTTGTTCTCTCTCTCTTGCCTTGCTTGCTTGCTTTCCTCTATTTCCTTCTTCTCTCCTTTTCTTTTCTCTCACTTAAGGCCCAGCTGAACACATCCTCCGGATAGACAGGATTTTGCCTTCAAGTTGTTGGCAGTGTTTAATTCCTCCTATGGCCACCTCCATAACCAAGTCCAAATGAAAGGGAGCCTCTTTGACCCTCTGCCCTCCCTTTCCTGCCTTCTCTTCTCCTGGGTTTCAATGCTTGATTGAACGGTGTGTTAGGTTCACTGAACTTGGTCTTGGTTTCAGTTCCACTCAGAGACAAAGTCCGCTTCCAGGTCAATTTCCATATGAAAGCAGCTGAAACCCTTTCCCCATTTTGGAATTCCAGGCAGCACCCTGGGCTCTGATTTCTCAGACTCAGAAGTTTATGCCCAACTTTCCCCCACCCCCACCTCCCGACCCACCCCAAATCTGCTCCTCTTTCCCTTTCTCTGGCCACCGGATTTCCAGTTCTTCCAGCGCGCTACTCTAGCCCCGAGAAAGCATCTGTGAACTCAACTCCAGAACAACTGGCTTCATGTTTCTCTGAGGCTGATGGTGTAAGAGAGATTTGTTTCTTAGGGTTTGAGATGGGCAGCGGGAGGAGGGGATGCCTTTTAGGATGGGGAGGGGTGGAAGAATCAACACTTGTTCAGGCTGACTCTAGGAAAATAGTTAATTCTTATTGCCACCTATTTACAAGCAGACAGAGCCCCATTAAAGAATATATCTGGTTGTAAACCTGGTTTGGGGTTTTAGGCTAACTGCCTCCAAAATTTCTGCTTTACTTCCAAGATGTGGTTTTGCCAAGTTGAAAAATGACAATGAAAAAGACGTTGTTCTTTTCCAGTGCATTTCTTGTGTAATCAAATGGCCTTTTTGGACCCTAGAAATGCCATTAGCAAGAATAATATCCCCAAGCCTGTCTCTATTTGAAAGCCACAGAGATGTGTATGGTCCTCACCCTCAGATCCTCATTCATCTCAAATTAGAATGTATTCAGAAGTTGCTGATGGCCAAGTCAGCTGGCTTGTGCTAATATTGGCACCTTGATGTTTCTACTTGAAGGTCTGTGCAATGTTAATACCTGGTTACATTTTGGTTATGTTCTGAACAATGCTTTGTTTCTTGCTTTTGCTGAATGTAAGGCACAGTGATTTATAGACTTCCTGTGGTAGAGCAAATACTGTAATTGTTTTCACTATGTCTCCTAATATATATCACTTTTATAATGGGGAGCAATTGTCTGGAAGGTTATATGGCTATAACTTGAACACCACAAGATTGTTACAGAATTCCTGCCATGAATATGAGGACCTACTCATCCATATACATAAAGAGAGTGAGTGTGTATGTATGTGTATACGCATATGTATATCTGTGGGTTATGAGTGTGCTTGAATATATGATCAGTGCATATGTGTGCATGTGTGTATTTTCAGCCGAATGCACAGGGTACTTGTGTACATATGCATAAGTGTGTGAGATGCATATGCACATGGGATATGCATGTTGATGGACATTTGAATGCATGGATCTAAATTTGTGTAAATGGGTACGTGTGTCAGAGAGCCCTTAAATGTGCAAATCGGGAATGTGGAGCACATCCAGGAAGAATCCTGGTATTGTCTCAGCAGCCAAAGGCTTTCAGAGCTCTTTGTTAATAGTCACATTCCCAGTGGGCTCCAGACCTCAGCCTCTGCCTTGAGGTGCAGTATACTTCCCTGAAAGGAGAAATTTTTGAAATGCAGAATGTCTGCTGTTGCAAACCCAAACCCACTAAGTTGTGTTGGCCAGGTCCCAGAGAAACAGCCTGGACATCACTGGACATGCAGGCCCTAAGCAAAAACATATGTGCATGTCTCTGCCTTGGAATCCAGTGGCCTTTAAGGAAATGGATCTATCTCTGTGGAAGAGAAAAGGGGGAAGAACTGCAAGGGCCCCACGGTTTGCAGGGAAGGTGCCTGGCATCATTTATTATTCTGACCAGGTAACTTCTCTATAGATTATAATAAAATAATGTACCCTTGTTTTATCTGCAGACCCATTATTGTCCTCCATCTGGCCTTGGTAATGAATTCATACGTACACGAGTGACAACAAGGGAGAAGAGTTTAAGTATTATGATAGTGTTAGTATTGATCACAGAATAGATTAAGAGACAGCTAGGAGGAATTTCTTCATGGAACCAAATTCTCCCCTTTCCCCACCCTCTGAGACAGCCCGCAGCTGTAAACACCAGCATTTGTCAATGCAACAATTTGAACTCTTGAGCAAAAAGTCTCCCATCCCAGAAATTTTGCATCCAACAAATCATTGTATTTTGTCCTTAAATTTACCCAGTGGCAATATTTTGGCAGGATTGTTAGACTGTGGACTAAGAAGACGAAGAATTTTCAAGAAAGGATTTCCCACCCCCAGCTGCTGCGCTCTGAATAGCATTGTCCAGGGAGAGGTGGTGATGATTAATCATGTCCAGTTCCCTAGAACCCCCTCTCCCCTTCCCCTTCTCTCCCCTCCTTCTATGTAGGTTTCTGTGACAAGGAGAATGATTTACTGACTAGTTGAGAATAACAGATATCAGGTCTTAGGTCCAATATAGTTTAATGTCTCTTAAATAAACAGGCCTTGCCTTGGGCCCTAACACCATTGCTTTCTCATGGCCTTTCTCCTGGACACTATGTCTCAGCTCCCAGTTCTCATTGCTTGGGCTTTGACCCCTTGGCTTACTCTATAGCCAAACCCAGAGGCTCAGACTCCGCTGAGACTCAGTTTGTGAGCCCATTCCTAGTGCCAACTTCTGGCTTCCCTTTGGACTGCAATTCTTACCAGCTTTTCTGGTGATTCTGTTTTGGGGCTCTTTGCAGAAGCACTTTGCATGATCCCTACCTAGCATCCCTGCCGGGGTCTTGTTAGTTCCAGAGTTGGCACCCCAACTCCCAGCCAACTCCAGCTGTGTTCTGAGAGTTATTGTAGGAATGAGATTTAATAGGAACTAAAGAAGAAGAGGACTATGGCTTACGCAGCTTATCTACCATGCCAGGTGCTATGCAAGGGAATTTTATATATGTTACCTAATATACAGATAGATAGATAGTGGTATGGGTCCCATTTAAACTTTTCAGAATCTGAATTGAAGACAGCAACCTTGCCCAAGGTTACTCAGCAGAGCTAGTGAGTGGAAGAACCAGGATTTACCCTCATCTAACTTTTTTCCTGCTATCTTACACTTTTCAATAATCCATATCACAATCACAGCACCATTTGCTGAGTATTTGTATATGCAAACAGGTTGTCCATATGCTGTTTTACACTTTAAAATTGAGATATGATTTATAGGCCATAAAATTCACACTTTTTAAAGTATACAATTCGGTGTTTTTAAGTGTATTTTCAAGGTTGTTCAGCTATCACTACTTTCTAATTCCACAGTATTTTTATCTTCTCTAAGAGAAGTCCCATACCCCTTAGCAGTTACTCTTCATTCCTCCTTCTCTAACCTCTGACAACCACTAATCTCCTTTTTTGTCTCTATGGAGTTGCTAATTTTGAACATTTCATATGGAATTTCAAATAGAATCATGCAGTAAGTGGCATGTTTTTTGCATCTTTGCATCTGGCTTCTTTCGCTCAGCATAATGTTTTCAAGATCCAGTTGTAGCATGTATCATTCCTTGTTGCTGCTGCTGCTAAGTCGCTTCAGTCGTGTCCGACTCTGTGTGACCTCATAGACGGCAGCCCACCAGGCTCCCCCGTCCCTGGGATTCTCCAGGCAAGAACACTGGAATGGGTTGCAGTTTCTTTCTCCAATTCATGAAAGTGAAAAGTGAAAGTAAAGTCACTCAGTCATGTCCAACTCGTAGCGACCTCATGGACTGCAGCCTACCAGGCTCCTCTTTCCATGACATTTTCCAGGCAAGAGTACCGGAGTGGGTTGCCATGGACTTCATTCCTTAGGACTACCAAATAATACTCTACTGCTTGAATGTACCACTTTTTTTCTTTTTTCTTTTCTTTTTTTACCGTGGATTTTACTACTACCCTATGAGGTAGCTGCAGGTATCATCTCCATAAATAAACATAGGTAAAGCCGTTGTTGCTGTTCAGTTACTAAGTCATGCCTGACTCTTTGGGACCCTATGGACTGCAGTACACCAGGCTTCCCTGTCCTCCACTATCTCCTAGATTTTGCTCAGATTCATGTCCATTGATCAGTGGTACTATTTAACCATCTCATCCTCTGCCACTCCCTTCTCCTTTGACCATCAATCTTTCCCAGGATCAGGAACTTTTCCAATGAGGTAAAACCATAGAGAGATTCAATAATTTGCTTTAGGTCATATTCTAGAAAAAGTCTGTGAAATATAATTATTTTCCATCTGTATTTTCAATTTAAATTGCTTATTGTCTGTCCCTAGCAGAAGATGGAGGAGGCTTGGAACCTCCATGTAACATGGATGTAGGACGAATGCTCATTACACAAAGGCTTCGCATAGGTTATCCTCACCCAGAGTCCTCTCTCTTTTCCATCTCAGGATTCCACTCCACACTCTGCCTTTCAGGAGAAGTCCTGGACACACACCATTCCCTGAGCTCTGCAGTTTTGCAGCACAACCTGGGACCATAGTCTGGATCAGACGGTAAATTAAGAGAAGGAACACTCCTCTGATGGGACATTTGATTTCGTTCCTCAGAGGGCACAGTGTGTCCATTTACAGCCTATGCCTCAGACAGAGCTGAGGGTGTTGGAGTTTTTCTTTTCCTGATAAGGATTCCAAGGGCCATGTTGTTCAAAGAGAATAAAATGGTAAAAACCAAAAGAACAGATTGTATATTACAGCAGTAAGTAAACAACTCTTTTGTCAGCGGAATCAGATTTCATGTCAACTTCTAACTGCTCCAGTCTGGCTTTAAGATATTAAAACAATAACTGATCTCCCATTGAAGATCCTGTATAATGAAGGCACAGTTCGTGCCCAGCCTGGACTTCCACCCAGAGTAGGGAGCTAGGATGTGTGTGGAAAAAGCTAATTGCCATAGCAGACTCTGCATGCTGGACCACATATTGGCATTGGAAGTAGATGTGCTAGGGAAAGGAAGGTCACATGGGCTGGAGTAGGTGGGGAAGGCTACCTGTATTAGAGCAGGATAAGATGGACTAGGGGCAAGAGAGGCCTTTCAAGGAGGACTGGAATTTAGAAGAGGATAGCAGTAGAGAAAACTTCCCAGGGAAAGACACAGAGTTGTATGAGTTGGGTGTGGTTAGACAATGATGAATAACCTGTCTGGCTGGAGTTGGAAGGATGTTGGGATGGGACTGCTGAGGGAAGTGGGTATGAGACTCTGGTGGGACAAAGAATGTGGATTTGATTTGCTAAGCAAACAAAAACCAGGGTGGAGGAACAGGCAGAGTCAACCTGAATGTGGTGCAGTCAGCTGGTAAGACAGGAAGACCCAAGTAGCAGGGGAAAGGTTTCCTAACTTTAGTGTTCCTGGAGAAATAATGGCAGAGATCTGGAGCTTGGACCCAGCATGGAGGGTGTGCTTAGAGTCATGCATTTTCAGGCCCCTGGAGGCTAGAAAGAGGACAATGCAGATAACAAGCCATGTGAACTGGGGAGCCAGAGTGAGTGCTCTGAATGTGTCAGGGCATCAGATAGCACTTCTTTGAGTTGCCCGATTTGGTAGCCAAGTCAAGGAGGTGGTCTCAGGGGCAGAGAATGAAGAATTGAGCCAGCGTCTGAGATGGGTTGTCTTTGCACCTGAATTTAAGAAATGCATTTCTAATTCAGCTCAAAATCTGGATGATTTTGAAGGTCCAGTTTTAAAAGGTAAATGAGAAATTTTCATTCTACTGAAGGTTTGGGGTATGTTATAGAGTACAATGAAACATTTTAGAGAGGTTGAATTACTTGGCCAAGGTAAAGTGAAAAGAAAGTGAGTGTTACTCAGCTCTTTGCGACCCCATGGACTATACAGTTCATGGAATTCTCCAAGCCAGACTACTGGAGTGGGTAGCCTATCCCTTCTCCAGGGGATCTTCCCAACCCAGGGATCAAACCCAGGTCTCCCATATTGCAGGTAGATTCTTTACCAGCTGAGCCACCAGGGAAGCAAATAGCAGGGTTAGGGTTCAGCCCTTGTGCAGTGGCACTTAAAGCCCATGTTTGTCCACTTACTTGGGTTATATCCATATAGATTTTCAGACTTTGTGTTGACAGAGAGGTATCTGTATCTATTTTCATCCCAGTCATTCTGACTTTTGACTTTATCTGCATGTGAGGAATATGACACCGTCTAGTTATGTTTCTCTGCTTTTGCCTAAAATATAGATGCTGAACACAAAGCCAGCCAGGTCCAAAATTTGGGAGGTGGGTGTCTCCAGGCTTTAAAAGGAAATCTAATAAATATTGTCTGTTCATATCCATGGATTTTTATACCACAATCACATGGCTGAATTTTCCTGCAATAGCTCAACTATCTAATGCTAGTATTTCTCTCTATATTTAAGTTACTTTTTCTGCAGGAAGATTTCATCATTCAGAAATAGACATTGTTATTTCACAACTTTGTGTACATCTTGGCCTGTTCATGATGTTTGTTGGGGAAGCACAGGCTTGTGTGTAATGTGTGCGTGTACATGCACACACCTTCCACTTTCATTATTGGATGAGAGAGAATTAGGGAATGGGCAGTGGTCTGGTGCAGGAATGTCTCTCAGGGGTCCGATAAGGTCCAGCTGCAGGGTCTATGCTATAGGGGAGGGGTACGAGGGTAAGGGAGGGTAAGGGAGGGCCCCTCCCCTGACCTTTCCACCCAGGATTCTGGCACCAACATTGACATTCCAAGCATCCTCTCTGAGGGCACTGCCTGGGGTTTGAGACTGCTTGTGGCAAGCCAGGAAATTTCATCCATATGTTTCTGATTCATTTACACCCATAAAAATGTGATTTTTAAGAGCAATGTGACATGCAATAAGCTTTCTAGGCCCTCTCTCCTTCTCTGCATCTCTGCTTAGTGGAGAAGACAGATCTGTTTTGCCAACAGAAAACGGATTCAGACTACAGGCTCCTCAACCCTAGAGGCAGGAACGTAAGCGAGACTCACACAGATGGTCTTCCACCAGTGTAAAGCAACTTCTGACAATGTATACTCTCAGGCTGAAACTGTGCCCGAGATCTAGCTTCTGCCCTTCCCCAGGGAGCACTGGTTCAATAACCCCATGATAATGATGGTTTTTTTCTTGCTATTTTTATTTTCTCTATTTCTGATCCTTTTGTTTGCTCTCATTACCCAAGGAGCATTGATTCCCTGGCTCTGCTCATTGCTCAAAATATATGCAGCTTCTATTGTATCTTTGTTCCTTCAGATGAGCTCATCACGAGCCAATCCATTTACTCTTTTTGGTTTTTGTTTTTATTAGCTGAGATGTTGCAAATTGTCTGAAAATAGTGGAACTCTGTTTCATTCTCAAACCCATACCACCTTTTAGGCTGTTTGGCTCAAGAACTGTATCTCTGGGCCTCTAATGAGTTTACCCAGTTTTGCCACCATGCTATTCCTAGTCTGTTCATGTCTTTTGTTTTACTGGCCAGCCCTGTCTGGTTTTCCTCTTTGCTGCTCCTGGAGGTGTTGGGTGAGATTTGCTTCTATTCCCAGTGAGGGGGAACAGCTAAACGCTGCTGCTCTTGATTAAGGGAAAGAGAGGAATTTTGGAAACCCACAGATTGGTAAATTATTCCTGACCCTACCACTTCTTAGTCGTCTGGGCTTGGGTGTCTTTAAGCATTTCCTATTCAGTATAGCGAAGATGGTAAAATTCATCTCACAAAGCAGCTGTAAGAATTTAAGAAGACCATGCCATGTTTTCCCTGAATCCACATGGCCCAGCTCTGGACCTGGTACATAGGGAGGGCCCTTTCATGTTGGATAGAGTCAATGTGGCCACCAGGGACAAGACTGTGGTTGAGAAAGTTGAGTTTATTACTCATTGCAGTGAGGGAGTGCATAGATTCTGGGAACTGTGGAATGTCTCACTAAGAAGGTGAACCTACAGTAGGATTTGGGCTTTAGTTGAGTGATTTGGGAGGAAGTCTAAGGAAGCGGAAGTTTTATTCAGTCAGAAAATGGGGGTAATTCTATAACTGAGTATCTCAATAAATCTGATCTCTAAGCAGGGGAGACAGTAAGAATAAAGCTGTAACTGATGAAGAAGTAGCAGTCACTTCTCCTGTCCACAGATGGAGGTGCTGAGTGTGTCGTGCATGGCACAGTGACTTTGCTGTTGTCTTTTTTAAGATGCAATTATGACGTGACCTTGCTTGGTCTCATGTTATCGTAACTTTGGAATTGCTTTGCTGTGGTTAGTGTTCTGTGAGTTTACATCTGAGAGGAGACTAACACAATGACTAGCTGTGCCAGGTCAGCTTCTCAGTGTAAGGGCTTGCTTTTTTTCTTTTCTTGTTTGCTAGCTTTCTTCATTTCTCTCTCTCAGAGGGACAGCAGGCTGGAAAGTGTTCCTTGTAAGAAAGTAGAATTAGGGATGAGTAGCCTACATGTCCTATTATTATATCAAATGGCCTTCATGGAACCCGGGTCTGTGAGAAAGTGACTCTTACTTTGGCGAGCAGTTCAGGGGAGAGAAAGGAAAGGGACTGGGGAGGAGATTGAATATTATCTGAATTCTATATGGATAATTGGAGGATTAGGGGTTGTAAGAGCTGGGGCTGCACACACAGAGGATCTGAAAATCCCCAGAAGCTGCAGAGCATGAATCAGTCAGGTGGCTGGGGGCAAAGTCAAACTCAGGGTGCACACAATGTATCCGAGCTAAACGAGGCCAATCACAAATATGAAAGCGAGTACAGGCAACCAGAGAAACAATGGAAGTGGTGAGATGAAGGAAGAGGCTCAGGTATTAGTACTCAGAAAAACTTTATAAAGCCCTGGAGTAGAGAGGCAAGGAGTTTATGAGGTGTCTTAGTCCTCACCTGCTCATAAAAGAATAGGTCTCTTAAAGATACTGGACCAGTTCACATAAATTTGGCATAGTAAGAAACCATGGAGGGAAATGTTTATCTGAAAATTGGGCAAGTGGGAAAAGCGACCCAATTATTGATATTCTTAAATGTAGTCTCCCTGTCCTTCACTCTACCCAAAACACACTTATTTCTAAGAATTAATGAGTTATGATGATTAGACTTCTGAGTGACTATGCTGACGTTACTGAAGATTAGTGTGGCCTAGACATCTTTCCCACTCTGAATCACAAAGATGATTCACCTCTACTGTTAGCAAGCCTGGAGGAGCAGCTGTGCAGCGCTGGAATGACTGTGAGGGGATACCCCTCGTCTGCTGCTGGGTGCTGCAGCGACTGTGAGGGGATACCCCACACCCAAGGACAGAGAAGTCCCAGCAAGACTGTAGCAGGGGCAAAATCATATTTAGAATCAAACCCCATACCTGCCAGACATGCTCAGAGGGCTCAAACATACCTTGTGAGCACCAGGACTCAGAGACCCCACAGAGGCTGAGACAGAACTGTGTTCCAGTGTCTCCTGTAGAGGTATGAGGGAGCAGTGGACTGCTGTGGGGGCAGGGGCTCTGGGCGCAGTAGACCTGGGTATGGCATACGCCCTCTTGGAGGAGGTCACCGTTAACCTACCATAGAGCCGCCAGAACTTACACAGGACTGGGGAAACAGACTCTGGGAGGGCACAAACAGAACCTTGTGTGCACTAGATCTAGGAGAAAGAAGCGGTGACCCCACAAGAGACTGACCCAGACTTGCCTGTGAGTGTCCAGGAGTCTCTGGTGGAGGCACGGGTCGGTGGTGGCCTGCTGCAGGGCTGTGGGCACTGAGTGTAGCAGTGTCAGCATGAGACCTTTTGAAGGAGGTCACCTTTATCTTCATTACCTCCACCATAGTTTGACCTCAGGTCAAATAACAGGGAAGGAACACAGCCCCACCCTCCAACAGATAATTACATTAAAGATTTACTGACTGTGGCCCCGCCCATCAGAACAAGACCCAGTTTCCCCTTCAGTCAGTCTCTCCCATCAGGAAGCTTCCATAAGCTTCTTGTCCTTCTCCATGAGAGGGCAGACAGACTGAAAGCCAAAATCACAGAAAACTAACCAACCTGATCACATGGACCACAGCCTTGTCTAACTCAATGAAACTATGAGCCATGCTGTGTAGGGCCAACCAAGACAGAGGGGTCATGGTGGAGAGTTCTGACAAAATGTGGTCCGCTGGAGAAGGGAATGGCAAATCACTTCAATATTCTTGCCTTGAGAACCCCATGAACAGTATGAAAAGGCAAAAAGATAGGACAATGAAAGATGAACTCTCCTGGTGGGTAGGTGCCCAATATGCTACTGAAGATCAGTGGAGAAATAACTCCAGAAAGAATGAAGAGATGAAGCCAAAGCAAAAACTATACCCAGTTGTGGATGTGACTGGTGATGGAAGCAAAGTCTGATGTTGAAAAGAGCAATATTGAATAGGAACCTGGAATGTTAGGTCCATGAATTAAGACAAATTGGAAGTGGTCAAACAGGAGATGGCAAGATTGAAAATCAACATTTTAGGAATCAGCAAACTAAAATGGACTGGAATGGGTGAATTTAACTCAGATGACCATTGTATTTACTGAACTTAAAAGACACTTACTCCTTGGAAGGAAGGTTATGACTAATCTAGATAGCATATTGAAAAGCAGAGACATTACTTTGCCAACAAAGGTCTATCTATTCAAGGTTATGGCTTTTCCAGTAGTCATGTATGGATGTGCAAGTTGGACTGTGAAGAAAGCTGAGCTCTGAAGAATTGATGCTTTTGAACTGTAGTGTTGGAGAAGACTCTTGAGAGTCCCTTGGACTGCAAGAAGATCCAACCAGTCCATCCTAAGGGAGATCAGTCATAGGTGTTCATTGGAAGGACTGATGTTGAAGTTGAAACTCCAATACTTTGATCACCTCATGAGAAGAGTTCACTCATTGGAAAAGACCCTAATGCTGGAAAGGATTGGGGGCAGGAGGAGAAGGGGAAGACAGAGAATGAGATGGCTGGATGGCATCACCGACTCGATGAACATGGGTTTGGGTGGACTCCAGGAGTTGGTAATGGACAGGGAGGCCTGGCATGCTGTGATTCATGGGGTCACAAAGAGTTGGACATGACTGAGTGACTGAACTGAATTGATGGGCAGGAGTCCCTTAGAAAAACTGGAGTAGCTATCATAGTCAACAAGAGTCTGAAATATAGTACTTGGATACAATCTCAAAAGCGACAGAATGATCTATACATTTCCAAGGCAAACCATTCAATGTCACAAGTAATCCAAGTCTATGCCCTGACCAGAAATGCTGAGGAAGCTGAAGTTGAATGGTTCTGTGAAGACCTACAAGACATTCTAGAAGTAACACCCCCAAAATATGTCCTTTTCATTATAGGGGACTGGAATGCAAAAGTAGGAGATCAAGAAATACTTGGAGTAATAAGAAAATTTGGTCTTGGATTACAGAATTAAGCAGGACAAAGGCTAACAGTTTTGCTAAGAGAATGCACTGGTCATAGCAAACACTCTCTTCCAACAGCACAGGAGAAGACTACACATGAACATCACCAGATGGTCAACACCGAAATCAGATTGATTATATTCTTTGCAGCCAAAGATGGAGAAGCTCTATACAGTCAGCAAAAACAAGAGCTGACTGTGGTTCAGATCATGAACTCTTTATTGCCAAATTCAGACTTAAATTGAAGAAAGTAGGGAAAACCACTAGACCATTCAGGTATGACCTAAATCAAATCCCTTACAATTATACAGTGGAAGTAACAAATAGATTCAAGGGATTAGATCTGATAGACAGAGTGCCTGAAGAACTATGGACGGAGGTTCATGACACTGTACAGGAGGCAGTGATCAGGACCATCCCCAAGAAAAAGAAATGCAAGAAGTCAAAATGATTGTCTTAGCACGTCTTAAAAACAGCTAGGTAAAGAAGAGAAGCAAAATGCAAAGGAGAAAAGGAAATATATACTCATCTGAATGCAGAGTTCCAAAGAACAGCAAGGAGAGATAAGAAAGCCTTCCTCAGTGATCAATGCAAAGTAATAGAGGAAAACAATAGAAGAGGAACACTAGAGATCTCTTCAAGAAAATTAGAGATACCAAGGGAACATTTCATGTAAAGATGGGCACAATAAAGGACAGAAATGGTATGGACCTAACAGAAACAGAAGATATTAAGGAGAGGTGCAAGAAGACAACAGAAGAACTATACAAAAGATCTCCATGACCCATATAACCATGATGGTGTGATCGCTCACCTAGAGCCAGATATCCTGGAATGTGAAGTCAAGTGGGCTTTAGGAAGCATCACTATGGACAAAGCTAGTGCAGGTGATGGAATGCCAGTTGAAGTATTTCAAATCCTAAAAGATGATGCTGTGAAAGTGCTGTACTCAATATGCCAGCAAATTTGGAAAACTCAGCAATGGCCACAGGACTGGAAAAGGTCAGTTTTCATTCCAATCCCAAAGAAAGGCAATGCCAAAGAATGTTGAAACTACCATACAATTGCACTCATCTCACAGGCTAGCAAACTAATGCTCAAAATTCTCCAAGCCAGGCTTCAACATATGTGAACCGTGAACTTGCAGATGTTCAAGCTGGATTTAGAAAAGGCAGAGGAACCAGAGATCAAATTCCCAACATCTGCTGGATCATCAAAATAGCAAGAGAGTTCCAGAAAAATATCTACTTCTGTTTTATCGACTATGCCAAAGCCTTTGACTGTGTGGATCACAGCAAACTGTGGAAAGTTGTTTAAGACATGGGAATACCAGATCACCTTACCTGCCTCCTGAGAAATCTGTATGCAGGTCAAGAAGTAACAGTTAGAACTGGACATGGAAGAACAGATTGGTTCCAAATTGGGAAAAGAGTAAGTCAAGGCTGTGTATTGTCACCCTACTTATTTAACTTATATGCAGAGTGCATCATGAGAAACACCAGACTGGAAGAAGCACAAGCTGGAATCAAGATTGCTGGGAGAAATATCAATAACCTCAGATATGCAGATGACACCACCCACATGGCAGAAAGAGAAGAAGAACTAAAGAGCCTCTTGATGCAAGTGAAAGAGGAGAGTGAAAAAGTTGGCTTAAAGCTCAACATTCAGAAAACTAAGATCACGGCACCTGGTCCCATCACTTCATGGCAAATAAATAGATGGGGAAACAGTAGAAATAGTGACAGAGTTTATATTTTGGTGCTCTAAAATCCCTCCAGATGGTGTCTGCACCCATGAAATTAAAAGACACTTGCTCCTTGGAAGAAAAATTGTGACCAGCTTAGACAGCATATTAAAAAACAGAGACATGACTTTTCCAAGAAAGGTCCATCTAGTCAAAACTATGGTTTTTCCAGTAGTCATATATGGATGAGAGTTGGACTATAAAGAAAGCTGAGCACAGAAGAATTCATGCTTTGGAACTGTAGTGTTGAAGACTGTTGAGAGTCCCTTGGACAGCAAGGAGATCAAACCAGTCCACCATAAGGGAAATCAGTCCTGATTATTCATTGAAATGAGTGATGCTGAAGCTGCAATTCCAGTACTTTGGCCACCTGATGCAAAGAGCTGACTCATTTGAAAAGGCCCTGATGCTGGGAAAGATTGAAGGTGAGAGGAGAAGGGGATGACAGAGAATGAGATGGTTGGATAGCATCACTGACTCAATGGATGTGAGTTTGAATAAGCTCCAGGAGTTGGTGATGGACAGGGAGGCCTGGTGTGCTGCAGTTCATGGGGTTGCAAAGAGTCGAACATGACCGAGTGACTTAACTGAGAGTGTACTAGCAAAGCATTATAGACTAAATGTTTATATCCCCCAAATTCATATATGAAAATTGAATCCCCAGTGTGATGGTATTTGGAGGTGGAACCTTTACAAGGTGATTAGGTGATGAGGGTAGAGACCTCGTGAATAGGATTAGAACCCTTATAGAAGAGACCCAGAGAGTTCCCTTGTCTCTTCTGTTATGTGAGGACATAGGGATTGTGCCATTCAAGAACAAGGAAGTGGGCTCTCATCAGGCACTGAATCTGCTAGCAACTTGATCTTGGACCTCACAGCCTCCAGAACTGTGAGAAATAAATAATCTGTAGTTTAATAAATACCCAGTCTATGGTATTTAGTTACAGTAATGTGAACACACTCAGAAACAACTCTGCAAAGAGACAACATTTTCTTCTCCACATGTCTCATAAGTGACTGCCTGGAAGGGACACCTGCATTTGGGATGCTCTCCTCAACAAAGTCAGTGTCAGAAATTGTCCTTTCCTTGGCTCATCTCTAGCCACTGCTCTAGGCAGAGAGGACAAAAAGTGGACAACTTGGACTCTGATCGTCTATGGCCCAGTCTGTGGTCCCTGTTATTCCTCTACCTGTTTTCTAGACTGTTTCCTAGATTCTTTGTCTAGTTTCAGACAAATCAGCCTCTTTGATTTTCCGAATTCTCACTACTAGACTACCTGGAATTCTGTGTGCTTGATTCGTCAAGTCTTTTTTTTTTTTTTTTTTTTGCATATTAGATTTCTTACTTACCATGAGAAATTGGCATTTGGCCCCAAATTCTTGGATCACAGTGAATACCAGCTTCTAGGTCCAGTGTCAGCTCTGCTCAGTTCCAAGTCTTTCCTAGGTTAGGCCCTGGTTCCCTCCCTTGACTTCTTTCTTTTTTTTACGATTATTTGATGTGGACCATTTTTAAAGTCTTTATTGAATTTGTTACAATAAAATTTAAAAACTGTTTCTGTTTTATATTTTGGTTTTTCCGCCAAGAGGCACAGGGGATCTCAGCACGTTAACCAGGGATTGAACCCATAACCCTGCATTGGAAGGTGAATTCTTAATTATTGGACCACTAATGAAGTCCCTCCTCCCTTGATTTTTAATACCCATCAGCACCCTCTTTTTATCTATGAGGCCTGACATCCAAAATGAGGGAAGTGAAAATAATATATTCAGTTCAGTTCAGTCACTCAATCACATCTAACTCTTTGCAACCTCATGGACTGCAGTACTCCAGGCTTCCCTGTCCATCACCAACTCCTGGAGCATGCTCAGAATCATGCCCACCAAGTCAGTGATGTCATCCAACTATCTCATCCTCTGTCATCCCCTTCTCCTCCTGTCTTCAGTCTTTCCCAGCATCAGGATCTTTTCTAATGAGTCAGTTCTTCACATTAGGTGGCCAAAGTATTGAAGCTTCAGCTTCAGCATCAGTCGTTCTGTTGAATATTCAGGACTGATTTCCTTTAGGATTAACTGGTTTGATCTCCTTGCAGGCCAAGGGACTCTCAAAAGTCTTCTCCAACACTGCAGTTCAAAAGCATCCATTCTTTATTGCTCAGTTTTCTTTAGTCCAGCTCTCACATCCATACATGTCTACTGGAAAAACCATAGTTTTGACTAGATGGACATTTGTTGGTACAGTAATGTCTCTGAATTTTAATATGCTGTCTAACTTTGTAATAGCTTTTCTTCTAAGGAGGAAGTGTTGTTTAATTTCATGGCTGCAGTCACCATCTGCAGTGGTTTTGGAGTACAAGAAAATAAAGTCTGTCACAGTTTCCATTTCCCCCCATCTATTTGCCATAAAGTGATGGGACCGGATGCCATGCTTGGTTCCTAAACTTGAGGTAAGTGACTCTGTTGAGTCATGATCTGCAGAGCTAGGGAGTAATTTTCACCTCTTTGAACTCTACCCATTACCTGCCCTGAAAACTTTTCATCTTGGCTCAATTCTACATTCTATTTCTTTTATATATATATATATATTTATTATTATTTTTGCCATACATTGTCATGATATCACCATGGGTTTACATATGCTTCCTCTCCGGATCCCCCCTCCCTCCTCCCTCCCCCCCGGGAAATCTCGCTGCACCAGTCCCGAGCATCAATCCTGGGCTGGCGATTGATTAGACACATGACAATTAACATGCTTCAATGCCTTCTCCCATATCATCCCACCCTTACCCTCATCCACAAAGTCCACGAGTCTATTCTATACATCTGCGTTCCTTTTGCTGTCTCCCATGTTGGGTTCTCGTTACTGTCTTTCTAAATTCCATATATATGTGTTAATATACTGTATTGTTGTTTTTGCTTCTGGCTTACTTCACTCTGGATAATGGGCTCCAGTTTCGTCCATCTGAGTAGAATTGCTTCAAATGAATTTTTCCTTAATGCTGAGTAATATTCCATTGTGTATATGTACCACAGCTTTCTTATCCATTCATCAGTTGATGGGCATCTAGGTTGCTTCCATGTCCTGGCTACTGTAAACAATGCAGCGATGAACATTGGGGTACACGTGGCTCTTTCAATTCTGGTTTCCTCAGTGTATATGCCCAGCAGTGGGATTGCTGGGTCATATGGCAGGACTATTTGCAGCTTTTTAAGGAACCTCCACACTGTTTTCCATAGTGGCTGTACTAGTTTGCATTCCCACCAACAGTGTAAGAGGGTTCCCTTTTCTCCACATCCTCTCCAGCATTTATTGCTTGTAGACTTTTGGATGGCAGCCATTCTATTTCAATTATTCCAAATGAATAGTCCCCAGCTGCGCCTTGAATTTCATTCATTATATTCTCTTTTCACTATTCCCCACTCCTATCTCCTCCAGGTTCCTAATTTTTCTAATTCTCTTTACTCTAAGCAAAAGATACCAGATTCTATCTCACAAGGAAAACAGAGGAGCCAGGGGGTGGGATGTCTCTTTCCTTGTGCTTCCCCACCACAAAAGTGTTCTTGCTTTGTACTCACCCTTCTCTTTTTCTCCAATGAAAATATAAGAGGTGGCCCTCTTCCTGATTAAGGCCACTTTTCCTCTGTCTCCGAAATGACTATTGTTCATTTTGTTTCCCCAGATTATCCAATTTTATTTATACCATTTATTAAATTTGTCCATTTTTTCCCCCTGAAGACTTAAGATGTCAACTTTTATCATATACTAAGCTCCATATATTTACAAAATTTTGACTATTTTGTTTGATTATCAGAGAGAAACAAAGCTGGAGACAAGTGCTAAAGATAGATTTTATTCAGTAATATACTATTGCAATAGAGAAGACAGTCTAGGATGAACTGAACTCAGTTTTGATTTGTACAGAGGAGACTGGGTGTTTTTAAGGGAGAATGATCAATTAGGGATCCATGTAAGTAGGGACTCAGCAGAGTCAGGGAAGTGAGATATTATTGATACAGACTGCAGGACAAGGTTTTGTTCTTGTGAAACCCTCTGGGTTTGCTACCTGGTCCTTATTGAAGTTTGGCTCCTACCCTCCCATAGAGGCTGGGAGACTGGAACTCCATCTTAAGGTGTTGGTTGGAACAAACTGTAGATTCTTTTGGGCAGCCTTCAGTTTTCCCAAGCATGCACTTGAAGGAGGGCTAAGGTCATCCCAGGGATGTGGCCTTCAGCAGTTAGAAAGTATGCTATGTTCTGCTCAAGTCATTATTGGCTACGGTTGAGGTCTAGTCAAGAAAAGGGCTCAGAGAAGCCTGGCTAGATTTTGGGCAAGGTAAGTCTTTCTCTCTGTGCATCTCCTGTCTATTCTTGTGTCACTGCCATAGGGTTTCTAACATTATAGCTTTATGTTGCAGTTTACACTTAATAGAGGCTATTGTTGTGCTTGCTTATTTCTTGTCTCCGTACCAGAAAGTAATTTCCGCAAAGCGGGGATGTTGTTGTTTTTGCTTGTTGTTGGGTTGCCAGCTCAGTGATGGAGGTTCAATAGCTTTTTGTTCATAGAGTGAAGTTCCTGTGCTTGTAGTCTCTCCTTCTCAATTGCTTCCTTCTTATCAACATTTAAACAAGTTCTTTCATTAAAGAAATAAGGCACAGCTCCCTGTATCCCATTCTCCCCTCAGCTAGTGCTCTTTTTCTATTTCTTCAGTCATACTTTTTTCCCAGAATGCTGTCTACCCTGTATCCTCAGCCCATTCACTCCCCACTTCCTACAGTCTGACTTCTGCCTCCATCACTCACTGGAAATTCTCCTGCTATAGGTACCTGAAATCTCTGTTTCTAGAATAATCCATGCCCCCAAGTCCCAACCTAAGCAAGGTGCCTTCTCTTAGCTCAAAATCTGTGTACAAACTATTTTCATCAAATGATCCACAACAGAACTTATAATCTTCCCTTTCCTTTCCCAACCAGCTCTTCACCCAGTGTTCCTCATTTTAGATAAGGTTGTTGCTGTGGAACCAGTTGTTCAGATGATAAACCCAAGACATCTTCAGTAGTTTGTGCTTCTTCACCTTCCAATTTCCAACATCCAGTAGTTACTGAGTACTCCCTAAATCTGCAGTTAGTTGATTCTCTTTTGATAGTTCAGGTCACCATCATGATTTGCCTGGATTATCGTGGCAGCTTCCAGCCTTCATAATTCCCATCTTCCTTCCCCAAGACTCAGTCTGCATTCCACAGTCAGAAAGCTTTTGAAATGAAACTCCACTTTAAGTCCATTACTGGCCCCAACTGACTATGGAACGAAGCTCAAACTCTGAAGCATGAGTTCATATTTCTCATATTCTCTTTAATAGCTACATAAATATACACAAGATATTCTGAGACTTAGTTTCTTCACCTATAGAGTGAGAATGATAATGCATGCTCTTTCTATTTTGTAATGGGGGGAAATATCATCATATATATATATAATGTAAAGTGCTTTATGAAGTAAGGAATAATAATAATCCACTGCTTAGTACCTATCTTTTGAGGCAATACATGAATTGCCTCTGCCACTCTGTTCCCCCATTCAAACCCACTGGATGGGAGGAGAGGCAAAGCAGTAGGGGAGACCATTTCTAGCCCCTTAAATTTGAGGGGGCTGCTGCTTCACAATCTGGGACCAGCATGTTTAGTGTTGACTTTCCTTCTCCTCAAGTGTCTTTATTGTATCCATTTGTAAATCCAGCTGTGGAAGAACCACTTCAAATAAACCTTTCTCAGCATATATCACCACCCCCTGAGGAGGGTATGTTCTGTGAAGTTAAGTGAAGAAATATAGATTTTTCTAGAAGAGGAGAAAAAGGAAAGACTTTCACTTTTATTCAAAATTATCACTTCAGCAGCTGTCTGCATGACTTGGAAAATTCCCCTTACATCTCTCAATGGATTCTCCATTGTCAAAGTCCCCTTTCTCACTGGCTGACAGAGACTAGTTTTTAGTGCCAAGAATATTTGATGTTGAAATGCAGAAGGAGGTGACATCAGGATCTCTTTCTCCACATTAATCTCTTCATTATTTCTGACATAGATATTATAACGTCGTCACAGATTTAATAGAGGATAATGGTATTACAATTCTAATGCATTAGGTGTGATCTGGGGTGACTATAGTCTAAACTTTTAATATAAAACAGATATTCTCTATGTGAAGGTAAATGAGCTTGAACACAGACTCATATAATGGCTATCACAAAGGCACTGCCTTCACAATAGGGAGTGAGAAATGAACTTTTCATTACTGGATATGATTGACATCTTTTTGTGTCCATTCATGGTTGCAAAAATCTCAAGTGTAAGAGCAGAGAACGTGAAGAATTTCTCCACAGCTGTGATGGAGACTTTCAGGCACAAAGTTATAGAGGTTTGAAGTCAATTGTTTGTAAAAATGCTGAGCAAAATGAATTAATTTTGCACCTTGCTGTTAGTCAAGATGTTTCCTTCTAAGGCATTTTTTTTTAATGCAGTGGTATCTAAATGATATATATCTTTTCAATAGCCACAGGTGGTAGATGTCTGTTCCAAGGATTTCCCTTTAAATGTTTCCAGCAGGCCCCCATGGAGCTAAAGAAACAGGAGAAAATCACTGCCCAGTTTTTCAGCTCCAGGCCATTCTAGTTTTTTAAAGCTAACTTATCTTTCCTCTTTTTTCCTTTTTGTTTCTTGTTGTCTTTTATGTGGATTTTGCATCTGGACTTCCCCTCTTTTCCATGTCCCCAGTGATTAGGAACTCAGTTCTAACTGTTAATCTCTAACTTTATACTTACTCCCATGAGTTGATTTTTCAAAATCAGTCTCTCTGATCACAGTTAAAAGAGACACAGCACCCTCTTTCCACTGCTGGGTCTTTAAACGCTCTTCTCAGGAGGCCCTAGAACATGGCCCAGCTCTGCTTATCCTGCAAAAGGGATCAAGTGACAGGTCATGAGGATAATTCTATGGGTGGGAAATTTTGCTTGGAAAGGTCACAGAGTGAATCACCTTAACTCCCCAAGTCAGTGCTCTGATTCATAGGAGATTAGGAAGAAGAATTGAAATGGAGGTAGTTTCCTGTATGTATCATAAGCAAAATATTTTAGGACACATTAGAATAGATTCACACAGGTGGTGGGAGTTTCCTTTAAAGTTTGGCTGCAAAAATTTCTTACTTTGGACATGTGTTTCTCAAGAGTTTCTCAGACTCTAACAAAGGTAAACTATTGAGATCTAACAGGAAAAGTTCTTGCCATAATAGAAAAAAGAAAGAAAAGATAAAATCTAGCAAAAACCTCATAGAATGTTGCATAATTATGAAATATAATACTATGTCTTGCAAAACCATGATCTCTCTAGCAGATTTATAATGAGTAAATTTGTAAACCTAGGTATACAAAAAAAGTGAGGAGCATTCTAGTTTACAGATCAGTATTTCCTGGTGTGTTAGTGTACTTGGTTTATCTTTTTCTAGAGGTATTAGATTCAAATAGGAAGTCATGAAAAGAATCAAAGTAATTTCGTAAAGCTCAACTGGTAAATCCACCTTGTGAAAACATATTTTGTCTTAGAAATTACCCTATCACACTGGTCACTTGAAGCATGCTGTTAATAAAATATTAAGGAGGAGAAGAAGTGAAAACATTGAGATCTTAAGGAGCAGAAGTACGAAGGGTAAAAACTGGGTAGAAAGGATAAAAAAGTTGTAGCTGGTCAGACAACATAGTTAATAATGTAATGATTACCATATATTGAGCTCTTACTAGTGTCAAGTGACTTATTTGCCTTATTTTTGGTTTTTCACAATACCATCACAATGTTGCTATTATTATTCCCATATTGCAGGCAAAGAAAGAGAGCTAGAGCACTTTAGCTGAATTTAAATGGTCCTATGGTGGACAACCTCTGTCTTACTTCCTGGTGTTCAGTCCTTGTGCAATCCCATTCACCTGATTCTGGGCTGGACCACTGATGTTCTTCTAAGGAACATAGTGTGGTCAAAGTGATAGGCTATCACTTCCAGATTAGGTTACAAAAGTCTGTGATTTCTGCTTTTTCTCTCTCTGGTACTTCTTTTCCCTTTCTGTTTGCTCACTCTGATGAAGTAACTTCCATGCTGTGAAATGCTATGTAGAGAAGCCCATGCATGTGACAAGGAACTGAAGGAAGCCTCCAGCTAACAGCTCAGGAGAAGCTGAGACCTCAGTCCCACAACCACAAGAAACTGAACTCTTCCCACAACCACAGGCATGAACTTGAAAGTAGCTTCCCCAGGTGAGCATTCAGAAGAGAACACCACCTTGATTGTGGCCTGTGAGAGAACCAGTGAGGCTGTGTCAGATTCCTGACCCACAAAAACTGTGGAATAATAAATGTCATTTTAATATGCTGTGTTTGGGGTCAATTTGTTATATAGCAATAGATAACATGGTTACAAAGTGGCTAAGCTAGAATTTAAACTGAGAGCTAAGCTGGCCCCCAAAATTATCTTCTTTCCACATTACTGTAAAGTCATCCTCAACATTACTGAACGTTTCCAATGTTCTGGCCATCATGTTAGACACTGGGGTGCACAGGCACAGTTCTTCAGAAGAAAGGAGTTAGGATTTGAACTTGGCCTTGCCGCAAATGAAGGAGGATCACATGGAAAGCATGCAAAGTGTGAGTATGGATACAGAGACTAGGACCAGCTTAGCTTATGATAAATAGATCTGCTGAGTCAGAGTGGAAGATTTTCATCTGTGGCTTAAGAAAACATGGCTCCAAAGAAAAACCTATGTGTTCTCAGGATACGACTATAAAGGACCCTAGACTATTTTGTTATCTATATGTATACTAGCATTAAAAAAAGAAATAACATTGCTTTCGGAAAGACTCTAGGATGTAATCTTTCAAGATCTCTTTGAATTGATATCAACTGATTTCCATGGCATATCGTTAAGAGAATAAAGCAAAGTGACAGGTAGAAGTAGTCTAGCTATTTAATAAGAAACACTGAAAGGATAAACCAGAAAGTAATAAAAAAAATGCTTATTTTGGGGACAGGGTGGAGGAGAAAAGTGGAGGGTAGTAGATGGGAACTATACTATTCTGCATGTGTCCTTTTGTACAGTTTTACTTTTGGAATTTATGAATGTCTTGAATTAAGAAAAAGTAAACATTAAAGTCAAAAATAAAGAAAACGATAGAATTATACCTAACATTAAAGAATGATCTGAAGGGACATTTGAACATTGGCTTCTGACTGAGACATCATAGAGTATATATTCTTAGAACAAATAGAAATGAATTCATTCAGTATTTTCATGTTAGAAGTAATACTGATGTTATAATTTTAAGGACTATTTAAGAGATCATGGGGGAAAACAAATAAGTTATACCACTGTTGTCAAGAGACAAGATTTTCCATATAAGAGAAAAGAAATGTAGCTCCCAGGTGGTGCTATTGGTAAAGAATCTGCCTGTTGATACAGGAGACATAAGAAACACAGGTTTGATCCCTGGGTGGAAAAGATCCCCTGGAGGAAGGCATGGCAACCCACTCCAATATTCTTGCCTGGAGAATCCCATGGACAAAGGAGCCTGGCAGGATGCAGTCCTTGGGGTCACAAAGAGTCAGACACAGTTGAAACCAACTTAGCACACTCACGCATGATAAGACATGCCTAGTTCACTTCTTACATCAATTGCCCTAAACCTAGAATCAGGCATTTCTCCAACAACTTCTGGTTCTTCACAGTGCTAATGTGAAAGTAGAAGTTGCTCAGTCCTGTCCGACTATTTGTGACCCCATGGACTGTAGCCAGTCAGGCTCCTCTGTCCATGAAATGTTCCAGACAAGAATACTTGAGTGGGTAGCCATTCCCTTCTCTAGGAAACCTAGGGATGGAACCCAGGTCTCCTGCCTCACTGGCAGATTCTTACTGTCTGAGCCATCAGGGAAGTGGTATTTTAAAAAATTATCTAGATACTAGAGAATATTTAAAAAAAAAAAAAAAACCTCACTTGAGTCCTTTTTTTGCCCCTGGGTCTGGATGCTGTTTTGGTTTAGTTTTACCTCCAGCTCACAATGGGAGTGGCAGGAGAAGAGTTTGGAGGGGGTGAGTGCTGACAGATGGTAAAGGGCACTTAATGCATCTTATATAAATCTAGACATGTTCAGTGGAGGGGAACAGTTGTTTGCTGCTGGGACTGAGGTACCTGTTGCTGATGGCAACAACTAATAATGCTAGGTCTGATACACATTATATACCTAGGTTATGTCTCCGGATCTAACATTAGGGTTTATAATTTCTTGTTTGCTAGTGTTCCATAACCCGATTATAGAATGAATGCAAAGCCTCTTATACAACTTTGCAAATTCTGGTATTATTGCTTGTTATACCATTGAACCTACTTCAGCTCTTGGGCTTAAGCCAGTGAGATTTTAGTTTTATCTTCTTATAGAGTCATTATGACAATTTTAGTTAAACATAATAAACTTTAAACATGTGGATAAGAGCTAAGTAAGGCAGTCCACCACTTGCACTAATCCAGAATGTCTCCACATTCACTTGTTAAGAAATGCATTTACTTTGTTGTAACACCCTAGTTTATAAATTATAGAAATAATTTGCTATTGTTGTTGAGTTCCTGTTGTGTCCCACTCTTTGTGACCCCATGGACTACAGCTTGCCAGGCTCCTCTGTCCTCCACTATCTCCTGGAATTTGTTCAAATTCATATCTGTTGAGTCAGTGATGCTCTCTAACCATCTCATCCTCTGCTACCCACTTCTCCTTTTGCCTTCAATCTTTCTCAGCATCAGGGTCTTTTCCAATGAGCCAGCTCTTCACATCAGGTGACCAAAGTATTGAAGCTTCAGCTTCAGCATCAGTCCTTCCAATGGATAGTCAGGGTTTATTTCCATTAGGATTGACTGGTTTGATCCCCTTGCAGTCCAAGGGACTCTCAAGAGTCTTCTCCAGCACCACAGTTGGAAAGCATCGATTCTTTGGCACTCAGCCTTCTTTGTAGTCCAACTCTCACATCCACACTTGACTACTGGAAAAACACAGTTTTGACTGTATGGACCTTTGTCAGCAAAGTGATGTCTCTACTTTTTCATACACAGTTTAGGTTGGTCATGACTTTCCTTCCAAGGAGCAAGTGTCCCTTAATTTCATGGCTGAAGACACTAGCTGCAGTGATTTTGGAGCCCAAGAAAATAAGATCTGTCACTGTTTCTACTTTTCCCTCTTCCATTTGCCATGAAACTATGGACCAGATTCCATGGTCTTCGTTTTTTGAATGTTGAATTTCAATCCAGCTTCTTCAATCTCTTTCACCCTGATTAAGTGGCTCTTTAATTCCTCTTTAAATTTCTGCCATTCGAGTGGTATCATCTGCAAATCTGAGGTTGCTGATATTTCTCCTGACAATCTTGATTCCAGTTTGTGATTCATCCAGCCCAGCATTCTCATGATGTACTTGGCATATAAGTTAAATAAGCATATAGAAATAATAAACCTAGAAGAAAATAATTGATATAGTACAGGATAGTAATAATTGAGAAAATAATAGTCATCCTACCCACACTTTCATTTCCTAGAAGTTTTAAAAAAATTTTCCCCATTGTTTCCATGATAGTTCTAAATGATAAACCAATTTTTGATTTATAGACTCCCTCATTTTGAAGATGAAGAATTTAATAACTCACTTACACATACTAATTCTGTTTCTATGTGTCTTCTGAATTTGTTGGTTAAATTGTTATTTTCAGTTGTACTGATTATCTTTAAAATGTTAATGTAATGGCACCTCTACTTTTGGTTTTATCTGTTTTAGACACACACACTTTTTTGATTCAACATTATCCAGAACTAAACTACCTTTGTGTTACATTCCATTTTTTTTGCCCTGGCCCACTTCCCATTCTCCATCAGTTTTATTATTTTTTTTAACATTATTAAGGTTTTGGCATTGATATCCTTTTCTGTAATTATTATTACGTGCCAATTGCTTTGTCCATGGGTTTACCACAAATATTAAAAATCCATAAATAAAATTTAAAAATATCATTATCTGTAACTATTGTTTACTATAGAACTAAGTAGTGTGATTAGATCCCTGGAGAAGATAAAAGCAATTTCATATCATCAAAAATGTGCTGTTTATAAAAGAATATTCCAAGTGTCAAGGCCATTGAGATTCTCTTTTTGAATATGCCATAAAGACTGTGGCCCACCAGGTTCCTCTGTCCAGGGGAATTCCTAGGCAAGAATACTGGAGTGGCTTGCCCTTTTCTTCTTCAGGGGATCTTCCTGACCCTGGGATTGAACTTGTGTCTCCTTCATTGTGGGTGGATTCTTAACTGCTGAGTCACTAGGGAAACTTTGAGAATACCTATCTTCACTCTCTTTGGTTTTTCTGGGTATAGACTTTGAGTCTCAATATCATTTTTCTTCAGAACATTGAAAAAATTGCTCTGTTATCCCCCAGTATCCAGTCAATCTTGATTCACTATCTTTTCTTAGGTCTGGAAAATTTATCCTTTATTCTTTCACTGGTTATTTTCTCCCCTTCATGTTCTCTTTTCTTTTTTACCTGTAACACTTAACTAGAGAGTGATGACTTCCTGCATTATCCCTCTATGATTCTTACCTTTTTTAAATCTCAGATTTCTATTTCCTTGTTCTTTGGCAGTTCTTTTTTAGGTAGCTTTCTGTTATAAATTCTTTTAATACTTGGGTATGTTTTTATTTAGGCCATCTTATTTTTCTTTTTGATACTTACTTGAAATAAAATTTTATTGCTCCTGTTTAGTTGTAACCTAGTCTTGTTTTGTAAATTCCTTTGAGCATATTATTCTTAAAACTTCCCTTTCCTCTGAAGTCTAGTGTTCTCTAATCCTTTGCATCACTATTGCTGGTTTTCTCAAACATCTGCTGATCCTCGGTGTTCTTTTTTAATTTTGAATTAAGCACAGAGGTCTGTAGTAGAAGACTGAATGATTATGTGGATGAGAAAAGAAGGGATCTTTAGAGGAGAGGGAAAACTTGAGGAGTGTTGCAGAGTTGAACTGGGGAGAAAAGCCCTGGTGAATTCTCCCTCTTCAAACTGGAGGCCTGGTTGTGATGCTCTAATTATCCCAGAGCCAAAAAAGCTATTCTGTTTCCCAGTAATAATATAGCCAAGGCAATAGACTTTGTAAAGTGTCAAGCCTTGGGGGCAAAAAGAGAAATAAGAAGACTAAGAAAAAAAAAGAAAAGAAAAAATGCATTGTTTAAAGTTGGGTAGCGTGTCCTGTCTGCTGATGTTTTGTGAAGTTCCATTCAGAGGGCAGCGGGCTCTGCATCTCCAGCTGCCTCGTGTGTTTATCCCTTAACTCTGAAAATGTGAAACTGTGTTCTCCCGTCAGGAGAAAACCTTCTTGACAGTTGCGAGTGCTTGGCAGGAGTGTTTGGAGCAGGGTTGGCTGACAGTCTGTCACTCCCGGGTTAATCCCTGCCCAGCAGCTCCGCAGGAGGACGAGCTGGACAGAAAGCAGCCTTCTTCTCACCCTAGAGTCCACTTTAGGGAAGGGGTCCTGCCACCTGGCGAAGAAGCCACATTGTCCCCTGGGCCTGAAATACTCAAGAAAATCTGCTCATGTTTCAGTGGAAAAATCACTCCCCACCCCTCCTTCTTTCATTTCAGCACTCAAGAATTCTAGCATGTGGCTGGGTAAGGTGGTTTCCAGATGTCCCAGACATTACGGGCTGAAAATGGAATAATTGAAGCTAGCATTTTGGTTGCACCCACTATTACAGGCTCTGTCATACAATGCTTTCAGCACCTATTTCAATCCTCATAGCTCTTTCAGAGAGGGTAGTCTTGTCTTCACTAAGTATGCAAGTAGGTAGAAGCACCAACATTTCAGTATAGGTCTGGCTGGCTTCGGAATGTTACTTTTTCCATTAACATCCTTGTATATCAAAGTAGAGGGTACTTTTCAAGCACTGCATTAAAAATCCCCTTTCGCTACTAAAATCTTCCTTTTCACCACAATTGGATGATTCCAGGTAAATTAACCTTTTTGGACTTCAGATTTTTTTTATCTGTAAAATGGGGGTAATAATACCATCCATGTTGTGATCTATTGTGTGCATTAATAACATATATATAAAACTCCATACATACCTGGTACATTGTTGTTGTTGTTATTTAGTCACTAAGTCATGTCTGACTCTTTTGCAACGTCATGGGCTATAGCACTCCAGGCTCCTCTGTCCATGGGATTTTCCAGGCAAGAATACTGGGTAGATTGCCATTTCCTTCTGCAGGAGATCTTCCCCAACCTGAGATGGAACCTTCATCTCCTGCAAGGTGGATTCTTTCCTGCTGAGCCACCAAGGAAGACTACCTGCTACACAGTACACATTCAGTAAATATTTGTTGAATAATGAATTAAAAAAAAAAACAAAAATAGTCTTGTAGAACACTTTTGGTTAGAGCAGAGTTTCTCAACTTTAGCACTATGGACATTTTGGACTGGATAATTCTTGTTGTGGGGTGGGGTAGGATTATTGGCTGTGCATTGTAGGCATGTGGAGAGTCAAACATGACTTTGACCAGTATCCTCTTCATAAGAGCACATTCCTACAAGATGACTAGATAATAAAACTGTCTTCAAAGAGTTTCACCTACATGTAAGTGAGTGAATTTCTCCATTCAGAGGGATCCTTGGTCCTCTGTAGCCACTGAATCTGGAAGAATAATGGGGTGAGGCAAGAGAACAGTGCTGGAAAGATGGAACAAGTATATACAGTTGTGAGGCAGGAGCCCTGCACACAAATTTGGCTGACTTTTCAAATCTATCAATAAAGGATATGTCCATTTTAGACCGAAGAGGAAATGGCACAAAAATCAACACTATTATTTGGCAAGGATGTAATTAGGCTTACAAATAGGCCTTTATTAATAAGTAGTACCGAAATCCTTCGTAAATAGTACCCTACAGCCGTCGTGTCAACTGCCTGCAAGTTAATGCATATCCCTTGTTGTCATAATGATGCTCTACACATCTGTCTCAGTAGAACACAACATCAACCTGAACAAATACAGTCTCACAGTGCCACAGGTAGGATCCTCGCCAAGTGCAAGCAAGAGAGTGGTCTATGGAAAGCAAGAAGTCTGAGTTAGATTTGTTTAGGTTCCACTGCCTTACTTCATTTAATTTGCATATGTAATTGTGGCTTTATTAGCAAAGAGCTCATTTTCTTATATCTTCATAATTGCCACTAGTAATGGGACTAGATTTTTAATCTGTCTTCTTCATTTACCCTGGCCCTTTCCCCATATCTGTATATTTTCTGACTGTGTTTCCATTATTAGGAATGCCCAATTCCAGCTCAGTGCCTAGCAGAGATTGATTGACACCTCTTAGACACCTCTCCTGACCACCTCAGGGCATTGTATCTACCTGCTCTAAAATTTTATAGCACTGAAGTCTGTTCACTTGCATGGCTTTCAGTCCATTGGCTTTTTACTGAGCTATGTGGGAGCTCTTTCTGCTTGGAGGCCTCAGTTTATATTTCTATGGGCTCCCCAGTGACTTAAATGGGGAGTAAATGTTGTTTCATTAGTTGATGGATGGCTAACCGTCTAAAGATTTGTGAGGGTAGGTTTTGGCAAGATCAAAGGGTTAACAATGGGAAAGTGTGTTGAATGCATTTACAAGAACATGATGTTACTGCTGCAGAACTTTCTATAAAAATAATAAATACCATTACTATTACTACTATACAGGCTTCCCAGGTGGATCAGTGGTAAAGAATCTGCCTGCCAATTCAGGAGACACAGGAGAGGCAGGTTCGATCCCTGGGTTGGGAAGATCCTGTGGAGGAGGAAATGGTAATTCAGTTCAGTATTCTTGCCTGAAAAAATCCAATGGACAGAAGAACCTGGGCTTCAGTCCATAGGGTTGTAAAGAGTTGGACACTACTGAACAATTGAGTGCACACACACATACACACACACACAAACACACACACACAAGATCCCTGGTGGCTTAGATGGTAAAGAATCTGTCTGCAATGCAAGAGACAAGGGTTCCATTCCTGCATGAGGAAAATCCCTTGGAGAAGGAAATGGCTACCCACTCCAGTGGACAGAGGAGCCTGGTGGACTACAGTCCATGGGGTCACAAACAGTTGGACTGAGCGACTAACACACACCCACTCCACTACCATTTTTACTACTGCCACTTCAGTACTACTTTTACTGCTAGTGTATAAAAAAGGCCTCTAAAAAAGGTCTAAAAAAGTGAAACACAGGAGACATGAGCAGAACCTTCTAATAAAACTGGAAGTAAGAGGACTACTGAGTAGTGGTATTGAGAGCAGGTAGAGGGAGAATTCTGAAAATGAAAGAATAAGGCTGGAGGAGGAAAAAAAATACTGTGGGAGGGAAAGAGAAAGAAAGGAGGACTGAGATTCATTCTCTGATGGGGTAAAATGCTGGGAATAAAAAAAATTAAAATGAGATAAAGAAAAAATGTGTTACACAAAAAATGGTGTAATACAATTTATTCCCATGGGTGGAAAGACATTTAACCCCTCAGTCTTATAAAAGATGCAGAAGCTGTTTGCCCATGAACAAGTGTGACAAATGGCTCAAAGAAGCAGGATTGTCAAGTCTATAAAACCACTTCTTCAGAGATTTAGCTTTATTCTTTCAGTGATTCAGTTTTATTGGAATAATTTGGAACTGTTTCAGGGATCATGGAGGTCAAGGGCTTCTAAAGGTATAGCTTCACTTCACATCAATCCAGCTTGGATGGGAACTAGAGCTTTGTGGGTTTGGAAGTTTGGTCTCAGCTAAGGACTGAGTAGTTTGATTCTTCCCCCAGAATAATAAAGGTAGAGAAATACCTAGATCAATATCACCAAAACCACCTGTAGATTTGTCATAACTTTCAATCCTCATTTACTGCCCAACTGGGTTCATTTCCAGAGGTTTTTATTTTTTATAATTTTAAAACACCTTTATTCTCAAATTTCTTTAATATCTTAGATGGAGTTCCTCTCATTCTATCCCTTCAAAGTGAGATCATTCTTTTCTTGGTTAATTTATTAACTGAGCTTCCTACATTTTATGTGATGGCTCTTGATTCAAAATGTCCTGCTGAACACATCAATCTGTCTAGTTGCTGACTTTCAACTTCCCAACTCAATCAATCACAAAGTACCTTAATCCTTCTTGGTTTGCCCTGAATTAAATTCAATACCAGTCCAACCTTATCTTTAATAAGCTCACCTAGGTAATTTGCATATAACAAACAAATTAGGTCTTCCAATGATTATTTATATGGTGCCAAAGCCATAAATCAACCTAGAAATAACCTGCTGCTAAAGTCCTTCCCATTGAATGGGGGAGCAGACCCAATGAACAAATTACAGTTAAATCCTTCTCTCAAATTCAATTCTTCTATATACAGTTTCACCTGTCATATACAATTAACTGTTAAATTTAGATCAGAAGTGAAATTCATGTTACTGTTTTGGTGTCAATTCTTTGATTATTTTGAACATGTGATCACAATTTTCGGTGTTTCCCTGTTCTACTTTCATGGCTCAATTGTAAGTATGCACATGGAATAGTACAAAGCAGAGACAAGGGAGATAAGGATTTTTTTTCTGGCTATGACATATAGTACCTGTGAGCTCTTGATTAATATATTAACATTCTCCCAATTTCTCCACTCTAAACTGAGGGGAAGAGGCCAGTGCACAAGCTTCAAGTATATTTTTAATGTGTTTATGCGTTTTGTTTTTCCTTTTAGAGAGAGTTCCATAGGTTTAATCAGAACCTATTTCTGACATTAAAAGATTAAAAATTATCAGATTAGAGTATACTAGAATGTATTCTATCTCTATTTAAGTACTTACATAATAATTTGATTGTGAGTTTATGTTCTCAAAGGAAAATTCTATTTTTCAAGTCAGAGTTTTATTTCCTCAACTGTGCTCCCTAAATTGACTGCACTCCAAATCAGGAGGGTGAGGAAGGATTGACTTTTGACAGACTATCATGGGATAATTGGTCATTCATGTGGAGAAAATTAAAACCTTACCTCACACCATACACAAAAGCTAAATTCTGGCTAAGTGTGAAGCCAAAATTTAAAAATTTTAGGAAATATTAGAGAATATCCAGAATTATTTCTAAAATAAGATAAAAATTATATGCCTTGGAGAAAAACATGGATACATTTTATTGTGCTAGTTTCAGACTTCTGTATGATCAAAGACTTCTAGACAAATTTAAAATTAAGTCACAGGCTAGAACAAGGTATTTCAAAAATTCATCTCACAAATATTAATATTTTAAATATAGTAAAATTTATTTCTCTTCATTAATAATAAAGAGACAAAAATACAGAAAATAGGGAAATATATGAAGAGGTGATAAAATGTAGAGAGACATGATGAATGGCCTCCACTATTCACATCCCTTCAAACTCCAACATGTCCTGCTATTTACTTTAAAATTTATTCTATGCCATTTGTCATGGTTATCTACTTCATCTGAGCAACTCTCTTTGTTAAATTTCTTGAGACAAGCACTATTTTTAAAGTGTTTAAACATATCTATCTGACAGTCCCTAACACATCACTGGATACACAGGAGAAACTCAATAAATATCATATTTTTTAACACTTAAATATCTTTGAAATTAAGATGTACATTACAATTTATAGCATTTGACACCATCAGTCAAGTAACATTCAAGACATAGTTGCTTTTAACTGCACAAGCATGAGCTTGGTTATCACTGCATCACTATCATCATCACTTCAGTTGAGTTATGTGCTTCACTAGCACTACATTTATTGAATTTAATTGTAATTTAAATACATTTTACACTGTGATTTGATACTGATAGAAAATGTTATAGTGAAGACAGAAGACATGGAAATAAAGCAGTGGAATGAAATGCAAATATGATTGGACAATGGCCACAAGTCTGCATTTTCCTGAAATGTGAAGACCAAGTAGTTTATGGAGGCTCAAAAAGGAAGAGACCCACAGATAAATGAAGCTGTGAAAAAGCCTGCACTTACAATATGTGCAAAAGGATTGCTTATCATAGTCCAAGCAATACAACCCAAGGCAAAATGAACTGCCAAGTCTCTGGAGGAAATTCAAAGCAACACAGAGCTAATGTAACTGATTCAAGCTACCTCTTAGTCAAGAAAATATCAGCGTCAAAACTTGAATAATGCATGTTAGCAGCTTGGAAGAAAATTCTAGATGTAACAGTGGAGTAATGTTTAAGAAATGCTGCCTTGATATGCACTTGATGGCATGGAAGGTGATATTTTGTGGATAAACATGAATGTTGACTCTCAAGTCAGACTCTGAATGTTAGAAAATTTTGGAAATACCTTAACTAATTTGCTTTGCTTTTATTATTTATTTTCTGTAGGCACAATAGTGATAGTTGATACAAATTTGTGTAAATACGTCTAAAATAACTCTTTCAATAAGCTTATAAAAATAAACAATAGTAAGTTGTTAAAGAAAAATCACAGGGATTCCTCAGTGTCTTAGCAGTAAAGAATCCACCTGCAAAACAAGAGATATGGGTTTGATCCCTGGGTCAAGAAGATGCCCTGGAGGTGGGCATGGCAACCTACTCCAGTATTCTTGCCTGGAGAACCCATAGATAGAGGAGCCTGGAGGGCTACAGTCCATGGGGTTGTGAAGAATCAGACATGACTGAGTGACTACCACACATAATCTATAACAAAAGAGGCAAATATATAAAATGGGGGGGAGCTGCTCTAATGAATGGTATTGGGAAAGCTGGAGAGCTATATACAAAAGAATGACACTAGACTACTTTCTCACACCATATACAAAAAATCAACTCAAAATAGATCTAAGGCTTAAATGTAAGACCTGAAAAACCGTAAAATTCCTAGAAGAAAACAGGCAATAGGCTCTCGGACATCAGTCTTAACTAGATCCTTGGATATATTCCCTCAGGCAATGGAAGCAAAAGCAAAGCAAGCAGATAGGACTGCATTAAACTAAAAAGTTTTTTCACAGGTAAGCAAACTATCAACAAAACGTAAATGCAGCCTACTGAATGAGAAAAGATACTTGAAAATATTTCTGATAAAGGATTAGTATCTAAAACATACAAAAATTTTATACAACACAATGTAAAAAAAAAACTGGTTAAAAATGAGCAGAGAACCTAAATAGATATTTTTTCCAAAGAAGTCATACAGATGGTCAACAGACACAGGAGTAGATGCTCAATATCACTAATCATCAGGGAAATGCAAGTCAAAATCACAATGAGATAACACATTGCACTTGATGGCTATTATCAAAAAGATAATAAGTAACAAGTGTTGATAAGGCCATGGAGAACAGGAAATACTTGTGTATTGCTATTGGCCGTGTAAATTGGTATGGCCACAATGGAAACCCATATGAAGGATTCTAAAATAAATGAAAATAGAACTACCATACAATCCAGCAATTCCAAATCTTGGCATTTTTTCTGAAGAAAAAAACAACACTAATTTAAACATATATATGCACTCCTATGCTTATTGCAGCATTATGTACAATGGCCAAGATACATAGAAGTAACTTAAGTGACCACTGAGAGATAAATGGGTAAAGAAGATACATATACATATATATACATTTTATATATACTCATTATATACATATATATAATATTGTTACAATACTATGTAATATTGTTACAATATTATGAATGTATATAATATATATGTATATAATGAGTTTATATGATATATACATACACATATATTTGTATGTCTTCTTTACCCATCACTGACTTAATGGACATGAGTTTGAGCAAACTCAGGGAGACAGTGTTGGACAGAGAAGCCTCGTGTGCTGCAGTTCATGGAGTCGCAAAGAGTTGGATTAGCAACTGAACAACAACAACAACAACATATATATTATATATATTAATAATATTATATATGTGTAATATGAGCATTTAATATATAATGTGTATATATATGTATATATAATGGAACATTACACAGCCATTAAAAACAATAAAATCTTAACATTTGCAACAATATTGATGGACCTAAGCATATCACGCTAAGTGAAAAAAGTCAGAGAGACAAATGCTGTATGATTTCAGTTATATGTCAATTCTAGAAAATAAAGCTAATGAATAAACAACAGAAACAGTCTCAAAAATACAGAGAACAAACTGGTGGCTGTCAGAGGAGGGAGGAGGGTAAATGACATAGGAGGAGGAGATTAAATGGTGGAAACATTCAGTTATAAAGTAAATGTCATGAGGAGGTACGATAAAGGCGTATTAGTTGCTCAGACTCTTTGCTACCCCATGGAGTGTAATCTGCCAGGCTCCTTTGTCCATGGGATTCTCTAGGCAAGAATACTGTAGTGGGTTGCCATTTCCTTTTCCAGGGGTATCTTCCCAATCCAAGGAATGAATCCAGGTCTCCTTCATTGAAGGCAGATTCTCAATTGTTTGAGCCACCAAGGAAGCTCCCACACAGCATAGGGAATATATTCAATAATATTACATTAATTTTGTTATTGACAAATGGTAACTAGACTGATCACTAACATAGATTTATAATTTTGTATTTATTATTTAAGCCCTGAAGAATATAAAAAATGGAGTTACAAACCAAAATTATAATAATACCAATTTTCATATCTGCCCATGTGTTTACCTTGACTAGAAAGTATTATATCTTCATATAGTTTTGAGGTACTGCCTACTATCCTTTTATTTCAACCTGAAGAATTCCCTTCAGCAATTTTTATTTGTAGGTCTGATGTTAATGAACTCCCTTAGTTTTTATCTATCTAGGAATGTCTTAATATTTCCCTCATTTTTGAAGGACAGTTTTGTTTGATATATAATTTTGGTTAACAGGTTTTTATTCTCTCTGACTCAGCACTTATATATCATCCCACTGTATTCTGGTCTGAAAGACTTCTTCCGATAAATCAGTTGATAATATTATTGAGAATTCCTTGTATCTGACAAGCTGCTTCTCTCTGGGTGCTTTTAAGTGGATTTATTCCACTTGTAATTCAGTGAGCTTCTTTGTATTTGTGGATTCATGTATTTAATCAAATTTAGGAAGTTTTTTTTCACTTTAGCTCTCTAAATAATCTCTTACTCATTTCTTTCTCTCTTATCCTTCTGAAACCCCCATAATGAATATATTGTTCCTTTAGATGGTATCCCATATGTCCCTTTGGGTTTGTTCATTTCTCTTTATTCTTTTTTATTTCTGATCTTCAGACTTGATAATTTTAATTTCTGGCTTATTTTCACATATTCTTTCTTCTGCTTTTTCCAATTGGCTGTTGAAATCCTCCAGTGATTATTGTAATTCATTTTTCTTTTAAATCAGCATCAGAATCTGGTTCCTCTTAATAATTTCTTCTGGGTTCTATCCCTGAGTTAGGATGATCCACTAGAGGAGGGCATGGAAACTCACTTCAGTATTCTTGCCTGGAGAATCCGATGGACAGAGGAACCTGGTGGGCTATATAGTCCATGGTGTCGCAAAGAGTTGGACGTGACTGAGGGACTAAGCACAGCACAATAATTTCTATCTCTTTGTTGATATACTCATTGTGCTCATTTTTTTTTTTACTGAGTTCATTAGTTTTTCTTGTTTGTCTTTTTTTTAACTCTCTAAACATATTTAAAACAGCTCTTTCAATGTATTTGTCCAGTAGGTCTGATGTCTGCTTCTCCATGGATGGTGTTTACAAATTAACTTTGCTTTCTGATTTTTCATTTTGTTGTGTGCCTTGTAATGTAATTTTTTTGTTGAAAATTGGGCATCTGTAAAAATAGCATCTGCAGACTGGTTTTGTGCCTGGAAAGCCATTCATTGAGTAGCTGGTCATGCCCTATACATAGGTATAAACTTAAAGTGCAATCTGAAATTCTTCTCAGGTCTTTTCTGAGGATGCATCTTTCCTGGGTTATATGTGACTTTCTATATTCCCTTTACACATATCTGCTTTTGAATGCTTTAATTTCTCAAACATTTTCATCTAGATTCTCCTTGGGACTTTACATGACTACTGTATGTTTCCATACACAGTCTCTTGCTCAGGTAAATGTGGGTCTATAGTACTGCCCTCCACCCCCCATAACTTTCACAAATAGCAGCTGCTGATCTTTCTTATCCAAGATCTGAGTCAGACAAGACAAAGACCAGTTTTTTAGGTATCCCCTAGACAGGTTAGAACATTGTGAGTATCAGCTGCTCTGCTCCTTCCAGTCCAAGGGTGAAAATTGGAAATTATGTCACTGTTTGCTTTAGACCAAGACCACACCATGGATAGAAAGGGTACAGAAAGTTTGTATAACCTTGTCCCCAAATTTCTTACCATTTTGAATGTGGACTTTTATTTAGATGCTCACTTGGTTGCTGTAGATTTTTCACTCTTTTCTAAAGCTTGTATATTTGTTCAGTCAGTTCTGTTTTATCTTACTTTATTCATTTATTTAAAATATTTTCATGGGAAAAACAAGGGCTTGTAAGTTCCTACTTTGCTATTTTGCTGATATCACTTCATTTTTCCTATTTTGAGTGAAAGCTTCTAGTACAGTTATTCAATCCATGTCTTACCATTTTATGTTGAACATTTGAGGGCAGATAACACTATTTTAGCCTACAGATCTCCAGACCAAGAGTGTTGCGCAAAGGCGCCTCATACACATGCAGATCTGAGGCAAGTGATGAGATCTGAACTTCAAGCTATTACCATAATGGAATGAAATTTTCGAAAGAGGAATGCATGTATTTCAAATATGGCAAACATGAAAGCTTTTATTAGAGGTTAGGTGGCAGTGGTCAAGAATCCACCTGCCATTGCAGGAGATATAGGAGAGGCTGGTTCGATCCCTGAGTCAGGAAGATCCCCTGGAGAAGGAAATGGCAACTTATTCCAGTATTCTTGCCTGGAAAATCCCATGGACCGAGGAGCGTGGTGGGCTCCATGGGGTTGCAAAGAGGGGGGCACTACTGAGTGACTAACGTTCACTTTTATAGTGTGGTAGATCGTTTTAAAAAATGGTCAACAATAAATTCTCTCCTTCTTGAACATATATACTAATTCTTATTTCTAGAGTTTGGGTGCATTTCTCCCTCCCTTGATCAGGATGGCTTTTAAACTTGCTTGGATCATTAGAATACTGTTGAAATGTTTCTCTTGGACTACCAAGCCAAGGTCTTAGAAGATCTTCTATCTTCTACTTTCAACCTCTAATTCAGCCATCATGTAAAGAATCTTAGGTTAAGTCACTAAATAGTGATAGACCACATGGAAATACAGGCTACACAGTGGAACACTAAGACTCCGCAGCTTAGCTTCAGCAAAGTGCCATCTCATTCATAATACCAATCTATACTGCATCAGCAAAAAGTCACCCAGTTGAGCCCAACTAACACTACATATTAGCCTTCCCCACGTCCTAACCAAACTGCAGAATCATAACTAAACAAAAATGGTTGTTGTTTTAAGTCACCAAGATTTTTTTATTTTTTGTAGGAGAGCTGGGAGGAAGAAAATGCCACATTATTTATGAGACAATTTAATATATTTTCATGAATCTAACTGAGATTAAAAGCAGTTTTCATTTTTGTAGCTAACTTTAGAAACTAGCCTTTGTTTACAATGAGACTCATATAATATGTCTTTTGCTTGTTAAATCTGCATGCTAGAGAGGAAAGGGCATATATTTTGGGGTTACAAATTCTGGGTATTAAACTTTATTTCTGCCATTTATATGCTCTGAGGCCATATTAGGTGAGTTCATCTTTCTGAGTCAAGGTTTACTATTTTGTAAAATAAAGATAATAATTCTGACATAGGCTTTTAAAAGGATGAGATATGCTAATATGAGTTGGGACCATATATATCTGCATAACCTACATGATTGCATATGGTAAAACATAAAGTACAATTCCTGGCACACAGTAGGCATGTGAATAGTGGTAATTAATGGAACCCTTTGCTAAAAGGGATATTTTTAGACATAGAAATGCATCAGACTTCAAAGGAAGGAAGCTATAATAGCAGACTGACAGATGTTTGGGTTATTAAGTTTATTAAACAAATAATGAGTTTATACTAGTAAAGGAATTGGAACTGTGCTTGTGCACATAGTAAGCATTAAATAAATGCTACCTAATATTATTTTTGTTGTTGCGGCTGCTATTACTTGAACAGGTGGCTTCACCTAACATCCCTTCTGGTCACATCTGGAAGAAAGTGTTTATGTCAAGTCTGGCTTTATATCTAGGTATCTCATGCTGGCAAGCCATCTTTGGGACATGCTATGTCCCACAGGGGAAATGAATGACACTACAATCTGTATCCCTTGCCCAATAAATGTATCTATTTCATTCTAACATCTTCAGTTAACCTTTCATCTTCTCTACCTTACAAATTTTTGGTCTTCGAACTAATTTAATAGTTTTATTATTATTACTGTTATCTAAAGAACACAGACTTGGAGAAATGCTTAGTTGATAAAACTAAAATATTCCTAAGAATGTTCTATTTCTTTTCTTTCTTTTTCTCTCTTTTCACTAATTTGATACCTGATCATGTTTCAAGGAGCATTTGAAAAAAAAATTCATTTGCTTTATATTAATTTAGTCACTTACTTTTTAGTTCAGGTATTTTTTAGTTTTAATTTGGTGCTGACATGTGGTTTTTGACCCAGCTGGTTTCATCTGCAGCCTTCAGGACATCCTTTACTTTACACTTTTGCTCTAGGGTCAAAGCTCCACATATCTTAAGTCTCCCACCAAAGAGT
This sequence comes from Antilocapra americana, assembly GCA_007570785.1. Taxonomy (NCBI): domain Eukaryota; kingdom Metazoa; phylum Chordata; class Mammalia; order Artiodactyla; family Antilocapridae; genus Antilocapra; species Antilocapra americana. Next base: position 4,228,027 of record ML660200.1, on the reverse strand, counting down.
TCTCTGCTTAGCAACCTGCATTCTTTCAATTCAGTGGTAGCCTCAGTTCCTTTGTATTTCTGGCCAAATATCCAGGCTTTCTGACAGAATCAGTTACCTAATGCTGCATAATAAATCACTCTAATACTTAAGTAACGTAAAAAAATCAATTATTATTATTTCTTAGTTTCTGTGGGTTAGATATGCAGGAGAAGCAGGACTGGGCTATACTAGGGATCTATCCCTATATATCCCTATCTATCTCTCATGAAGGCATGGTCAGGTGTCAGCTGGAGCTGCAGTTACCTGAAGGTTTGACTGTGGCTGGAGGATCCTCTTCCAAGGTGGCTCACTCACGTGACTAACAAGTTGGTACTTGCTATTGGTAGGAGTTCTCAGTTCCTTTCCATGCAGTCATTTCACAGGACATCTTTGGTCTTGTAACAGCATGGTGACTGACTTCTCTCAGAGCAAAAAATCTAAGACAGCAAGTCAGAAGCTTCAATGTCTGTTGTGACTGAGCCTGAGGAATCAAATCATCACTTCCCTCCTATTCTGAAGGTCTCACTAGCAGATCTCTAGGGAGACTGCAGAAAGGAGAGAATACTAGAAGGTACTAGATTGTTGAATGCTATACCAAAGACTGACAACCACATAATCATCATGCTTCGTTGAGGTTTCAAGAGTGGATCTAACTTTAAAATTCTGGCCAGTCCAGCTGAAAAAGGTTCTGTTGTATTTTGTAAAACTACTTTCCTCCTTAACTTTCTTTAGAGCTGTTATTCTCAACCAGTGGCTCTCAATGAAATCCTCAATACCCTCTTTTATTTCAGAAAGAAAGGAGGGAGAGAGGGAGAGAAGAAAGAAAGAAGTGAGCGTCACCTACAAACTTGCACTTACCAAGAGCATTGCCAGTGATTGAACAAGGGCATTTGCCACCTGCCTCTGCAGATGGACCCTCTGGAGACTGAACCCTGTGCTGGTGCCTCTGTTGACCTTCAACACCCCCTGGGGGAATTCAGGGTGGAGTGAGGCATTTTGTGCTCCAGGAAATCTGGTGGGACAGGTCTTTAGATAGTTGGTTGTTTATAGGATCAGAGTTTATGATCTCAATCCTTCCATCTCCTCATTTCTAGAAAAGTACTAAATCCCTGCATGGTGACATCAGATCCTCATTACTAGCCAAAAATCTTTTGTAAAATGAGTGCTTAATGGTATTGAACTCCCCCTTTACCAGAGTCTAATGTATTGACCTTCCTCACACTCCCTCTTTGGAGCAGTCTTTCCGAGCTGTCTGGGGTACTGCCTCCCAGGCTTCAGTCCTCATTTTTCCCCAAATAAAACTTAACTCACAACTCTCAAATTGTGCATCATTTTAGTAACAGGAGGAAAATCCTACCAAACATTTTTGATCTTTGTTCTTAAAGTGTTCTGGAGTCCAGTTGTCATACTGAAGATACTGTTTTCCAGTGTCGCATTTTGAAGGATCAGGCCTATTAATAATTTCCAAACTTAGAGTTCTTCCTCTACTGGCTGCATCAATTTGTTCCTGGTATTGTTTTTTTATTTTTTTGGACAGGTTCTCATACTGCCTTCATAATGTGAAAAGTGATATTTTTACAAATATAATCTCTTTGGTTTAGATTTTCTCTGTATATACAGAAGATATTTAGGATTTCCCATCAAACATACAAGATGTGTAGTGATGAAAATTTTTGCCAGTGTCTGCCCTGCATACATACTGCTTTGGAAAAAAGCATGTATTTGCACTTGAAAACAAAGATCTATACTGATGGTGCAGTCCACAATTTGGTTTTCCTTTTGCTAAACTGGTCAAGTTTTTCTCTAAATTATGTAGACACAAGCCTCCTCATAAAGCACATAGATGTTTTTAGGCAAAATAATCTAATGAGTAAGAGCTTGGACTCTGGCATTTACACCTGAGTGTGAATCATGGTTCTGCCAATTACAAATTGGGAGCTTTTGGCAGGTTATTCAAATTTTCTATGCTTCAGTTGCCTCACCTATAAAATGAGATTAACAGTAGAACTCATTCTATAAGGATTATCAGTTCACACTGGTCTTTTTTTTAAAAAAAAAAAATCAGTTTTGAAAAGGAAACTATCAATAAAACAGCAGTAGTCATTCTGTTAATATGTGAAGTGAAAATTGTTACAGGAAGAGGGAACTCTCTTGGGCCCGAAACTGGGCTCTTGTGTAACATTCAGAAATAAATTGTCCGAGGAGACACATGTGCTGACAAAGCAAGAGATTTTATTGGGAAAGGGCACCCGGCTGGAGAGCAGTAGGGTAAAGGAACCCAAAACAGCTCTGCCACATGGCTTGCAGGTTTTATGGTGATGAGATTAGTTTCTGGGTTGCCTTTAGCCAATCATTCTGACTCAGAGTCCTTCCTGGTGGTGCACTTGCCTTGTTCAGCCAAGATGGATGCCAGAGAGAAGGATTCTGGGAGGTGGTCGGACATATGGTGTCTCCTTTTGACCTTTCCCAACCTCTCTGGTTGGTGGTGGCTTATTAGTTCCGTGTTCCTTACCAGGACTTCCTGTTGTAAAACAACTCATGCAAATGGTTCCTATGGTGCCTGGCCAGGATGGGCAGTTTCAGTCACAGTGCTTCCCCTAACAAAATGGTATAGGAGAAACTGCTTTGAAAAGCTAAGACCACTCTGACAATATTCTGAAAACACACCTGTATGTATCCTTCCTAAAGATGAATTCAGACAACTGCTACTCTGGGAAAACACCTAATTTGTCACACTAGTAGATGTATCCAGTACAAAATAACATAGATAAACTTTGGCTCTGTCATACTTCAGAATTTTTAAACATCAAATTCAATATTGAATGGAAATCAAGGTTCATGTTTTGAGAGAAAAATTAGATCTCTGTCTTTGATGGCTTCATAGATCCAGGGTTTTCTATGGCAATGGGATCCTTTTTTAATAGAACACCTCTGTCAATTAAAAAAAAATGAGAGGACATGAATCTTAACAATATAAGAAATTTTAATTTATAAAATATTAATATATGGCATTTCTATGCTAATAAAATATTATATACATTAAGAATATATGCAAAGAATATAAAATTTCACATAATGGATGAAAAAAAATGTGGTTGCCATTTTTCTGTGTATTTTAATGCCTTATCTTGTGCAAATGATAAGATACACACATCCTACTTGGGAGACAGCTGCTTACTCTTAACTGAATAAGAACAAATGGCTGATCAAAACAACAATGAGATACTACTACACACCCATTAGAATGCTAAAATCTGAAACAAAGACAACAGGAAATGCTGGTGAATAATGCAGAGCAAAGGAACTCTCATTTATTGCTGGCAAGAAGGCAAAATGGTGAAGTCACTTCGGAAGACAGTTTGACAATTTTTAGCAAAACTAAACATAGTATTATTGCAGGATCTAGCAATCAGGCTACCAGGTGTTTACTCAAATGAGGTGAAAACTTATGTCCACACAAAAACATGTGTATGAATGTTTATAGCAACTTTATTCATAATTGCCAATGCTTGGAAGCAACCAAGATGTCCTTTGATAGGTGAATAGATAAATAATCTGTGATAATCCATACAATGGAATATTATTGAGCAATAAAAAGAAATGAGCTATCAAGCCATGGGAAAACATGGAGGAAACAAATGCATTTTGCTAAGTGAAAAAAGACAGTTGGAGAAGCCTGCATGTGTATGATTCCAACTGACATTCTGGAAAAGGAAAAATTACAGAGACAGTAAAAAGATCAGTGGTTGCCAGGGTTTCAGATAGGGGGATGGTGGGAAAGTGGGTGGAGGAATGAATGGGCAGAGCAAAAGCAGTATAACTATTTCATATGACACCATAATGGTGGATATAGGACATGCATTTGTCAAAATCCACAGAAGTACAAGGCAAAAGTGAACTCTATGGACTTTACTTAATAATAGTATATCAATAGTGGCTTACCAATTAGATATACCACAGGAATGCAACATGTTAATAGGAAAACCTGGATGTGAAAAGAAGGGGTGCATAACATATCTGTTTGCACTTTCTGTGTATTTTTTAAAATAAACCTAAAACTGATTTAAAATAAAAACTATTTTAAAAGTCTAGACTCTATTAAAAAAGTTAGTCACTTTGACTGATTTGACTTTAGTGGCTCTTTGAGAACAATATCAGACATCAGGGTGAAGTCTTCATGGATCAGGTTTACAACATGGTAAGGAAAGGCCTGTGTTTCCCAAACCTTTTGTTCCAGGTGAAAGTCTGTGTTCCAGTTCTGGAAGGAACTTCTGACTTTGAAGCAGGCCAAATTTGAATCTATGCTCTAATACTTATAGTCACATAGCCATGAGCAGCTCATTTAACTGTTATCTCAGTTTCCACATCTATAAAATGGAGACAATTGTACAATATCTAACCTTATAGGATTAGTGTAAGGATTAAGTCAGGAGACATATGTAAAAAAGCTAGCTAGCACGAGGTACCAATGAACAAATAGCTTTTGTTAGGAAAACCCAAGTAACTATGTCCTAAGAACTATCATTACATATTCTACCTTAGCTTATACATTTATTGAAATTAAGACTCATGATGGCTATTAACAATTCTCTCAATGACACTCAACTTTACTGAAGCATAGGAAATAACTGAGAACTGTAACAGTTCTAAGAAATGAAATAAAATGAGGCTAACATAAATAAAAAAGAGTTACCTACTGGCTTTTCCCAATTAATTAGCATACATTCAATTATTCATACCTTAGGGAACTCATTTAGGCAATCAGGTATCCCATAAATATTCATCTTATTTACCTTCAGTGTCTATGTCATTAGGATTGGAAATTGGCAGTGTTTTCTCAAGATATTTCACAACTGGTTGCTTTGAAAAAAATTACCTGGGACTCAACTTGTATGTCATTAACAGTGAAAATGATCTGCCACAAGAATGCTGAATTAACAAAGGGATGCTCAGTCCTCACTGTCATCCACTGGCTCAGGCCTCCATCCACTAAGAGACAGGAGCTCTCTCAGTGGGTTGGCGATGGGACTGCAAAGGTGCCGTTCTGACCTTCGGCCACTAGCATGTGCTCTTGAATAGTTTTTCATGGCACTCAGGCCCTGGGCCCAAAGGAATGGAGAGGCTACACCTCTGGTTCTAATTTGTGGAAGAGGCAGAAAGAATGTGATTTATAAGTGTGAAAGCAGTGCGCCACCAGCACAGACATGACTTCATATAAGGAGACCCTTCAAGAGACCAAGATTGGCAGAGACAGCATCAGCCAAGGGGAATGTGCCATCAGGATGGGCCACATAATTTGCAGGACCCAGTGCAAAATGAAAATGCAGGGTTCTCTTCAAAGATTAAGCATTTCAAGACAGCAACAGTGGGGTCCTTCTGAGTGTCAGGCCCTGTGTCACTGTGCAGCTTGTATACCCTCGAGGTTGGCCCTGTGTGCAATATAATACTTTCTTCTGAACTTGCTGGCCTCAGACAACAAAACAAGGCTGAGTGGCCCTCCCTGGCTTTTAGGAAGCCAATTTTGCATTATAGATATTACCTATGCATGCTTATCAAAGCTAGGCCCTATGCTAGGCTCTGACATTCTCTCTAACCCTTAGGATATGCCTCCAAAATAGTCTTTAGTGTCTCTATTTTAAAGGTAAAGAGATTATTAGAGAGAACAAGTGACTTACACAGAGCACAGAAGTGACTGAATCAAGGTAGAAACCCAGATTTGTCGCTCTGCCTTCAAAGCCCCGTGTGCTTTTTATGTGGATCATGTTGCTTTTGTAAAGTAGGAACTTAGGAACATAGCATGGTGCTGTTTGGGGGGTAACTTTTCTATTTCCAATCATTTAGTTACCTTTAAAGACTTTGCAGCACTCCTCAGTTCCCCTCACTAGGTTGAGCACTCCCTTCTTCCTGTGATAGGAAACACTGCAAAATAAAATTTACAGAACAAATTACCAGTGTGGCTTCCACCCCTTGCCCTCCAGGCTGCAGACAAAAGCTCTTTTCATTGTGTCAAAGGGATATAGTCAGCCGAATAGTATAAACTAACTGGACAATTTAGTTTCCAAGAGGAGCCTAGTCTAAACGTTTTTGATTTACATTTGAAATAAATCAATATGGTACCGGACGGGTCGTGAAAGTCCCTTTGAGAAAGGAAAGGTCTTCAGAATATAGAGTAGGTCCAAGTTTTCCTCTAACTTTCCACTCACAAATTGTGTAAAAAACAGGAGTTTGGGGGTGGGAGTGTATCACGGAATGGCCTTTTGAGGGTCTTTTCTTGCTTAATGATAAGGAAACAATTTCAGAATGTCCCCACCTTCCGAAAGGAAGGCTCCTTTTGTTTGAAGCTTAGCAAAGCTACTTTGGTTGCCATGAAGACAAAATCAGTCCAAAAGGCCTCTTTACACTGTGCTCCTGTTGGAAGCCACGGCCCCTCACAGCCAACAAACAGCATGAGTGGTCCAGCTTTCCCAAAGCTCCGCAGCTCATTAGAGCCATCAGTTAACCCCCTGCCCCTGCCCGTTGCCTACTTATTGTAATTAATTTTATGGCCCCTTTAAAAAAAGGGAGAAAAGAAAAGGGAGACCTCTACATTTTATGCTACATTGCACAAGCAATTGAAAGTTGCAGGGAAGGAAGAAAAAAAAAAAATCCCAGCACCAAATGTTTAGCAGTCTTTTCTTCTACTTTAAATGAGCAACCTATTTAAATCAATTATCAGCTCAAAATGAGCAGGCTGATCTAATTAGTCTTGGCCCCTGGTGGGTTAATGAATGAAAGGGAGGTGTTGGGTAGATGTGGGCTTTCTCTGGAGTCTTCGGAACTGACCACCCTAACATAATCCCTTCTGGGTTTCTAACTCTTACCAGGAAGAATTATAGAAAGAAATAAAGAGAGGCAAAGGGTGCGAGAGTAGAATGAGAGGCACAAGGGAGAAATATTAGGTCCATTGCACGGCATATTTTTCAGCCTGTGTTTTACTAGGCACTGATCATTAGTGTTTGATAAGTAGTTCAGAATTGTAAATAAATCAATTTGTGTTTTCTTTAAGCGTGTTTGAAATGGAACAACGTATTGACTTCAGAAGAAAACATGCTGGTGAGTGAGTGATAGCAGCACAAGCCCTGAATCTTTGCACAAAAACCTCCTCCCTCTTCCCGCCCCACTCAAGTCCAGCCTTCTATTCAATCACAAGGGCCCCTGGACATTAATATATGGTTAATTAGGGAACTAATACAAGGAAGCAGGAGTGGGAAATATGATCAACAATAAGTTTGTGACTGTTGGACCGGAAGGTCTTAGGTTTCCCATTTTTTTAATACATCTTTGTGAGTATTCTTCTGAGCAAGGAAATAGATATTTGCCTTTTGGGTTTATGACATTTCTTACCCCAAATGTTAACTCTCTGGTAAATGTTACAAGTGTTTGCAGTTTGGGAATCTGATGTCTGTAACTTTTTGGGTTACTCCTTTCTAATGGAAATTACATAGGTCTTGAAGTCAAACAGACCAGCTCTGTTTCTGAACTGTATGACCTTAAGGAGCTTTTCCCCTCCTGTCTCTGAGCCTCAATGGTCTCATCTTTAATATGGGGACAATAGCACTCACTTGTTCTGAGAACTGAGATGATAGGTGTAAAGTGGCCACTACATGTGCCCTAAGTCTCTTCTTCCTCATTTGAAGAGTGTGCCTAAGGACGTTTTGGCAAAAGGTAGAAAGTTCTTGTATTTTTCAAAATGATGCAACAGGATGTGAATCTTTCTGTGTTAATTTTCACTTGAATGTGATCACTTTTTTAAAGACACTTCTTGACGAAAGGTAATAGTGAGTCTCAGGTAACCAAGCTCTTGCCTCCAATTGAGGACGAAGAGCAAACAGAGAGACTCCATAAACTGAGAGATGCCCTGGTATTTAATGAAGATAGCCAACAGGTATTTCTGCATTATAAAAATGTCAGTGACAAGCTGAAAATAACCAACATTGCCATTAGATTTTTAGGAGGTCAGTCATCATGGGATAGAATAGGAGGAGGGGTGAGTTGGGTGAGGATATTCAGGCTGCCTGAGCTGAGTCTATGATGGAAGGAGGTAACGGCCTGAGGAACTGGTCTAATACATACCACTAGATATGGAAGAACCACTCTCCATAACTCCTCTGCCTAGTTCTCCTCCCTGACCAGTTTTTATTTCATCAGGGTCAGACTGTTTTAGGGAATATCGAATCATCTTTGAACTACAAACTGAGAATGTGGGCTTATGTGGCAAGACACTTCTTGGCTGCAAAATAGCTATACTCTTTCAGATATTCCTAAGAACTCAATCTTTAATCAGTGAAATGTCCAGACACATTGCCCTTTACAGAAATCAGAACCCTACTGTTTAATGATCACTTGGAGGTATCATGACTTTTCACCCATTCTTGGCATCTTATCATCCATTGTTTAAGACTAAGAAGTCTCACACTGAAACTACAAAATCACATTGAAGATGAAAGTTTTGCAGAATCTTATGTGAACTGGATTTTGGCTTTGTGGGGCAAAGAGTGGGTGTGGGAGCATTCAGGAGCACATATAAAGGAATGGAAATAATTTGCTATTTTTAGAGACACAGAAAGATACAGAGAAAAAAAAGGGAAGAAAAAAAATCTTTTGCAGCCAGGGAATGCAAACTTTGTAGTTCATCATAGTTTCAACATGGGTTCTTACAATGATTTATTCAATTAACCTCTTGCCTGTAACCCCCATCTTTAAATAAGCAGAATCTGAGAACAACAATTATAACTTTGCTAACGAGAAACTGGGTAAGTATTAAGTGTTTAAAAATCCCACGATTGGAGCCTGGTAATTTTTAAACATATAATTACCTCTTTTATAATACTTTGATTAGATTAAAATTAATGCATTATTAAGTCATGAGATGTTCAACCATCTAGACCTCTGTATAGACACAGATAGCAATTCCTTTATTTCCCCTTCCCCAGGTCTAAGTTAATTAAATTCCCTTTAATTATAATTTACTAAAAAGCTTCACTTTTGCCACTATTATGTCTTTTGAACTTTGAAATTTGAAAAAAAAAAGTGGGGACCTTAAAATGGTCTTTTACAGGAGAAATGAACTGTCAGCGAATTCAGGCAAAATTAATTATTTCAGCTTGATAAACCTTTTCATCTATTTGACTCCTTATACAGAAAAGCCAATTAATAATGTCAAACATGCTTTGCCTCCAGGGACCTGCAAGTTCTAATGAGTCTGTTTACTGTGGAGTGGCTAGCAGAATGAGCTTCATGTAGAAATTTTCTAATCGCGCCACACCTGTCAAGCTCAGTCATTATCTGTGTACCAAGGGCAAACCTCATTTTGTCAGTAGTGGTTTTCGAAGAACTAACAGATGCCTAGGGGAACATGCAGGACTGTCCGCCAGTAGACGAGTCACTTAATTACCAATCAGAGCAGCGGGGTGAATGCCTAATGTTCCTTAGTCCCGACCTTCCTCATCCCAACTCCACTGCGTCCATCTTATCAGTGACTGGGGACTTCCGTCTTTCTCAGTGCTAAGCGCTCATCTACCAGGACTTCTTTCTCCTGGGTGCTTTGAGGTGATGATTGATGAATGGGTCAATCAGGGGCCTTGGACTCCACCTGCCTGGGAGCTGATAACTCTTTCCTTGGTGGGGAGGAGCCTGTAGGGGAGGGCGTTGACGTAACCACCCCTAAATGAAACCACATATTCCTTCTCACTTTCCATTTGCCTCCTTGACTTTCAGGAAGCCCAAATATACAAACATTTGACTGCAGGCAGAGGCCCAGCATTCGGGAAAGTATAGATACTTCAGAGCAGTGCTTCTCAAGATTTGGTGCACCTATAAGTCACCTGGGGATCTTGTTGAAACTATTTTCTGATTCAGTGAGCCTGGGCCTGAGATTATGCATTTCTGACCAGTTGAAACTGGATGTTACAGGGAACACGAATCATATACTGAGGCCAGCGTTGAAACTAGCAGTCTTGGACAAGATGCTAAGCCTTTCTGGACCTTCAGTTCCCACTACTGTAAAATATTACAGAAGATTCAGTGTTTCCCTGTTGCCTTTAGAATAACAGACAAAATCCTTCATGCTTACAGAGACTACAATCTTCCCCGAACACCTGGAAAGCTTAAACTGACTAGTCTCTCCATCCCTGAGAAAGGATGATACCTTCTGTCTACTCTGAGTTCTGAAGATCAATACACTTCTCCACGCTCTTCTTTGAAGAGAATTTGTCTTGGCTAGGACCCCATCTGTAGCTCTTGAGGTAATTTGTAATACTGAATCATGCCTGAGAAGGACCGAGAGTGAAAGAGAGCCTTGGAGAGGCAATCAGATTCGGGGATCAGATGTCCAAAAGTCCTGAATTCAAAATGGAAGTCTGCCATTTGTGAGCAAGTCATTTATTCTAGCTCTGGCTCAGTTTCCACTTCTGTAAAATTGAGGGATAATATCTAACTCACCTATCATGATAGGGATTAGAGACAGACTTGAATAAGTGGTAGGTATTTATTACTATGCATTGAAGTAATCTGCAGAAGGGCTTTGACGTTAGGTAAGTGTCATCCATGTGCAAGACATCAGTACTTTAACTTTTCAATTCTTTTCAATTTATTCATAGGTGTTTTTCTCTGTCTTCTCTGAGAAATGCAGTGTCACTGGGCCATGGGCTTAAGGTCTAAAAGAAATCAGACAATTCATATAAAATTAGGTAGTGGGCTTTGAGGAAATCAAACATAGTGGGCCTGTCCTTTAGTTAGCTTTATTTCCCCAGGAAAACTATGCTTCTGGGGAAATGTCACTGTGTAGCTGATTCAGCCAGAGCCCAGGAAGTAAAAGAAAGCTGGAAAATGGAGGGTGATTAATTCTGTCAACAATTTACTAGATTGCTTGCTATGCTGCCCTCCTGTTGAATATTGGGCACAGAGATGGCTAGATGCCAAGGGACTCTTCTGTCCTCTGTGTATGCTTCAGTTAAGCTGACATTGTTGTGTCTCCCTTAGACCTTTAGACTGTTGGCCACCATAAAAATATCCCTAGGCACTTTGCAATGATTAAAAAAAAAATTTGAGCAGTATTTCACATTGTCCTTTTTCAATATATGGACAAGGCTTAGTCCATTCTTAAGTATGATGTTTTTCCATATTGATGTCAATTTGTTTACCAAAACAATAAATTATCGCCTCTTACTTTACGATGTCAAGAGAGCATTAGGCATTGATATGGAAACAAGTCTCTGGAGAGACATGTCTTTTGGGTCAGAGATTTTCATACAGTTCGGTGAAGCCCTAGGTTTCCCAGGAAATATCTTGAGCCATCTTAAAAAGGAGGGAACAAATGAGGAGGTGGAGCCACAGGATTCCCATCCTAATTTCAATCAGGTCTGCTGTATCTTTTTTATATATTGGGGTTTCATTAAGACTTTATATGAGAAAGGGCACTGTGACTTTTAAAATGTTGGAAATCATTGCTGTAGGTCAAATTTCAGTGCTAACAGGGATGTCAGCTCTTAAAACTTTAGGGTCCTCATTCCTCAACACCATGTCTTTGCTTACCCCAGCCAAAATTGTGCATCGTGTCCTAATACAGAGCTTTCACAGCCTCCTCATTTTCCTGATGAGCTTTACACTTATGGAAAAATCTACAGAGGATCCACAGTTCATTATGCTGACATCGTTGCTGATAAGTAGCTATGGCAGAAGTTGTCTATCTAGTTTCTGTCCTTGTACCATAAGGGACACTAGAGAAAGTATAGAACGTGCTTAAAGGACATGGTTGGCCCACTTTATTCACATTGATGGCAGGCAAGAAAGTTATTTGGGATTCCAAAATTCTGTTTCCCATCATAATTTTAGCACTGCCAAAAGCCTTTCTATATTTTAATGGAGAACTCATTTTTAGGGACATTCAAGTATTAAGGATTTTCAAATTGTGTCTATAGATTTTATACATAGAACATTGAACTTTCTGTGACTATGGAAGACTATCCCCCTTGTATAGTAGAAAACTACAGATTTCTAAGCTTGACAGAACTATATTTTGTTCTACCATTTGCTAGAGAGATACCTTAAGTAAGCTCAGTAATCTTAATACTCCATTTCTCCCTATATTTCTGGAAAAACAGGTCCCTCTATCTTTTCCCATCATGATTGAGAGCCAGCCTATGTTTGTAAAGATATTTTGATTTAATCTGAAGTGGGGTTTCTGATAGGAAAGAGTGTTTCAAAGTTGATTTCAATTCAATCTAATGAAATTCATTATTCATTTACTAAGCACCTATCTTAGGGCAAGCACTATTCAAGGTATAATGAGGACCACATACAGAGGTGAGTCATATATACATCCTGGAGCAGAGAGATGCAGACCATAGCCAAGCTGTGGTAAGGGCTCACTAGGAATTACACTCTAACATCATGAATGACTGACTTCACGTTCTATAGACCTTCACTAAGACTGGGATGTTTCCTCACATGCTCCATTCCCTCCATTTTATGGAGAAGAAACCACGGTTCTGAAATGAGGATGGCCTTAGCGAAGGTCACACACACTTCTTTGTCCCCCAGATTATAGCGTTTTTCTTTTTTTTTACATAGGTGGCACCATATCATGCCATCTGATGCCCCATCCTGGACAGTTTGGCACTAATTTCCTATTCATTTATGCTTTAAGTCCATCTTCCTTTAGTAAGTCTGGAAGCTTTTCCCACTTTTTTTTAAAAGAATGCACCTCTCACTCTTCACAGCTTTCCCATTCCATTACCATATCTGTCCAGGTCTCCTGGAAAGCCCGTGAATACTTCTGAGCTTGACAGAGCCCTGTTGTTAGAAAGAGCTGGTGGGCATTAACGTTGATTTCTTGCTGTGTTGTCAGTTCTGTGACCTCCCAAGGAGAGCTATTCTACACCTCCTTTTATCAAAGCAACCAGAAAGCTGGAGGCAGGGGATTTATAAGCTCAGTAGAAGAGAAACTCTGCCTGGAGATGCTATGGTGAGTGGTATTTAAGTTTAGTCTCTCATTACCTTCCTAGGACAGAGCTGAAATGCTCACACTCATGCTCTGGGCTATGCCTCTCCATGAAGTTCGCTTCTAGAGAAGATTTCAGTGCTGCATTTCCTGGGAAGCCATCGCTTGTTGAACTCCTTTATTTTGATGTAAAGACCATAATACACAGGCTATAAAAATGTATAACATAGCTTATCTTTTAAAAAAAATAATGATTGAAGTATAGTTTATTTACAGTGTGTGTTCATTTCTTCTGTATAGCAAAGTGACTCAGTTATACATGCATATAAAACTTAAGCCTAACTTTGAGAAATGGAAAGTATATCATGGAAGTAGGAATGATATTTATTTATTTATCAGCTTTATTATAGGCTAGATATTTTGTAAAACTGTGAGGATTAAGAAATGAGAAATTTAGGCAGTCAAGATGCAGTAAAGAAGACCTATAAGAAAATGTGGGCTGACACTCCAGGCTGGTAAGTGAAATAAGAGTATGAAGTTCAAGCAGTGCTGGCGTAAATATATCAACGAAAACTTCATAGAGGTGGTTAGAAGTAAATTGGATCTCTAAGGGTGAGTGAGGGTTCTCTGGGGGCCATTTCAGACAGAGACAATTTCCTGGGGACTCTCAGTTAGGCCTGACAACTAGATATTTAATCCTAAGAGCCCATGGACCCAGTTGGTTATTGAAGACCTTAAGGCAATATCATGATGTTTTAAGAGCAGACTCCAGACCTGGTGGCCTGAATTCATATCAACTCTTAGCTAAGTGATCTTGTATAAATTATTTACCTCTCTGAGCCCCACTTTCCTCATTTGTAAAAGGGGTATAATAGTAACTTCCTTGTAGACGGTCATGAAGATTAAATGTTACAGGTAATCCACATTAATTGCATAACATAATTGCTTGGTGGTTAGTATACATTATTTATGTAGTTTCATTTGTCCTTCTCATATTCAAATATCTTTATGAGTTCATTGTTACAGTGCCTGCTACTAGAACTGATGGTGTGTTTAAGCAACAGAGATCAATTATCTTCCTGGCAAAGTGTCATTATCTCATTGGCCCAGACATAGTTGGAGATGGCCTGACCTCTTAGCAATATTTGTCATGGATATGGGAGGAGGAGTGCGAGCATATATGCTTCTTAGTTGTTATCCTTTTCTATAGGCCTTTAGGAGGTAAGAACTGGAATAAGGAAGCCTCAACTGTGTGAATGTCAAGGGAAAGCAGCCAGTGAAGGGGGACATCTGGATAGAGGAGACAGAGCACCAAGAGGATCAGGGCAGCTAGGAAAGGCTCAGGAGGTAGATTGGGAGGGAGATAAAGCAAAAAGATGGCATTCAGAAAGCTAAATTCACCAGTTTTAGGAGATTTACAAGCTAGGGTGGTAGCACCAAAGAGTGGTGGTGAAGAATTTTTGTGGGTGAAGTATCAGAAGTGTCAGGTGATGTCATCCTCATTCATTTGTTTATTGAGCTCCTCCTGGGTACCAGGAAAGATCATGGCAAGCCTTTCATGATGCTTATATTTTACATACATGAAATTTACATGCAATCATTACAAATTACCTATAAAGGAGTATGTAACATGTAAGATGTTCTAAGTGCAATAAGGAAAAATAAAACAGCATAAGAGGAGAGAGAGAATGGTGAGAGGGATTCCATTCTGAGAGAACATTTAGAGAAAGCCTCTCCTTAAAGTAGCTTTTGAGCAGAGACCTGGAAGAAGTTAGAGTATGAGCTGTGCTGACACCTGGGGAAGAACACTCTGAGCAGAAGAACTATAAGTGTAATTGTGGTAGCCAGCCCCCAAGAAGGTCCCAGAGATTGTTGCCTCCTAATACACATGCCCCAGTGTAGTCCTTTCCACCTTGAGTAGAGCTGATCAGTATAATCAACAGAACATTGTGGAACTAGGGTTGACTTCCAGGGTTTGGTCATAAAAGGCATTGCAGCTTCTTTCTTGCTCTTTCTTTGAGCACTCACTCTGGGGGAAGCTCACCACCCCATCACGAGGACAGTCAAGTCACTCTGTGAAGGGGTCCACATAGGGAAGAACTGGGACTTCCTACCAATGGCCAGTACCAACTTGCTAACCATATGCATGAGCTGTCTTGGAATCAGATCCTCAAGCCTTCAGAGACTGCAGCTCTGGCTTATTCCTTGATTGCAACCTCATGAGAGATTCCCATGCCAGGACCATCCAACTAAGCTCCTCTCTCACTTCTGACCCACAGAAACTGTATGACAATGAATGCTGATTGCCATTTTAAGCCATTAAATCTTAGAATAAATTGTTACACTGATAAGTATAATAGTGTACATTATTTTTTCAGCAGAATTGCTAAATACGAGGAGTCAGCATTGAGATATCTCCTGGGACCTGCTCAATGAGGAAGCAGAGCAGAGAAACAGTACCCAGGTTACTTCTTTTGTGTGTTTCCATGCCTTTTCTATGCTCTCTCATCACAAATATTCCTCTTTGCTGTCACCACACCTGGTTTAACTTCAGGCCTAAACTAAGATCCTACCTATGCTCTAATCCTGCCTCCTGCATTAAGCATTATACATCTTGTTAGTGAACTCCTGGAGGAAGAAGTGAGAGGAACATGAATTTATTGGGTTCATGTTATATGTACAGCCCATTACATGTATTATCTAATATAATCTCCTACAACTTTATGAGGTAGGTATGATTACCTGTTTTCTATAGATGAAAAGAAAATGAAGCTCAGAATGGTTAAGTAGTTTATCCTAGGACACATAGGAAAGTGATAATTTGAATTTAAACCTCCTAAATTTTAAGCTTTGGGCTTTAATATTTTTGTTTTCCTTTTCTCACTGTATAAGACATTGGCTATGGAAAATTTGGAAAGTGTAGGAATGCACACACACAAAGTGTTAGTAATCCCACTATTTGGAGAAAACAACTAATATTTGGGATTAATATATCTAGTTTCTTTTTTAAACACTTTTTTCAATTTACAAAATTAGATTAGACTACACAGTTTTTAAAACTCTTTCATCCTCTAATATATCATAAACACTTTTTGTATGTTACACACTTCTCTATAGGTAATTTTTAATGGTTGCATGTAAATTTCATGTTTTACGAAATCAATATATTTAATGAGAATTTATTATTGTATATTTATGTTGTTTCTAAATTTTCTTGTTCTAAAGGATCAGGCAACAAGCAGACTTGAAGACAAATTTTTGTGTACACTTATGGTTACTAGAGTAAATTTTTGCAAGTAGTATCACTGGTAAAATTTAAATTAATGTTTACTTTTTTTATAAGTTTAAAGTAAAAATGTAGATAATTCCTTTGACACACATCATCAGTTTGCTCTCCCTCCAGCAGTACCCAAGGGTGCCCATGTCTCCACACATTCATATGCATTAGAATTTGAATTAGAATTTTAAAAATCCTATTAGCGCTTTTATTTATAACAAACTCAGATTCTAATTTTGAATTTTTGAAGTTCTGTTGATGGGTCACTTAAAGCTAGCCAGAGAAAACTTGGTGAAAATTAGGCACACACTCATTAAAAATGTTCACAACGTTCTTGAGTCTAAGGACACATGGGTAATGTAACATTTGTCCAGGTGCTGTACTGGCAAGTAAAGAGACATAGGAGACACTTGCCTCCAAATATTAGTTTGTAACAGTTGAGTAGGCCGTGGGGCATTTTTCGCTACTCTTCTACCATTATTACTACCATTCCTGGCAGTGACAGTGTGAGGGGTGAAGTCATCTACCCTCAATATGATCTAATGTGGGGTTGCATTATTGCAAGGTTTGTAAAAGAACTGGGGCCAGCCTTTGAGGCTTTTCAATCACAGTCATGTGATTTTGAATCTGAGTTAGCACACTGCGTGCCACCTGGTTCTCACTACCTGGATAGATGCTAACTGGTGTTGCTGTGCTGTACAAGGCACCGTTTAGGCCCTTTACAACAGCATCATGACATGGGCATAGCCATGTTACTGTCATCTTTGAGGCTCCAGGTCACATAGCAAGTGAGTGAGCGGGTAGACCCAAGGCTTGAGTTCAGTGAGTCTGACCCAGTGCTTATGTTTTGCCTACCCCTGCTTTTGCATATACTCCACAAAATTGTTGAGGTCTGCTCCCCCTACTCCACAACTGGGCTGGCTGGCACAGTACCTCCTTCTCTTCTGATCATTGTACTCAGCACCTGCCACTGTGGCAACACTGGAGTAGCTAAATGGTCCTGTATGTTTGCATGCCAGTCTCTAGTCTGAGAATTCCTTGACAGAATGATGCTTAACTAATCTGTTCTGAGTTTCTGGTATTAGAGTTATTATGATGTTTTCATTAAATGTTGCCAGCTAACAAAAGAAAAGTAGAAAAGGAGAGAGGTAATGAGGAGAGGGAGGGGGAAGAAATGATTGAAGGAAGGAAGGAAAAATGGACTTGAATCTGGTCCTGTAACTTGCCCCAGAGCCCTGAAAACCACTGTGACCCACTGTGTTAACTCTCCCAAGTAACAGCCTGTGAGAAGCAGATGATGATTTACCTGTAGTTCTGAACTAATAGTGGTGGTAGAGTTGAGAGAGTCTCCTCTCTCTCTGGGGAGACTGACCTACACTTGAGGAGTGACTCCATCTCTGGGTAGAAGACCATCCTTCCTTTGGTTTGGAGCTTTTCAGTGGATCTCAGGGACTCCTGGTAACTCTAGGACTGTTGGCAGTGACCCTGTGCCCTCTTGGTAGTGGTGATCTCTCTTCTAGATGGGGTGTTCCCTGGGCATCTTTTAGTTTAGTCTCTAAGGTGTGCCTGTATTTCATTTCTCATTGGAATCGACACAGGGCTCATGGGTGAGCTTGCTTCCAGGTCCTGACAAAAAGTGTTTTTGTTCTTTAATCCATTTTGAGTTTATTTTTGTGTATGGTGTTAGAAAGTGTTCTGATTTCATTCTTTTACATGTAGTTGACTTGTTTTCCCAGAACCACTTGTTGAAGAGACCATCTTTTCTCCATTGTCTATTTTTGTCTCCTTTGTCAAAGATAAGGTGTCCACAGATATGCAGATTTATCTCCAGGCTTTCTATTTTGTTCCATTGATTTCTATTTCTATTTTTGTGCCAATACACTATGGTTTTGATGACTGTAGTTTTGTAGTATTGTCTGAAGTCAGTAAGGTTGATTCCTCCAGCTCCGTTTTTCTTACTCAAAATTTCTTTGGCTATTTGGGGTCTTTTGTGTTTCCATACAAATTGTGAAATCATTTTTTCTAGTTCTGTGAAAAATACTGTTGGTAGTTTGATAGGGAGTGTGTTGAATCTATAGACTGCTTTGGGTAATACAGTCATTTTCACTATACTGATTCTTCTAATCCAAGGACATAATGTTTCTTTCCATCTGTCATAATAGCAAGGGAAACAACTGACAAAGAATCTCCAAAATGTACAAGCAACTCACACAGCTCAATACCAGAAAAACAAACAACCCAATCAAAAAGTGAGAAGAAAACCTAAACAGACATTTCTCCAAAGACATACAGATGGCTAATAAACACAAGAAAATATGTTCGACATCACTCATTATTAGAGAAATGAAAATCACAAGGAGGTATCATCTCACACTGGTCAGAATGGGCATCATCAAAAAGTCTATAAGCTATACATGCTGGAGAGGGTGGAGAAAAGGGAACCCTCTCACACTGTTGGTGGGAATGCAAACTGATACAACCATTATGGAAAAGAGTGTGGAGATTTCTTAAAAACTAGGAATAAAAGTACCACTGCTGGGCATATACCCTGAGGAAACCAGGATTGAAAAAGACACATGTACCTCAGTGTTCACTGAAACACTATTTACAAAAACTAGGACATGGAAGCAACCTAGATGTTCACTGGCAGATGAATCAATAAGATGAATGGATAAGGAAGTTGTGGTCCATATACACAATGGAATATTACTCAGCTATAAAAAGGAATACATTTGAGTCCGTTCTAATGATGTGGATAAACCTAGAGTTTATTATACAGAATAAAATAAGTCAGAAAGAGAAAAACAAACACCATATATCAATTCATGTATTTAATCTAGAGAGATGGTACCAATGATGCTACATGGAAGGCAGCAAAGGAGACACAGGAATAAAGAACAGACTTTTGGACTCAGTGGGAGGAGAGGGTTGAATGATTTGAGATACTAGCACTGAAACATATATATTACCATATGTAAAATAGATAGCCAGTGGGAGTTTGATGTATGATACAAGGAACCCAAAGTCAGTGCTCTGTGACAACCTGGAGGGATGGGTGGGGAGGAATGTGGGAGGGGTGTACAAGAGGGAGGGGACACATGTATGCCAACGGTCGATTCATGTTGATGTATGGCAAAAACCACCACAATATTGTAATTATCCTCCAATTAAATAAATAATTTTTTAAAGTGTTTTTGGAAAGGACATTTTCACCGAAAATTCTTTTTACAAAGGAAGTGAAAGTGAAGTTGCTCAGTCATGTCTGACTCTTTGAGACCCCACAGACTGTAGCCTACCAGGCTTCTCCATCCATGGGATTTTCCAGGCAAGGGTACCAGAGTAGGTTGCCATTTCCTCCTCCAGGGGATCTTCCCGACCCAGGGATCAAACCCGGGTCTCTCTCATTGCAGGCAGACACTTCACCCTCTGAGCTACCAGGGGAGCCTAAAGAAACAGATCTTAACCTAATATTCAAGGTGTCATCCTTTCAAACTTTCTCTTTTAAAAATGAGAAAAACAAAGCACATTCTGCACAACAATGTGCCTGAACATTACAGTTCCGTAGATTTTTAAAAACTTTCTTTTTTCTTTTTTTTGAAAAATGCTTACTCCACAGATCTTACTGAAGAAACCAGTGAGAGAACATTCTCTTCTCTGGTGTGGTTTAGTACAATGATTATTACTAATGACAGCAATAATGAGCCACATTCACCTTAAGTTATAAAAATTAAATTATAGCCTTTATAAGACTGTAAGGGTGTGATGCTTCTGTAGTTCCCAGAGCGTGCCCACAAACATGATCTCATAGGATTGCCACAGCAGACAGGTGTGATGGGGAAGCATTGGTGCAATTGGTCCCATTTTCAGAAGAGATGGAAAGAGGTCTAGAGTCTTCCTCAAGGTCTCACAGCCTGTCAGTGGATGGTGGAGTCTGGGCCCCAGTCTTCATAGCCCCACTTCTCTTCCAGAACACTTGGGACTAACTAACATGACTGCTGCTGTGCCTGGCTGTGGAATTCTAAGGTTGAGTCTCTGAACTTTTCTCTCCTGCCGATGCCATCAGCCATGACAAGATCATGACTCCAAGCACTCTCCCAGGCCATCGAACCCTCCTATCTTTTACCAGGAAACTGCCTGGCCAGCAGGATGCATCTTTTCAAATGTGGGTAAATTTAATAGATGGTTCAACCTGAGATTTTTTGAGAACATACTCCTTCCTCTATTGGCCCAGGACAGAACTAGGCTGTTTAATGATACAGTTAAGGGTTTGGGCTCTGGGAACAGCAAACCTGGCTTTAAATCTAGGCCCTAATACTTACTGATGTGTGACTCTGAACTGAAAATTTTGCCTAACCCATTTCCCCATGTAAAATTGGTTTGATAGTAGATACAGAGATGGTTTTGATAATTACATGAGATATAAGGCACTCAACACAGAGGAAGCACTCAATACATCATAGCCATTATGATTATTAGTATTATTACCTGGTGGGGTGGAAATTCATATAGAGACCCCATTCATGTCTTTGGCCTTAGTCATTTGGACCACAAAGAGGGTAAAAACCAGTGACTTTGCCACCACAAAGTCCCCTAAGCAGAAAGCCCCCTAAGCATGGAACTCAGTGAGGCTTCCAGAACCTGGCAGCCCAATTTTTGGTATGAGGTTAGTTACCTGTGTCTGCTGCCACAAACTTAGTAGCTCAAAACAACATAGATTTATTATCTCATACTTCTATAGGTCAGAAACCTGATGTGGATCTCACTGGACTAAAATCCAGGTGTTGGCAAGGCTATATTCTTTCCTGGAGGCTCCAGGAAGAATGGTTTCCTTGCCTTTTCCAGTTTCTAGAGGTACCTGCAATTCCTGGCTACCTTCCTTTGTTGTCAAAGCTAGCAATAGTGGGCCGAGTCCTTCTCACATTGTATCACTCTTAGCTCTTTTGTCCCCTTCTTCCAGTTTTAATGCCCTTGTGATTACACTGGGACAACTCAGGATAATTTCCTATTTTAAGGTTGGCTGACTAGCCTTTGATTCCATCTGAACCCTTAATCCCCTCAGTTTTATGGACTAAGACATGGCCATGGACGTTTAGGGAAGGGGCATTATTCTGCCTACTGCAGGTCTTAATATATGAACTCTGCTCACTGAGTTAAAATGTGGAAACAGAGTTAAGCACTTGAGACCCACTGCAAGGCCAAGAGAATGAAGAAGGCCATTTGGCCAGGCAAACCGGTCCACAGCTGAGGATTGTTATAGTTGCTCTTTATTGTCAGTTATCTTTTGGACAATTTATATACATATTCTGTTTAATCCACACAATCATTTAATCTTGTTAGCCCCATTTTACACCAGGAACCTGAGACTCGGAACAATCATTTTTTCCAAAGTTCCCTGATGGGGCTAAGGTTTAATTTAAGCTTGACTCCCAAACCCTGTAAAGGTGTTCCTCAAAGAATGTTCTATGTGTTTGCATTGAATTTTCTGGAGGGACTTGTTAAAATTCAGATTCCTGGAATCAGTTTCCTATCCAAACATCCTGTTTTAGTGAGTCTAGAATGGATCAAAGAAGCTGCATTTAGCAGCTCCCTGAAAGTGTAGGTGATTCCAACATTAACTTACTCATAATTCCTAGTCTTTTAAATTTGTTGAGGTTTATTTTGCGAGCTTCCCTGGTAGTGCAGATGGTAAAGAATCTGCCTGTAATGTAGGAAACCTGGGTTTGATCCCTGGCTTGGGAAAATCCCCAGGAGAAGGGAATGATTATCTACTTCAGTATTCTTGTTCTATGGGCAGAGGAGTCTGGCAAGCCCCAGTCCATGGGGGCACAAAGAGTCAGACATGACTGAGTGACTAACACTTTCACTTCACTTCAGTTTTGTGGTCTAGTACATGATCTGTCCTCAAGAATGCCCCTTATGCACTTGGAAAAAAAAAGTATATTCTGCTATGTTTGTATATAGTGTCCTGTGGATATCTATTAAGTCCAACTGTTCCATTATTATTATTAAAGACTATTGTTGCCTTGATTAGTAATAATCTATTATTATTTTATTAAAGACTGTTGATTTTCTGTCTGTATGATATGTTCATTGATGTCAGTGGGATGTGTTAAAGCCCCCAACTATTATTGTATTATTGTCAATTGCTCCCTTTACACCTGTTAGAATTTGCTCTATATATTTAAATGCTCTTGTACTGAATGTATATATATTAACAAGTGTAACATCTTCTTCTTGCATTGATATCTTTATCATTTTATAATGTCCTTCACAAAGCCTACTGTCTCTCTAAAGCACACAGCCCTGTGATGAACATGGCACCAGAAGCAAACAAAATCCAGAATTTCAGGATAAAGAGGACATGGATCTGTAAATAGCGGAAAGACAATAAGATCCCAAGAAGTGTCTTCTGATGGTTGGCTTAAGCCAGGACAGGAGTAAAAGATGAGATCAAGGCTGAGACCTAACCTGGACCTGGTTTCTCAGTTTTCTTGCTTCTCTACCATCAGCGAGTTAGAAAACTGGCCTGGAATTCACATAACACAGAGCTTTGTGTTGCTCGGAGGAAGGACAGGTAGGAGCCCATGTGACATCGCTGGAAATAGAATCATAATGAGTGTAGATTACCTGCGCCCTTCCTCGGTAGGGAATCACAAGGCAGGGGTGCCTCCAAGGAGACTGATTACTGCTGAGGAATGTGCAAGGCCTCCGGACACTGAGCCCTTTCCTGCCCACCACACTTCTTTCCATTCAAGCCCAATGTCTGTTCTCCAGATATCAGGCAGAGGCCACGGAGGAGGGTACCAGGCTGAGTACCTGGAGGAGCGTTGGAATGGCTTTATGTAAGGTTAGGACCTCCTTTACATACCTGTTATCACAGGAAGTGGCATCCTTACCTTGGACAGTTTTTCTAACAAAGATGTTTGTGAGATTCTTGTTTTGTAGCAAGTTCAGCTTCTTATTACCTGAGGTGGCACTAGTACCATCTGTCTCCTTGTCACGTAGTTCCTGTTTTCTCCATTAACCTTCAAAAGTCCCCATCCCTTCATTGGTCCCCAGGTCAGTTTGAGATGTAAGCAAACAAGGGGTGCAGTGGTGCTGGGGTCTGGGATGCCCTGAACAGGCTTTGGCTCTTCTGTGACCTCTATCTGTGCTTTCACAGTACCCCTTCTCTTGGCAGTACTGGATTTCTCACCAAATTAACTTCCCAAGAAGACAGACATAGGTAAGGGCAATATCTCCCAATCAGTTCAGTTCAGTCTCTCAGTTGTGTCTGACTCTTTGCGACCCTATGGACTGCAGCATGCCAGGCCCCCCAGGCCATTATTTCCCAAGGGCCCTACGTAAAGTCCATGAGACACCTACATCAGCTGTTTCTCTTATTCCCATGTCTTTCCTGAGACCAAATATTTTTACCAGACCATTTTTTTCTGAGGGTTCAGTTGACATAGGAAAGAAGCACAATGATGCCCAAAAAAGAGAATTTTTACCAGACAACTTTGGTGCAAGTCCCAGCAGAACTGTTTGCTTGCTGTCACCTTGGGCAAGTCCCTTAACTTCCCTGGGACTCATTTCACTTGGCTGACTCACAGGGTCATTTTGAGAATTAAATGAGATAATGCATATAAAAACATACTATGAAGAGTAAGATATTGTACACATTCATTAAAAATTTATTGAGCCCATTTATTGAGTGTTTATTCTACTTTAGACCCTGAGCAAGGCACCATGGGTAATGGATATTTAAGATACAGTGCACACTGAAAGCCACATAGGGCATGGCTTTTGCCATTATGATTAATAATAAGCTAAGAAGGACAGCAAGTCTAGCAATGGTGATGAAAGTGTGGGGCCACACGAGGAACCAGCCATAGTGGCCACTTGGAAGCCAGGATATGGGGACAGCTATTTCTTGTTAGTGATCTAGGGAAATCCAGAGACATGCACCCATATTCCCTGTGATGGAATCTAGTCTACAGGAGGGAAGGGTTCTGGTTTGGGGCTTCTATGTCCTGCTTTCTCTCCTGACATCTACCTATTGAGATAGTCTGAGATTTTCCATTAATTCTACTTGGAACCTCTTTGGGCATCCACTGGACTTTGGTTCCTTGGCTCCTGAATGTAGAGAGACTCACAAACAGTCCCTTGTCTGGACTTCTTTGAGTCTGATATGTTTCAGAAATCAGCTTGAGGTTTTAGAAAAGCAATACCATCCATATATTTCATATTGTCTTTTCAGAATTGTATCCCCAACTTCATTTTTAAAGATGTCAGTGCATGTGTGCTAAGTCCCTTCAGTCTTCAGGAGGATCTGAGCAGTACCCCCAGTCAAACGTGGAAGCATTTCTGCAGAAAATGCACAACTTCCCATACATGAAATATACAAATTCCCACTCATGAAACTCTTTGACTCCTAGCATCTGTCTCTGTCCACGTTTCCAGGCTTTGGGATGTCAACAAGAACAGTATCTCAAACTAACAACCACTATCTTACAGTTCGTTTTCCAGTGCTCTGTGGTGCTGTCAGCTCCCAAGCACCCATGGAGAGTCATAATAATTGCTGTGATTATCTAGGGACATATAACATGCTAAGTAAAAATCATATTTTATTTGACATTTGTATGGTGTGTTTTTATATACCAGTCACTGATGTCTAGGGCTTCCAAGGTGGCTCTAATGGTAAAGAACCTGCCTGCCAATGCAGGAGATGTAAGAGACAAGGGTTTGACCCCTGAGTCAAGAAGATTCCCTGGAGGAGGGCATGGCAGCCCACTACAGTATTCTTGCCTGGAGAATCCTTTGGACAGAGGAGCCTGGTGGGCTATAGCCCACAGAGTTGCAAAGAGTTGGACATGATTGAATTGACTTAGCACAAACACACTGACATCTATTAAAAATGAAGTTGGGGGTATAATTCTGAAAAGACATTTCTGAAATTGCATTTTGTTTCCCATACACATAAAAGAACTATTTCGACATTAATATCTTTTTATGGATTAGTGTCCTCATGCCAAGATGGAACGGAAGCTGGCCCTGATCTGGCTGCCAATACTTGCAGGCTTGGTGGGGGCCACAGCTGTTACAATTCAAAGAAAGGATGAAAAGAAGAAACAAAAATGTCCTAAGAGAAAAAGGAAAAAGGTAGGGGAAAGGGCTTGGAGACCACCTCCCTTAGAGGAAATCTGGCTTGACTCATTTAGAAATAGTCTCTGCTTTGAAGATTATTTGTAAAACCCATGAGCTAAGTCCTCTCTCCTTTCTCCATAAGACAAGAGCTCATAGAAGTGCTACTTGACTCCTGCCTGTAGATCTAGCTCCATCCCAGGCCCTGAAAACAAACCTGTTCATTATCAGTGGGATTTTAGGAAACAGCAAATCAACATAGGGCTTGTCATATTGAGGGAGCTGGGAGATTCCTCTGAACAGCTTTATTTGCCCCATCAATTGATGAGTGGGGATTAGCCAGGTGAAGGGTGAGGGGGAAGATGCACCAGGAAGAGAAAATGGCATGTATGGGAATACCCTGAGGAACGAAGTAAAATGAGCATGAGTCAGAATAGTGTAAAATTAGGCTAGATTGTATGACCCAGCCATTGTCCTCCTAGGTATACACTTCACAGGACAACACACACTGTATACCAAAAACATGTATGCAAATATTCATAAAAGCAGCCAGTGTTGGTAATATCCCCAAACTGGAAACTACCCAGACGGGTATCAACAGAAGGATGAATAAATGAAACGTGGCACATTCACACTGTAAAACTACTCCTTATGTAAATGAACCACAACTATGCACAACAATACGGTGGAGTTTTACAAACAAAAGATTGGATGGGTACACTGTATGATTGTGCTTATAGAAGGTGCAAAAACTGAGTAGTGGTTCCCCTTTGCAGGGTTAATGACTAGAAGGCAGTTATGAGAAGGCATCTAGGATGCTGGCAATATTCTGTTTCATGATCTGGGTCCTGGTTACTTGAACGCATTTAGTTTGGGAACATTTATTAAACTCAGTTCAGTTCAGTTCAGTTGCTCAGTCATGTCTGACTCTTTGCGACCCCGTGGACTGCAGCAGGCCAGGCCTCCCTTTCCATCACCAACTCCTGGAGTTTACCCAAACTCATGTACATTGAGTTGGTAATGCCATCCAACCATATCATCCTCTGTTGTCCCCTTCTCCCACCTTCAATCTTTCCCAGCATCAGAGTCTTTCCAAATGAGTCAGCTCTTTGACCACAGTACTGGAGTTTCATCTTCAGCATCAGTCCTTCCAATAAACACTCAGGACTGATCTTTAGGATGGACTGGTTTGATCTTCTTGCAGTCCAAGGGACTCTCAAGAGTCTTCTCCAACACCACAGTTCAAAAGCATCAATTCTTTGGTGCTCAGCTTTCTTTTCCAACTCTCACATCCATACATGACCACTGGAAAAACCATAGCCTTGACTATACAGACCTCTGTTGGCAAAGTATGTCTCTGCTTTTGAATATGGTGTCTAGGTTGGCCATAACTTTCCTTCCAAGGAGTAAGCGTCTTTTAATTTCATGGCTGCAGTCATCATCTGCAGTAATTTTGGAGCCCCCCAAAATAAAGTCAGCCACTGTTTTCCCATCTATTTACCATCAAGTGATGGGACTAGATACCATGATCTTAGATTTCTGAATGTTGAGCTTTAAGCCAACTTTTTCACTCTCCTCTTTCACTTTCATCAAGAGGCTCTTAAGTTCTTCTTCACTTTCTGCCATAGGGTGGTGTCATCTGCAAATCTGAGGTTATTGATATTTCTCCTGGCAATATTGATTCCAGCTTGTGCTTTATCCAGCCCAGTGCTTCTCATGATGTACTCTGCCTATAAGGTAATTAAGCAGAGTAACAATATACAGCCTTGATGTACTCCTTTTCTGATTTGGAACCAGTCTGTTGTTCCATGTCCAGTTCTAACTGTTGCTTCCTGATCTGCATACAGATTTCTCAGGAGGCAGGTCAGGTGGTCTTGGTATTCCCATCTCTTTCAGAATTTTCCACAGTTTATTGTGATCCACACAGTCAAAGGATTTGGCATAGCCAATAAAGCAGAAGTAGGTGTTTTTCTGGAATTCTCTTGCTTTTTTGATGATCCAGCAGATGTTGACAACTTGATCTCTGGTTCCTTTGCCTTGTCTAAAACCAGCATGAGCATCTGGAAGTTCATGGTTCACGTATTGTTGAAGCCTGGCTTGGAGAATTTTGAGCATTACTTTACTAGCTTGTGAGATGAGTGCAGTTGTATGGTAGTTTTGAACATTCTTTGGCATTGCCTTTCTTTGGGATTGGAATGAAAACTGACCTTTCCCAGCCCTGTGGCCACTGCTGAGTTTTCCAAATTTGCTGGCATATTGAGTGCAGTATTTTCACAGCATCATCTTTTAGGATTTGAAACAGCTCAACTGGAATTCCATCACCTCCACTAACTTTGTTTGTAGTGATGCTTTTTAAGGCCCACTTGACTTCACATTCCAGGATGTCTGGCTCTAGGTGAGTGATCATACCATCGTGATCATCTGGGTCATATTAAGCTACACACTTAAAATATATGACCTTTAATTTATGAATGCTATACTTCAATAAAAAGCTCAAAATATAAGACTAGGCAGAGAGGTAGTGACATTATAGGTATGTAGGTTTTGAGCTCCACTCTGCTTATGTCCCTGACCCAGGAACTTGGGGCTGACTGCTCTGTGTTTCTATCTTTAATTAGTTGACTATATACCTCAAGTCCCATATGGCAATCTGGGCCCATCCTTGCTGCTTTGTTCTGTATTCTCTCCTGCCCAGATGTCTTTGTCTAGATCACAGGCTCTGACCACTACCTGAGATTCTCACAATATCTGTCCCTTATTCCAACTTCTTGTTTCACCTCACTTCCTGTCTGCACCAAATACAATACCCTTCCCCTGAGTCTGGTGTGCAATGTCACTGGACCATAAAAGGGAAATATTTGTTTGTTTCAACTTTATTTGGCTTAATGCCTAAGATACCACAGATGAACTCTCACTTAAGATCTTATTCAGAATGTTTTTAAAGCTTATTATCTGATTTGGGTCAATATTTACCTCCTTGTTAAGTGACAGAATAATGATCCTATATTAAGTTAATTTTAGCTGTCTCTTTTGTTAACCTGCGGCTGTAGGCATTCTAATATGCATGTTGTAGTTTATAGAAATAGCAACAGCCACAGCCTACTCTTGATCTCCTTCTACAAGGGGTGGTAATCAAGGAATTGAAACTCTTGGAGCTTCAATTTCCCTATTGTTAACTTTGAGGGTCACACCAGTTTAGTACTTCTCACATTTCAATATTTACTTCCTATCTTTTTTATTTTTACCATATTTTCATGCCACCTGAACTTCACTATCACTATTTACTTTGTATTTAAATGCATTCCCCTTTTTCTTCATAAATTTATTTTATAAGCTACAGCTATATCTTTACTCCAAACAAAAACCAGAATCACTTACAACATAAAGAAGAAACTGGTGACGTAAATACAATGTCAACAAAAATATACCAACCCTGTGGTATACTCTGGCTAGATCCTGCTGAGTGTGGAAAGCAAAAGAGAGTAGCCAGTGCTAGAGACCTCCTTGATATAATCAGAAGCCTTACAGAATATTTGAAAGGTGCTCATTTTGTCATGGTGCAAGCCACTGCAGTTTCATGCCTTGCATGCACATCACCTAGAATCACCCTTATAACCCTTGCGGGAGGTACTGTATCACTGTGGAAACTAGCCCAGTGATTCTTTAGAACTCAGTTAGCAAGTGGTAGGGAAGTGGCAGAAAATAGTTTGCAGAAGTCATTCCCTATGGCAAAGGGAAAAATGTGAGACAAACACTTTACTTTGCAAGTGTCAACTGGTCACTTGTCCCTGCATCTTTTCTTTCCTTTACCTCATTGTTTCAATGGAAGCAGCAATATGATGCTGCCAGATCACCAGGATAAAGACAGAAAGGGGCTGATGCTGCCGTTATCTGCCTCTGCAGTGGTCCTGGCTCTTTCCTCACCTTGCAAGCCTGTCCCCACCAAGTTGCAATAAGAGCCCAGAGGTCCTCTCAGTGTCGGGGCAGCTTCCTGCAGCCCCATCCTGTTCCCAAATTAAATCCAGACCCCTCATATCTTTGTATTTTGCATTTTGGCTACATGGTGGGATCTCTTCAGGGTACTGTTCCCAGGCTATATGGAAGTGAGTTGTGAATGATGAATATCGTAGATCATCTTGTTCGTGAATGGCACCTTAATATGCTGAAAGTAATATGAAGCCATATATCTTTCCAGAAGAATATATCCAGGTCCTGAAACAGCTTAATAGACTCCCCCACCCCCTTCAGTTATTATTGAGGTTCATCAAATGGAGCTCACCAAAAGACGTTATGGCTTTTGACCAAAACTAAAATTTCCTGTCTCTGATTTCCTGTAATTTTGAAGTTATTTCCCTTCTGTCCTGTAACTTGCAAACCCAAATCCCCAAAGTAAAAGAGACCCTATACCTTGGCTTCTTCCATAGTCCTATAATAAATAATTAATATCTTACTGTTTTATGGGGTTGCTTTGCCCTCAGTGAGTACTGTAAGACTGTACATTCCATGGACTTCTAAGGATGCTCCTTCAGTTCTCAAGGAAGTTAACATTGTCAGTCATTTAAAATTTTAATTAAGATGTTCAGGAAGAATAAAAAGCCTGTAAAAGGTTCTGGGTAGTTTATGACTATTATTTCTTTAAGCAGGTACTAACTTTTTAATCTCCATAGAAACTGGGAGCATCTATGAGCTTGCTTCTTTAATCCATGACAACCATTTTGTTGGCCATTCATCTTTAGATGTCTTCTAGTTACTTAAGTCATCTTAGAAAACCATGTCCATTTTATTCTTACTTTTGTCCTCTTCAAATTTATAAATGTTCTTACATTTCTTACATGTCTATACTTACATGTCTGTTTCTTTTCTCGTTTCAGTCATTGTCTTAAGTCAGTGTTTTTGAGATGTCTTATGCAGAAGACTAATTCTAGAACATTTCAATGTCAAAATACTTTGCAAGATGACACTTTATTCGACTCTTGGAGAGTCCCAATGCATACTAGCCTTTTAAAGGTTCTGAGAATCCTGCATAGTTAAGAAAACTGTTTAGCACTGTATAACTACATTTTGCCAAACTCATGTTCCCTCCGAGTGATGTTTGGCACAGATGTTCAACAGTTATTTCTAGAACTGCATGTAGATGGTGGATTTGTATTCAAAGGAAGTATGGTAGTTTTAAAACATGACTTCATAGTTTATGTCTACTCCCCTTGCTTCTGGTTGGCTTCAATCAATAGAATACAATAGAAACATGCCCTGAGTAAATCATGCATGCCCAAATAGCTTTAGCCACATCACATTTGGAGTCCTAAGCTATCAAGTATGACATCTAGTTAGATGTCATATCCTGCAACTTCCATGATGACAAGGCTGCATGTAGGCATATTGATTAACAACTAAGCCATCTGGTTAGCTATTCTGTAGAAGGGTCCAGTCACCTTGGATCCACCAGACCCAGCTTATGCACCAAGTTGACATTCCAGCCAATGTCAATTGATGTCATGTAGAATGGAATGATCTCCCAGCTGAATTCTGATTAAATCCCTAACCTACAAAATGATGAGAAATAGTAAATTAGTTGTTGCTTAAACCTCTTAAGTTTTGGGCTATTTTGTTATATAGAAATGGATAACTTAAACGGAGATGGTTGAATTCCTAGATGTGGTAGAGAAGCCTGAATGCCTTCTCTGAGACACTCCAAAACTAGAAAAGCCTGAGCCCATTAGGGAAAGCTTGGAGTCAGGGAATACCCAAGGATCAGCACTTTGATCAGGTTTGATAAATACAGTCATTGGTTTAATATCAAGGAAAAGTACGATTGCAACAAGACCAAGTTGGACATTGCAACATTTCTGGAATATCATACTTTACCTTGTATATTGGTGTGCTGACTGGTGTATGGATGTGTGAGGCTGAGACAGAGAGAGCAATCATCTTTACTGCCTGGAGCTAAATCTTCTGATGTAAACATGAAAGAGTCAACCACACTCTCCTACTACAAAAGGCTTGATGTCTCTGTCAGAGATACATTCATGGGTTGGGTGAAACATGGAGAAAATTCCGATGTTCTTATGCCTATGAGGAGAAAAGGAATAACAGTAGGAGGATATTCATGTCTAGAAGGGTCAGAGTAGTTATGATTGATCACTGGTCAGTGCTCAACTATTGTGTTTAGAAAGCTTATTACACTGTCTTCCTATTAAAGCTCAATTATCAGTGATAATGGAAAAGAGAACAGGATTATCACAAATTGAGAGATCATAAGATCCAAATGTCTTGACTCATTTTCTAAGATTCTGCACTCAGTGTACTCTGGGTCATTCAGTGATATTCTAACAATTCATTGTTATCTCTCTTTTTTTTTTTACCTCTGACTAGCTTCCTAGTTTATTCATCTAGATTCTCTCTGTACACATATTCATGTACATGTACATGAAAACATACATGTGCCTTTGTGGTAGGAGAGTGTGGCTGACTCCTTCATGTCTACATCAGAAGATTTAGGTCCAGGCAGCAAAGGTGATTGCTCTGTCTCAGCATAGAACATCCATACACCAGGCAGCACGCCCATATACAAGGTAATGTATGACATTCCAGAGATGTTGCTATTTCCAAGAATGTATTCATCAGGAATGAGTTCCTCCCTTGATTAGCTCTCAGTTCAGTTTAGTTGCTCAGTCATGTCTGACTCTGCAATCCCATGGACTGCAGCATGCCAGGCTTCCCAATCCATCACCTAATCCCGGAGCTTGCTCAAACTCATGTCCATGGAGTCAGTGATTCCATCCAACCATCTCATCCTCTGTGTCCCCTTCTCCTTCCACCTTCATTCTTTACCAGCATCAGGGTCTTTTCTAGTGAGTCAGTTCTTCGCATCAGGTGGCCAAATGATTGAAGTTTCAGCTTCAGCAATAGTCCTTCCAATGAATATTCAGGACTGATTTCCTTTAGAATGGACTGGTTTGATCTCCTTGCTGTCCAAGGGACTCTCAAGAGTCTTCTCCAAGTTCAAAAGCATCAACTCTTCAGCGCTCAGCTTTCTTTATAGTCCAACTCTCACATCCATATATGAGTACCGGAAAAACCATAGTTTTGACTAGATGGACCTTTGTTGGCAAATAATGTCTCCGCTTTTTAATATACTGTCTAGGTTAATTATAGCTTTTCTTCCAAGGAGCAAGCATCTTTTAATTTCATGGCTGCAGTTACAATTTGCAGTGATTTTGGAACCCCTCCAAAATAAATTCTCTCACTGTTTCCATTGCTTCCCCATCTATATGCCATGAAATGATGGGACCGGATGCCATGATCTTCGTTTTCTGAATGTTGAGTTTTAAGCCAACTTTTTTACTCTCTTCTTTCACTTTCATCAGCTCTAGGACCTTCCTATTAACTGCACTAGGCTACTCACCAAGTGAGCCAGACACAAAGCATTTGATACTAGACTCCGATGTGAACTGAAAGATGGATGAAGGAGAAAATGTGCTATTCCCTTACAGTCCTCACAGGCTTATATTAAAATGATCAATGCTTATGTTCAAATATTCTTATCTAATTAGTCATGAGAACTTGACAATGCCACCTCCTAAATATATTGTTAACCTAATTCATTCTCTCAGACACTCATAATCTCTGTCTTATATAACATCTTCCTTCTTCCAATTTCTCCCCAACTGTTGCCTCAAGGGTTTTTCTAAAGCATAAATTAAAAATCGTTTCCATGAATAAGACCCTTCTTATTGGGCACAGGATAAAGTGCAAATTCTGTAGTATTACTATATTAGTCATAATCCAGTGAGGAAAAGAGCAATTATTCTAGGTTTTCAAATAGATGGAGCTTAATAGAGGGAATTGTTTTCATAGCTAATAGAAGAGCTAAAAAACCAAATGGATGGGACTTCCCTGGTGGTCCAGTGGCTAAGGCTCCATGCTCCCAATGCAGGGGGCCCTGGATTCGATCCCTGGTCAGAGAAATAGATCCCACATGCTGCAACTAAGACCCTGCCCAGTCAAATAAATAAATAAAAATAAATATTAAAACAACAACAACAACAACAACAAAAAAAAACAAATGGAGAATTATAAGGAAATGCAGACATTAGCAAGGAACAGGTGGGTGTAGAGGTGGGGCTGATTTCTTTGAGAGGGGGTTCCAGCAGGAGCTTCAGCCACAGAGATAAGGGGCTGATACTGGGAAGGCCACTTAATGAAGAGCAAGAGACAAATTCACAATGGAGGTCCAGTGGCTAAGACTTCACCTTCCAACACCTTCCAATAGGTGCAGGTTGGATCCTTGGTTGGGGAACTAAGATCCCACATGCCTCATGGCCAAAAAACCAGAGCATAAACAATAGAAACAATGCTGTAACAGATTCAATAAAGACTTTAAAATGGTCTACATAGAAAAATGCTATAAAAAACATGTTTCACCATTCTCCTCTCCCCCTGTTTGTACTGAACTCTTCAGAATTCCCCAAATGTAACATTTTTTTTTCATTGTTGGTGAATGGTCCTTCCACTTATAATGTCCTCCTTTGATAGGATTAGAGAATTAATGCTTATTTTTCAAAACTCACCTCACTATCTTCTATGTTAAAGTGTTTCTTACATTGCTCCAAAATGAGTTATTCAAGCCTTTATGTGTTATACCCCTATATCCCATTTCTCTATTATAACATTCTTCACTTTGCATTCAAGGTGAGGCAGATAAATTTTAGTTTTGTGGAGAAGGGAACGACAGAGGATGAGATGGTTGGAAGGCATCACCAACTTGATGGTCATGAGTTTGAGTTCCCCATCGGTGATGGACAGGGAAGCCTGTCATGCTGCAGTCCATGGGGTCACAAAGAGTTGGGCATGACTGAGCAACTGAACTGAATTACCAAACTTTTATCTCTCTTATGATAAGAAGACCCACAGTTTTCTTTTGGGAGCCTTCTCTCCTCCTGTCCTCCTGATGCTAGAGAGGCAGAAAGTGAAGAGGAACTAAAGAGCCTCTTGATGAAAATGAAAGAGGAGAGTGAAAATGCTGGCCTAAAACTCAACATTCAAAAAACTAAGATCATGACATCTGGTCCCATCACTTTATAGCAAATAGATGGGGAAACAATGGAAACAGTGACAGACTTTATTTTCTTGGGCTCCAAAATCACTGCAGATGGTGACTGCAAACATGAAATTAAAAGACACTTGCTCCTTGGAAGAAAAGCTATGACATAGCTATGCTATGCTACCTAGATAGCATATTAGAAAGCAGAGACATTACATTGCCAACAGAGGTCTGTCTAGTCAAAACTATGGTTTTTCCAGTAGTCATATATGGATGTGAGAGTTGGACTGTAAAGAAAGCTGAGCGCTGAAGAATTGATGCTTTTGAACTGTGGTGTTGGAGAAGACTCTTGAGAGTCCCTTGGACAGCAAGGAGATCAAACCAGTTAGTCCTAAAGGAAATTAACCCTGAGTACTCATTGGAAGGACTTTTGAAAGTCCCTTGGACAGTAAGAAGATCCAACTAGTCTATCCTAAAGGGAATTAGTCCTGAATATTCTTTGGAAGGACTAATGCTGAAGCTGAAACTCCAATCACTTGGCCACCTGATTCAAAGATCCAACTCACTGGAGAAGACCCTGGTGCTGGGAAAAATTGAAGGCGGGAGGAGAAGGGGACCACAGAGGATGAGATGGTTAGATGGAATCACCAGCTTGATGGACATGAGTTTGAGCAGGCTCCAAGAGTTGGTGATGGACAAGGATGCTTGACGTTCTGCAGTCCATGGGGTCACAGAGAGTCAGACACGACTGAGCGACTGAACTGGAACTAAGAGAGGCTTCCAGTCACAGGTATTTATCTCCTTGTTCTTGAAATTGACTTATAACTCATGTTGAACAATGGAGTACTTTGTCTGTAGTGATTAGACTGTGATGGATACATGAATAAATGCCCCATAGGAATTTTTTTTAAAGAGACTGATATGGATATTAGAGGATGGAGTCACAATCTTTTACTGTTGGAGTAATACAAGCTAGAGATTCTGGTGGTCATCTTTGTTACCTCTTGGAAAAAATCTGCCTGAGAATCAAAAGAAAGCAAACCAGGATCAAATGATAAAGAAGGAAGGGTTCAGGATGGAGGGGACATGTGTATATCTATGGCTGATTCCTACTGATGTATGACAGAAACCATCACAATATTGTAAAGTAATTATCCTCCAATTAAAATAAATAAATGCACTTAAATTAAAGAAAGATTGTTGACATTGTTTGGGCCTCTGAATGAGGTTAACCCCTAAACTTCTCAGGAACATGAGTCAGCAGATAACTTCCCTCTTTTTCTTTTAAGTTAAAACACTTCTAATGTGCATGTGAAAGAAGATTTATTCTCTGCCATTGGAATCAAGAATTTGATATTTAGCCATAAGGTCTACCGGAGAAGGCAATGGCACCCCACTCCAGTACTCTTGCCTGGAAAATCCCATGGACGGAGGAGCCTGCTGGGCTGCAGTCCATGGGGTCACGAAGAGTTGGACATTAGTGAGTGACTTCACTTTCACTTTTCACTTTCATGCATTAGAAAAGGAAATGGCAACTCACTTCAGTGTTCTTGCCTGGAGAATCCCAGGGACGGGGGAGCCTGGTGGGCTGCCATCTCTGGGGTTACACAGAGTTGGACACAACTCACGTGACTTAGCAGCAGCAGCAGCATAAGGTCTACATTGAAGATTGTGTTACCTAAGTCTTTTGTGCTTACAATTTTTTTATTTGTCTTTTTACTGTAAGAAATGTGGTAAAATCATCTTGTATTAAAGCATTTCTGTATTAATGCATTTTTCCTTGTTTCTCCGGTAGTTTCTGTTTTGAGTTGTTGTTTTATTGGATACATAGATATAATTATATGTTTATGGTGAATTATAGACTTTAGCATTTATAAAATATGTGCACATGTGCTCAGTTGCTTTAGTCATGTCGAACTCTTTGCAACCCCAGGGATCATAGCCCACTATGCTCCTCTGTCCATAGGATTTTAAAATGTACCTGCCCCACCCCCAAATAACTGCATTGTACCTTGCATGGTGTGCACATGTGTTATACTATGTGGTCTGTTCATTTGCTTTCTTCCTTTCTTTTTGATATTTCTCTTGCTGAGAAGGCTCATTTTTTTCTCATTACCTTTCAGTGAATGTCTTTATACAATACTTTTCTTTATAAACTATACAATACTTTTAATTCCCTCTTTTTTAGATACTGCCCGTTGGTTTCCTACTATAAACAATATTAAAATAAATCAATAAATAATATTTAGCACCTCTCTTTTCCCTCACAGCAGAATTCTACTCCCAGTTAATATCTATAAAACAATTAGCATGTTTATTTATTTTCTATATAATTCTTCCCTCTTTCTTTTGTTTCGAAGATAATTTTCATAGTTTTTCTTATGAATTATTTCCAAATATAACAGAAGTCAACCATCATTTTTTAAAAACTTTGCCACCTGTAGTCAAATTTATGGATCATATATAAGTGCAAACAGTTTCTTGTGTCAATCACCTTCAACTGGAAAGTGTCTCTCCTTAAAAACAGAATGAACACTCACTTTCTGTGATCACTGCATATGATTCATGGGGGGAAAAAAAGACAAAATATTTATAAACAAGAATTTGCCTTTAAGTTAGAATTACTCTAAGTGAGAATCAATGCTGGTCATGTTTGCCTTCTCTGTGCTTCCCTCCTCTCATTAAGTCTCTATAGACTAAGGTCACCCTCTTTGTCATGGAAGCAGTCTGCCTAGGGAGCACCTGTGGGTGGCCCTCATGGTCTCAAGGGATGTGTGTTCTGAAATCATGCAGTTCTGGGAAGAACTTTTGAGAGAGGCTTCAAAGTATGTTGTCATTCCTCACCCTTTGTATTCTCTGAGTTCCATCTTGGCTGGTATAAGCAATCTTCAGCCTTAGAGTGAAGTCTTGAGTGCAAGTTTTATTTGTTTGTTAGATACTCTGACCTCCTCTTCTTTTCCAGCAAGCCATTAAGATGATTTTTCTCCTCTTCGTCCTCCCCATTTAGGTTCCCTCCAGTGTGAGACAGAATGAGGTAGGCAAATCTCATTGTTGACTCCTCCTTTCTGAGCATCTCTGGCTTAATAAATTCCTCAGTGAACAGAGGAGGAGGCCCTTGCCTCCTCTACAGCTTCATTTGACCTCATGCTCCATGATGTACAAATCCTGCTCTACCGTGGAGAACACAAATGTTCAGGGCTTAACTCCCTCCTGGATCCCTTCACCCTGACTGTTCACTCACTTAGGATTACTCTTCTCCTCTTGCTTTCTCCTTCTGTTCTCTCCTCAGCTTTCTGCCTTCCTCCTGTCTTGCTAATTTCTGTTTCCTTTCCCTCTCCTATCAATTGTCTATACAAATAATGAATGACATTTAAGCTACCCTCCTACCAGAAATTTTTCACGCTCTACATCAAATGCTTCCAGTTGCACAGAATATTAAATGCAGAGCATTGGAAAAGGTGTAAAGCCTGAATTTAAGTCCTGGCTTGGTCACAAAACAGCTGGGAAGTCTATATTTAGTAAATCTGTTTTGTGAAGAATTGCACTACAACCATGCCTTAATGCTGGATCTGTCTGTAAATTGAAAAATCTCTCAAGATTTGAATTAAATATACATCAGATAGAGTCATTTTTGGACAGAACGTCCACTCTTCAAGGAAGAAGGGCAGAAGATATAGCCAGTCATGTTAGCTCCTTTTCTAAAGTCCCTGAAAGGCTGTCAGCAGAAACAGCTTACGAGCTTCCACTCCTCTCCCACTGGGCTCCATCAAGCACTCGCCCACCCCTTCTCCCACAGTGGGAATATTTAGGAAGGCTCTTTTCCTCTTGGATTCATTTTAAATTACATCCTGGCAGCAGTTAGATAAATTCTGTCTGTCTTCTGAGCCCCAAGCCCCCACCAAGAGAAATACT
Source organism: Antilocapra americana (assembly GCA_007570785.1). Taxonomy (NCBI): domain Eukaryota; kingdom Metazoa; phylum Chordata; class Mammalia; order Artiodactyla; family Antilocapridae; genus Antilocapra; species Antilocapra americana. Next base: position 4,189,672 of record ML660200.1, on the reverse strand, counting down.
TATAATTGAAGAAAAAACAGAAACCAAAATTTGACCCAGGCAGTTTGGGTTTATGTGCTTTGTCAATTTATCTGGGTAATTCCCCAGAGGACCAGGAGGCTTAAGTTACCTAGGAGTGAAAAGTAAGAAGGAGAGGTCTTTACGATGGGGGCTCTGCTTTACATGAAATAAAAATGAACAGGCAACCTTTGACTGAAGTGCTTTTATACACAAGAGGTCAAGTTAAATAGCTTGGAAACCATGGTTAGTCTTCATATAAACATCCAGCCTGGAGTAAGTGGTGCATAATTGCTTTGCGTGGTGCTTTGTACCAGGCAAAGGTTCAGTTAGTTAGAAGTGTGTTAATGACTCAAGGGCTCTGGATGTGATTTCCACCCAGGCAGAGCTCTGCCATGGCTGCAAACTTCATGAAAGAATGAGTATTGCCTAAAGCCCTAGTATCAGCATTCAGTGTTCTCATTCTATACCTTCTCCATTTGAGAGCACATCTGACCTAGGTGCCTTTAATTACTATCCCAATATGAGCAACCTTTCAGAGCTGTATTTTTCATCTTTTGCTATATTTGGATCACTGATTCAGAGATTCAGGTGAGGTGCTTACCATGTTCCCACTGTCTCAACTACCCAAGCACACTACTCTCTCCAACACCTAAAACTACTTTTCCCTTTCCACCTTCTTATCTTTGGAAATAGTGCCTTTAAAGGAAGAGGGAACCCTCACATTAAGAAAACTCATTCAATAAAAAGTAGCCCTGAGGACTTGCCTGGTGGTACAGTGGTTAAGATTGTGTGCTTCCAGTTCAGGGAACACAGATTTGATCCCTAGTCAGGGGACTAAGTTCCCACATGCTGTGGGGCAACCAAGTCCACATGCTGCAACTAGAGAGGCCTGTGTGCTGGAATGAAGAGCCGACACACCCAAATAAATATTAAAAATAAGAAGTAGCTTTGAATTTTCTAATGCTGCATACAGCAAAAGAACTGAGCCCTCTTAAGTAGTGATCCCAAACTAAGTACCTTTCTTTCCCTGTAGCTTTTTGGCAGCAGAGAAGTGACTCCTCTATTATAGCTATAACTATTTTTGCCTGATTCATCCCCTGTTTTAGATTGTGTGAGCTCTTTCAGTGTAGGAGCAGTATTGCATATTCTCTGTGGCCCCACAGAAAGTCAAATGGTGATTTTGTAGTATTTGCTTAATAAATACTTACTAAAAGAATAAATAAGAGAATGAACAGAATGAAAAGCAAGATATTCTCTTAGAAGAACCCCAGCACTGAATTTTCTGGCCTTCAGTGGGCACTATAGTATTTCAAAAGCATGCCTTCTCTGAAAATCTGTGACTCATATTTTCTAAGAGTTTAGTGTATAGCTAGTAAGTGGCTTCTAATGCTGTTAGCTACATTTAAAAGGTGAGATGGTTGGCATTTGAGTCTCAGAAGCTTTAAAAATCAAATTTATAAATACTTATGTCTTTCTTCCTCATTTGAAGGATGGAAAAGTGGGACAGTCCCCTGGAAAATGCACATTTAAGCAAAGACTATAGGTTGGATTAGGGTAAAAATGCATTACCATTTTAAATTTGATACATATCATTGAACTTTGAGCGCTAATCTTGTGGGAACCATATTGTGAAGTTAATCTGAAAAGTGCTGCAATTCCACTAGAGGCATTTCTTCTTGGGATATGAGATTCATCCAGATGTCTAAGAATTTTGAATTCAAGGTTGCAGACTGAATTTTTATATTTTTTATTTTTCAAAAGAAATGTGTAAAACTGCATGAGTAGAATGAAGAAACCAGGAAGAAGCAAGATAAGAAATCTTACCGATGAGGTGAAACTGGGTGATCTCTACTATCCTTTCCACCTCAAAAGTCCGAGTAGTATATGAAATAATGGTCAAATATACTAGGGAGTTTAGTCTTAGTAAGAAATCAATTTCATGTATTCCCTAATGACTAAGATTACTATAAACAAGCAAGTAACTGATCATCATGATATAGTTGTCTTAAATCAGTCCACTGAATGAAAGTCATATTCATGCCCAATGCAATGTACATGAACTTGGGCGATCTCCAGGAGGTGGTAGTGGATAGGGAAGCTTGGTGTGCTATAGTTCATGGGGTTACAAAGAGTCGGACATGACTTGGTGACTGAAGAACAACAAGAACACTCCAGTGAATAAAAGTCAAACTCCTTACTACGGGTCATAAAGTCCTACATCATACCCCCACCAATTTTTCTTATCTCATCTCTTGCTATTCTCCCCATCACTCTCTGTGTTCTACCCATATCAGTTCTCCATTGTTTCTTTGAAAATATTAAGTCCACGCCTCTTGCACTTTTTTCACTTCCTAGTATACTATGCCCTTGACAATGGGGTAGTATTTTTTTTTCTTGCTGCTGTCTCATGGTTTTTATTACATACCTGATATATGTAAAAAGACAATAGAGACAGAAACAAATAATACTGCCTGAAAATAGCCATGTGTATTCTTGTAGCAAACAAGAGTGTGTGTATCTGTTGGGGTGTGGTGGGGGTGGTTTGAGTTAATATAGGTAATAATTAATTTGGATTTTTGATTTGTTGTTGCAGATTGACTAACAACTTTAAGTTTCTCTCTCAATAGTGTGCTGTTGACTTGTGCACGGAGTGAGGTATAGATGTGGGAAGACTTTTCTCAGTGCCGTGACTCCATTGTCAACTTTCAGGAGTCTCTACACACATATGCCACATCTGACCTCTCCTCTAGAATTAGACACATGTTGCTTGTTATTCACTGCTAAGCTAGTAGCTGGAACAAGAAGATTCTTCATTCTTATAGTTCAGCTTTAGTTTTACATGTACCCTGTCCACATGCCTCAGGAATGGAGCATTTTCTATATTGGTGCCCTTCCCTACCCATGTGCTGTGTGCTATGCTTAGTCACTCAGTCATGTCTGACTCTTTGCGACCCCCATGGACTGTAGCCCATCAGGCTCCTCTGTCCATGGGAATTCTCCAGGCAAGAAAGAGATGGACTTCATTAACTTAATACATTCTTAAGGCCAAGTGTGGGCTAGAGTGACAATTTAGAATAATTGAGAACCCCATCCACAAGATAAATCTGTATTCACTTGCAAGCTATGTGTTATGAGCTTCCAATCTATTCTCCAAAGGGAGATAAGGGACAGGTCAAGAGACCAGAAGACTTCTCCCCATGATATAAGCAGTCAAAAAGCTTTCAATAGCTGGGGATTGGGAGGAAAGGCATGAAACGCCGTGCATATATATGAGCCTTTTTCTCACATGAAACAAAGACTTAAGCCACTGAAGGTGAGGTAAGAAAATTTTCTGCCCAGGACTCAGGAAAAATCCACTGGTTCTAAAAGAAAGAAAGATGGTAACGAAAACCCTGCATGTGAGACAGCAAAAGAAACGCAGATGTATAGAACAGTCTCGTGGACTCTGTGGAAGAGAGCAAGAGTGGGATGATATGGGAGAATGGCATTGAAACATGTTAATTATCATATGCGAAATCAGTCGCCAGCCCAGGATTGATGCTTGGGGCTGATGCACCCGGATGACCCAGGGGGAGGGAATCGGGAGGGAGGAGGGAGGAGGGTTCTGGAGGGGGAGCTTATGTATACCCATGGCTGATTCATGTCAGTGTATGGCAAAACCAACACAATAAAGTAAAAAAAAAAAAAAAAAGAAAAGAAAAGAAAGAGAGGTCAAAGGCTGTTTTTTTCTGAAGGGAGAGAAGGAAACATTTTTAGTCCTAGGGATTCTGCATAGATACTAAGCAGATTTTTGTTATCATTAGGAAGGGGCAAGAAATTATCTCTGTCCAAGAGCTTCCACAAGTAAAAGGAACTGACATGGGTGGGCTTCCTTGCTGGCTCAAATGGTAAAGAATCCACCTGCAATGTGGGAGACCTGGGTTTGATCTCTGTGTTGGGAAGATCCCTTGGAGGAGGGCATGGCAACCCACTCCAGTATTCTTGCCTGGAGAATTCCCATGGACAGAGGAGCCTGATGGGCTACAGTCCATGGGGGTCGCAAAGAGTCAGACATGACTGAGTGAATAAGCATAGCACACAGCACATGGGTAGGGAAGGGCACCAATATAGAAAATGCTCCATTCCTGAGGCATGTGGACAGGGTACATGTAAAACTAAAGCTGAACTATAAGAATGAAGAATCTTCTTGTTCCAGCTACTAGCTTAGCAGTGAATAACAAGCAACATGTGTCTAATTCTAGAGGAGAGGCCAGATGTGGTATATGTGTGTAGAGACTCCTGAAAGTTGACAATGGAGTCACGGCACTGAGAAAAGTCTTCCCACATCTATACCTCACTCCGTGCACAAGTCAACAGCACACTATTGAGAGAGAAACTTAAAGTTGTTAGTCAATCTGCAACAACAAATCAAAAATCCAAATTAATTATTATCTATATTAACTCAAACCACCCCCACCACACCCCAACAGATACACACACTCTTGTTTGCTACAAGAATGTACATGGCTATTTTCAGGCAGTATTATTTGTTTCTGTCTCTATTGTCTTTTTACATATATCAGGTATGTAATAAAAACTATGAGATAGAAGCAAGAGAAAAAATACTACCCCATTGTCAAGGGAAAAGATCACTGACAGAAGTACACTCAGAAACTCGGAGATAACACAGATGTTGGAGCTATCAGATAAATAGTTTAAAACGACTATAATTTACATGAAAGAATCTCATGAAAAACACAAATAGCACACATAAATGAATGGAGAATTTCAACAAAGAAATGGATAATTATGAAAGATAATCAAATAGAAATACTAGGGTAAACCCCAAGAGGATATCGGAGATGAGTAATTCCCAGTTTGAGTTTATAATAAGACAGGATACACATGAAGAAAGAAGCAATGATTTCAAAAATTTATCAACAGAAATGATCCAAACTGAAACAGGGAGAAAAAAAAAAGTGGCAAAATCTAGCATCCAAGAACTGAGGGACAATATCAGATGGTCAAATGTAAGCATGACTTATGATCCACAAAGAAAGGAGAGAGGAAATAGAGTCAAACAAATTTGTGTACTTGAAAAGATGATTACTAAGAATTTCCTCTAGTAAAAGACTACAAACTATAGATACAAACAGAATGAAAATACACATATACACACACACAGTGACAGAGAGAGAGAGGACATACACATTAAGGTAAATGATAATAAAACTGCTGCAAATCAAAATTAAAGAGCAAATATTGAAGGTAGGTAGAAATAAAAGAAGCACTACAAACAGAGCAGCGAAGAATGACAGCAGACATGTAGCCAGAACTGTGCAAGCCAGGAGAAAATAATAAGGCATCTTTAAAGCACTGAAAGAAAAAAGCTGTCAATTCAGAATTTTATACTCTTTGAAAATATCTTTATAAAAATGAATAGAAAATAAATTTTTTTCAGACACACAAAAGCTGAAAAAAATTTATTGCCAAATGACCTGCATGGAGTATTAAGAAATGTTCAATGAACTCCTCTAAGCAGAATAAATATGATAATAGATGGACATTTAGTTCTACACAAAGAAATTACAATATTTTATCATTCTAAATGATAAAATTAAACAAAGCACAGTATATTTAACACATAAATAGAATAATGGTATACAACTATGTCATCTCAATAATTGCAGAAAAAATTACATAATTGCAAATTGTATTAAATTTAACCTTGGTTCACAAAAATATTCTTACCAAACTAGGAATAGACAAAAGTTACCCAAGTCTAATTAACAAATTTCTTATGAAAACTTTTCAGTCAACATGATTTAGAAACAAGACAAAAATATCTGCTATCAACAACAATAAAAAGAATGAATGGTGGTCCCTGTTTTTAGGAGATAATTTTTCTACTGAAATAAAGGTATTATATGTATCTGCTGTCATACTTCTATTAACATTGTCCTGGAAGTCTTAGGCAGAGCAAGAAAATAATACATACACACATACCATTTGGATGGTGGGGTGTGTTAGTTTCCTGTGACTAATGTAACAAATTTCCACAAACTTGGTGGCTTAAACAACAGAAATTTATTCTTTTTATAGGTTTGAAGGCTAGAAGTCCAAACTGCTTCCTCTGGGGGCCCTAGGGGGGAATCCATTCCTTGTCTCTTCTGGCTTCTGGTGGCTGACCTAGTGTTCCTTGGTTTGTAGCTTTATGACCCCAGTTTTTGCCTCCATATTTGTATCAGTTTCCTCTCTGTGTGTCTATTATGTCTCCTTCCTTCTCTCTAATAGGAATAACTCATAACGGTATTTAGGGCCCATCCAGATAACTCATAACAATCTCCTTAGCTCAAGATTTTTAATCTAATTATATCTTCAAAAAGCATTTCTCAAACAAGATAATATTTATAAGTTTCAGAAATTAAGATTTGACATCATTGGATAGTCATCATTCAATCTTCCACAGGTGGAAAATAAATAAATAAAATTGTCATTATTTACAGACAACATGATTTTATAAACCATAAACTGAAAAAAATCAATGAGTAAATTATAAATGACTTTACTAAGGTTGCTAGATATAAAGCACTATTTTAAAATTAATTACATTTGACACACAACCAATAAGCAACTAGAATATACACTTCAATAAAGATACCACAAGCAGTAACATAGAAATCCACCTGATACCTAGAAACAAACAAATAATGCAAAACACCTCTGCTGTAAAAACTGCCATAATTGAGGGAAATTGGAGAAGACCTAAATAACTAGAAAGATATATTTCTTAGACTGAAATATTCAATATTGTAAAGGTGTCAGATCTCCCTAAATTGATCAATAGATTCAAGACAATCTAAATCAAAGTTATCATTGCTTTTTAAAATGGAAATTTACAAGCTGATACTAAAATACGTGTGGGAATACAAAAAGCCAATAATCATCAAGATAATCTTGAAGAAGAGCAACAAAGATGTAGTTTTTCTACTGCCACATATTAAGACAATAGAAAATTACAGTAATTAAGATTGTGGCAGAAAATAAAACATATCTGTATACTCATGGAAAAAACAGAATATCCAGAAAGAGACCAACACTAACATCACTGTTTCCTTAATACTTTCTTCTCCCAGAATCTACCTCTAATTCCCTAGTCCCTCATACTCTCATTCTCTTTCCTGACTCATTTCCCCTTATCATAGACATTTTTATTAGATAGTTGTCTGTACATTGACCTTAACCCTCTGCTACCATAATCTTTTGGAGGGACAGAAAAATATCAGTACCTAGTTACATATAACAAAAGCTCTGTCTCTGTAATTTCAGAGGGGAGGCCCAGCAGGGAAACTTCTAGAGGGACTGATAGAACTCCCACATCTTATTAAAGAGCCTACTTCAATTCTGAGAGATGAAGAGATTTGCTAGAGTAACATATGAAGTTAATGGGGGAGTCAAATCTACAGTCTTGGTAAGAAAAATTCTAAACTGACAGAGAATTCTAACATCTCTGACTCACATGAAAAACACAATTACACTCTCCCCATATATATATGTATAAAGACTTTTATATATATATATATAAAGACTTTTGCTCTTTGTGTATTTCTTACAATGTTGTCATCTGTTTTATATGAAGTCTTGGCAAGTCTCCTCAGAATGGATTTTCACATAAAGAGTCAATCCTCTAGGGAAGGAGTGGGCTAGAGAGGGAGGCAGGAGAGAGCAACTTCAGGATCTCAACCCTCCCTGATGTCTTCAGTCTAACCCTTGAGCAGGGCAGATATCCTGACAAGCACTCCTGGTGGTTCTTTCAGGATATGAGGAGGAGGAAGAATAAGGCAGTACCCAATTCAGGAGACAGGGTGAGGGAGAAGCAGACCTGCAGTTGACTGCAGGCTGAGTGAAGCTGAAGTTCCATCTTGAGAACCATGCTCTGAGTTCTCAATTGACTCCCTCTTTAAAATCCTACCATTTACAAAGTTCATTACAACTCTGCACAGTGTTTCTTGGGAACAGCCATAATCCTGCCTCAGGAACAGAGTGTCAACAAACAGTGGTCACTCCTCTCCCTGGAGGTCAGTGCTGTGGGGCAGGGGTAATTTGAAAGTGCTCCCAGGAGAAGGAGAATCTCGGGGAGCAAAAGCAAAAAACTTTGTGACCTGATGACCCACCCTAGCCAGAAATGCTCTCTAATGTACACTGAGATGATTTAAGATTTACTTCATTAAGGAAGTTACTTGTATCTTTACATCTTCTATCGTCTGTTTCCTTTGGCATGTGAACCATTGCACTCTAGGGAATCGGACCTCATCTCACATCCCTGGCCATCCCTTCCTCTCAACAAACAATTGGTCTTTTTGACATATGGGAGATTAGTTCACAAACAGGCATTCTACCTTGTAACAAGCCAACTTCAATATTAAGTCAAGAAATTCACCTTCTGCCTCCCAACATATCCCTCCATAATGCTCTGCTATGTCTAGGACCAAGAATTAGGGGAGGGGAGGTGTAGAAAGAATGGTGAGAAAATTTCACCACATCAAACTGCCTCAATCCCTCTTTTTACAGATACCATGGAAAATGGAGGAAGCTTTTAAGTCCATGTGTTTAAAAAATAATTGTAAGAGAACTATGCATTTCATGCATGAAGCATTTTAAGACACTGGAGTATGAATTTCACAAAAGCCTATGCTTAGGTCAGAACACTGGTTGACATTCATCATCTAATATAAATCTTGACTTTAGTGCCTGGATTCCTGGGGAGCTGGCATCTGTGTTGGCAGTTCCCACCAGCTTTCACAGTTCATAGCTCTCTAGGATCATGTGCATGCATGCTAAGTCACTTTAGTCATGTACGACTCTGTGTGGCTCTATGGACCTTAGTCTGCTAGGTTCCTCCATCCATGGGATTCTCTAAGCAAGAATACTGGAGTGGGTTGCCACGTCCTTCTCCAGGGGATCTTCCCAACTCTGGGATTGAATTCATGGTCTCCTGCAGTGGCAAGGAGGTTCTTTATCACTAGCGCCACCTGGGAAGCTCCTCTAGAATCACAATTATCACATTTCGGGAGAATGCATCAATAAGGACATATCCTAGGAATAACTTATGATGAAAATGGTCAAGGAATATGTTGAAGCTGAATCTTTTTCCTCTGTATATTCCTTTCTTTTTCCCTTTTGAAGTAATTTCAGCAAAATTCAGAAGATTTTTTAGGAGCCATAGGTTTTGGAACCCTGGTAGCTCAAAGAACCTGCCTGGTAAAGAATCTGCCTGCAATACAGGAGACCCTCATTTGATTATTGAGTTGGGAAGATCCCCTGGAGACGGAATAGGCTACCCATTTCAGCCGACAGGGTAGCCTTGTCAGCTACAGACCATGGGGTCACAAAGGACATGATTAAGCACAGCACACATAGGTTTGGGAAAAACCTGTATGTGAAAAAATACACACTAGGACAGAATGGTCAAGGGATCAAGTTCTAGAGCTTGATTACCTAGTTTTAATTCTTATGTCTAATACCTACCAGCTCTGTGTATTTGGGCAAAAATGCAATCTACCTATGCTTTGAAATCTTCATGCATGATAAAATGGAGATCATAACAGAACTTAGCCTCATACAAGTGTGTAAAGAAACACATTGTTAGTGAGTACATATTAGTGGGGTGCATTAAAACTTAAGACTTTCCATTATAAGTTTAAAAACCTATAACTTTCCATTCAGTTCAGTTCAGTTGCTCAGTCGTGTCCAACTCTCTATGACCCCATGGATTGCAGCAGGCCAGGCTTCGCTGTTCATCACCAACTCCTGAAGCATGCTCAAACTCATGCCTATGAAGTTGGTGATGCCATACAACCATTTCATCCTCTGTCATCCCCTTCTCTTCCTGCCTTCAGTCTTTCCCAGCATCAGGGTCTTTTCCACTGAGTCAGTTCTTCACATCAGGTGGCCAAAGTATTGGAGCTTCAGCTTCAGCATCAGTCTTGCCAATGGATATTCAGGACTGATTTCCTTTAGGATTGACTGGTTTAATCTCCTTGCAGTCCAAGGGACTCTCAAGAGTCTTCTCCAATACCACAGTTCAAAAGTATCAGTTCTTCATTGCTCAGCTTTCTTTATGGTCCAACACTCACATCCACACATGACTACTGGATAAACCATAACTTTGACTATACAGACCTTTGTTGGTAAAGTAATGTCTCTGTTTTTTAATATGCTCTCTAAATTTGTCATAGCTTTTCTTCCAAGGTGCAAGCATCTTATAATTTCATGGCTGCAGTCACAATCTGTAATAATTTTAGAGCCCAAGAAAATAAAGACTGTCACTGTTTCCATATCTATTTGCCATGAACAGATGGGACTGGATGCCATGATCTTTGTGTTTTGAATGTTGATTTATAAGCCAGTTTTTTCACTCTCCCCTTTCACTTTCATTAAGAGGCTCTTTAGTTCCTCTTCGCTTTCTGTCACAAGAAGTGATGGGACCAGATGCCATGATCTTAGTTTTCTGAATATTGAGCTTTAAGCCAATTTTTTCACTCTCCTCTTTCACTTTCATCAAGAGGCTTTTTAGCTCCTCTTCACTTTCTGCCATAAGGGTGGTATCACCTGCATATCTGAGGTTATTGATATTTCTCCCAGCAATCATGATTCCAGCTCATGCTTCATCCAGCCCCACATTTCTCATGATGTACTCTGCATATAAGTTAAATGAATATGCATATAAGTTAAATAAATAAATAGGGTGACAATATACAGCCTTGATGTACTCCTTTCCCAATTTGGAACCAGTCCAGTTCCAACTGTTTCATATCCAGTTCTAACTGTTGCTTCTTGACTGGCCTACAGATTTCTCAGGAGGCCTATAAGGTGGTCTGGTATTCCCATCTCTTTAAGAATTTTCCAGTTTGTTGTGATCAACACAATCAAAGGCTTTAGTGTAGTCAGTGAAGCAGAAGTAGATGTTCTTCTGGAATTCTCTTGCTTTTCTATGATCCAGCAGATATTGACAATTTGATCTCTGGTTCCTCTGCTTTTTCTAAATTCAGCCTGAACGTCTAGAAGTTCTCGGTTCATATGCTGTTGAAGACTAGCTTGGAGAATTCTGAGCATTACTTTGCCAGCGTGTGAGATGAGTGCAATTGTATGGTAGTTTGAACATTCTTTGGCATTGCCTTTCTTTGGGATTGGAATGAAAACTGACCTTTTCCAGTCCTGTGGCCACTGCTGAGTTTTCCAAATTTGCTGGCATATTCAGTGCTATACTTTCACAGCATCATGTTTTAGGATTTGAAGTAGCTCAGCTGGAATTCCATCACCTCCACTAGCTTTGTTCATAGGGCTGCTTCCTAAGGCCCACTTCACTTCGCATTCCTGGATGTCTGGCTCTAGGTGAGTGATCACACCATTGTGATTTTCTGGGTCTTTAAAATCTTTTTTGTATAGTTTTTTTTGTGTATTCCTGTCACCTCTTTTTTACTATCTTCTGCCTCTACTGTGTCCATATTCTTTTTGTCTTTATTGTGCCCATCATTGCATGAAATGTTCCCTTGGTATATCTAATTTTCTTTAGAGATTGCTAGTCTTTGCCATTCTATTATTTTCCTCTATTTGTTTGCATTGATCACTGAGGAAGGAAGGCATTCTTATCTCTCCTTGCTATTCTTTAGAACTCTGCATTCAAAGGGATATATCTTTCCTCTTCTCCTTTGCCCTTAGCTTCTCTTCTTTCCTCAGCTATTTGTGAGGACTCCTCACACAACCATTTTGCCTTTATGCACTTCTTCTTCTTTGGGGATGATTTTGATCACCACTTCCTATATAATGTTACGAACTTCTGTCCATAGATCTTTAGGCACTTTATCAAATCTAATCTCTAGAATATATTTGTCATTTCCACTGTTTCATCGTAAGGGACTTAATTTAGGTCATACCTGAATGGCCTAGTGGTTTTCCCTACTTTCTTCAGCTTGTCTAAATTTTGCAATAAGGAATTCATGATCTGAGCCACAGTCAGCTCCTGGTCTTGTTTTTGCTGACTGTATAGACCTTCTCCATCTTCAGCTGCAAGGTATATAATCAATCTGATTTTGGTATTGAACATCTGGTGACATCCAAGTTGTCTCTTGTGTTGTTGGAAGAGGGTGTTTGCTATGACCAGTGTGTTCTCTTGGCAAAACTCTGTTAACCTTTGTACTGCTTCATTTTATACTCAAAGGCCAAACTTGCCTGTTACTCCAGGAATCTCTTGACTTTCTACTTTTGCATTCCAGTCCTCTATGATGAAAGGAACATCTTTTTTTCTGTGGTGTTTTCTAGAAGGTCTTGTAGCTCTTCATAGAACCATTCAGTTTCAGCTTCTTCAACATTAGTGGTTGGGGCATAGATGTGGATTACTGTGATACTGAATGGTTTTCCTTGGAAACAAACAGAGATCATTCTGTCAGTTTTGAGACTGCACCCAAGTACTGCAATTAGGACTCTTTTGTTGACTATAAGGGTTACTCCACTTCTTCTAAGGGAAGGCATTCTTGCCCACAGTAGTATATACAATGGTCATTTGAATTAAATTCACCCATTCCAGTCCATTTAAGTTCACTGATTCCTAAAATGTCAATGTTTACTCTTGCCATTTTCTGTTTGATCACTTTCAATTTACTTTGATTCATGGATCTAACATTCCAAGTTCCTATGCAATACTGTTCTTTGCAACATCTGACATTTCTTCCACACCAGTCACATCCACAACTGGCTTTTTTTTTTTTGCTTTGACTCAGCCTCTTCATTCTTTCTGGAGCTATTTCTCCACTCTTCTCCAGTAGCATATTGGGCACCTACTGACCTGGGGAATTCATCTTTCAGTTTTCTATCTTTTTGCCTTTTCATACTGTTCATGAGATTCTCAAGGCAAGAATACTAAAGTGGTTTACCATTCCCTTCTCTAGTCAACCACATTTGGTCAGAACTCTCCACCATGACCCATCCATCTTGGGTGGCCTTACACCATATGACTTATAGTTTCATTGAGTTAGACAAGGCTGTGATCCAAGTGATTAGTTTGGTTAGTTTTCCGTGATTGTGGTTTTCATTCTGTCTGCCCTATGATGAATAAGGCTAAGAGCCTTGTGGAGGCTTCCTGATGGGAGGGACTGGCTGTGAGGCAATCTGGGTCTTGCTCTGAGGGGCGGGGCCATGCTCAATAAATCTTTAATCCAATTTTCTGTTGATGGGTGGGACTACATTCCCTTCCTCTATTGAAGAAAGTAGGGAAAATCACTAGACCATTCAGGTATGACCTAAATCAAATTCCTTATAATTATACAGTGGAAGTGAGAAATAGATTTAAGGGACTCGATCTGATAGACATAGTGCCTGATGAACTATGGACGGACGTTCGTGACATTGTATAGGAGACAGGGATTAAGACCATCCCCAAGAAAAAGAAATGCAAAAAAGCAAAACGGTTGTCTGAGGAGGCCTTACAAATAGCTGTGAAAAGAAGAGAAGTGAAAAGCAAAGGAGAAAAGGAAAGATATTCTGATCTAAATGCAGATTTCCAAAGAATAGCAAGGAGAGATAAGAAAGCCTTCCTCAGTGATCAATTCAAAGAAATAGAGGAAAACAACAGTATGTGAAAGACTAGAGATCTCTTCAAGAAAATTAGAGATACCAAGGGAACATTTCATGTAAAGATGGGCTCAATAAAGGGCAGAAATGGTATGGACCTAACAGAAGCAGAAGATATTAAGAAGAGGTGGCAAGAATACACAAAGAACTGTACAAAAAAGATCTTCATGACTCAGAAAATCTAGTGGGATCTAGTGGGATCACTCACCTAGAGGCAGACATCCTGGAATGTGAAGTCAAGTGGGCCTTAGAAAGCATCACTACAAACAAAGCTAGTGGAGGTGATGGAATTCCAGTTGAGCTATTTCAAATCCTAAAATATGATGCTATGAAAGTGCTGTACTCAATATGCCAGCAAATTTGGAAAACTCAGCAATGGCTACAGGACTGGAATAGGTCAGTTTTCATTCCAATCCCAAAGAAAGGCAATGCCAAAGAATGCTCAAACTACTGCACAATTGCACTCATCTCACATGCTAGTAAAGTAACACTCAAAATTCTCCCAGCCAGGCTTGAGTAATACATGAACCATGAACTTCCAGATGTTCAAGCTGGTTTTAGAAAAGGTAGAGGAACTATAGATCAAATTGCCAACATCTGCTGGATCATCAAAAAAGCAAGAGAGTTCCAGAAAAACATCTACTTCTGCTTTATTTACTATGCCAAAACATTTGTGTGGATCACAATAAACTGTGGAAAATTCTGAAAGATGTGGGAATGCCAGACCATCTGACCTGTCTCCTGAGAAACCTGTATGCAGTTCAGGCAACAACAGTTAGCACTGGACATTTAACTTATATGCAGAGTACATCATGAGAAGTGCTGGGCTGGAAGAAGCACAAGCTGGAATCAATATTGCTGTGAGAAATATCAATAACCTCAGATATGCAGATGACACCACCCTTATGGCAGAAAGTGAAGAGGAACTAAAAAGCCTCTTGATGAGAGTGAAAGAGGAGAGTGAAAATGTAGGCTTAAGCCTCAACATTAAGAAAACTAAGATCATGGCATCTGGTTCCATCACTTCATGGCAAATAGGTGGGGAAACAATGGAAGCAGTGTCAGACCTTATTTTTGGGGGCTCCAAAATCACTGCAGATGGTGATTGAAACCATGAAATCAAAAGACACTTCCTCCTTGGAAGGAAATTTATGGCCAACCTAGACAGCATATTGAAAAGCAGAGACATTACTTTACCAACAAAGGTCCGTCTAGTGAAGGCTATGGTTTTTCCAGTAGTCATGTATGAATGTGAGAGTTGAACAGTGAAAAAGGCTGAGCACTGAAGAATTGATGCTTTTGAACTGTGGTGTTGGAGAAGACTCCTGAGAGTCCCTTGGACTGCAAGGAGATCCAACAAGTCCATCCTAAAGGAGATCAGTCCTGAGTGTTCATTAGAAGGACTGATGTTGAAGCTGAAGCTCCAGTACTTTGGCCACCTGATGTGAAGAGTTGACTCATTGGAAGACACCCTGATGCTGGGAAGGATTGGGGGCAGGAGGAGAAGGGGACGACAGAGGATGAGATGACTGGATGGCATCACCGACTCAACGGACATGGGTTTGGGTAGACTCCGGGAGTTGGTTATGGACAGGGAGGCCTGGCATGCTGCAGTTCATGGGGTCGCAAAGAGTCTAACATGACTGAGTGACTGAACTGAACTGAATTGGACAAACCACAGTATAGGCAATGGCAATAATGGTGACCTCCTTCAAAAGGACTTATGCCAGGATTGTTGTATTCAGTGCCCCTAACCCCATGTCAGGCCACTGTCGACTCACGCCTCCACCAGAATCTCATGAACACTCACAGGCATGTCTGGCTCAGTATCTTGTGGGGTCACTGCTCCTTTCTCCTGGGTCCTGGTGTGCATAAGGTATTGCTTGTGCCCTCCAAGAGTCTGTTTCCCCAGTCCTGTGGAAGTTCTATAATCAAATCCAACTGGCCTTCAAAGTCAGATTCCCGGGGGTTCTCAGTCTCTTTGCTGAAATCTCAGGTTGGGAAATATGTTGTGGGCCCTAGAAGCTTCATAACAGCACAAGAACTTCTTTGGTATAATAGCTCTTCAGTTTTTGGGTTATCTGCTTGGTGGCTCTATGGTGGGACTCACATGCTGCACCTCCCAGGTCTGCTCCAGACAGAGACCGTGTCCCCATGGCAGGCCACTACTGACATGTGACTCCACAGGAGACATTCAAACACTCAAGGGCAGGTCTGGATGAGTCTCTTGTGGAGTCCCTGGGTCCTGGTGCACACAAGCTTCACACAAGGTTGTCTGAGCCCTTCTAACATCCCTGACTGGTATGGGATTAGATTCTAAATGTGATTTTTCCCCTCCTACCACTCCTTCTATGAACTTTCCATTACATACTAAAAACAATTTGGAAAGTACTCAAAAGTAGAAAAGAGAAGAAAAAACATACTTGTTGTCCTACTCAAAGGGAAACATTAATTAAATTTTGATGTGTTTCCTTCTCATCTTCCTCTGACATAGATAAAAGAAAAAAAAAACATACACATAGATGTGTATTTGCTACTAATATCACTTCAAAAGAAGGTGCCTTGTAAATATATCCATCCTGGGTAGCTCAAAGCTGGACCTGACCTCATTTTACCTGGTGCATTGTCCAAAGTGGTCTCTGTGGTTACTCCATGGAGAAATTCTTAATGCTTCTCCAGATGAGGGCAAGAGTTCCAAGGGAAAGAAATTATACATTATTTTTTTCATTTTATAATCCTCTCATTTTCACAAACACAGGCCTAAATGTATAATATATTCTCAATAAATAGTCATAGAAGAGGCTTGAAGAGCCATGGCTTATTTATTGTTATAGAGCGTGCTTGCATGCTCAGTCATGTCTGACTTTTTGAAACCCTATAGACATCCACAACTATGGACTGTACCCTGCCAGGCTCCTCTGTCCATGAGATTCTCCAGGCAAGAATACTGGAGTGGGCTGCCATGCCCTCCTCCAAGGATCTTTCTGACCCAGGAATTGAACCCGCAACTCCTACATTTCCTTCTTTGCAGGTGAATTCTTTACTGCTGAGCCACTGGGGAAGCCCTATTGTTGTGGTAGCAGTGTTGAAAGCTTGGAAAACTAGCTAGAGTGGACCAAGAAACCTTGTTTGCTAAAATAACTTGTGTTTCTAAGAAGTTCTAAGGGGTTCACTGGAGGCTCTTGCCTGCAATGCAGGAGACCTGGATTCGATCCCTAGGTTGGGAAGATCCCCTGGAGAAGGAAATGACAACCTACTCCAGTATTCTTGCCTGGAATAGTCCATGGACAGAGGAGCCTGGTGGACTACAGTCCATGGTGTCATAGAGAGTCAGATATGACTGAGAGACTTTCACTTCCACTTTCTAAGAAGTTACTGTTAATGAAGTCAAAGAACAATTCTAAGTACTCTGGCTTACTTTTCCAGGGCAATCTTTGCTCCTATTAGGGATAACATAGAATATTCAGAGCTGGTTTGGAGATTTTCACAGAGAAGCAAAACACTTTGAATATCTTGGATCAAAATTGGATGCTCTTTAAACTTTTTTAAGTGCCCTGATGGGGAGGATCACAGATGGGATGATAGAAGAAGGACATATCTATTCAGTTGGCCCCATCAGGAGTTGATGGTTGGCATAATCCAATTTTTCTTGCCCTAGATATTCTCACAGGATTGACTCTCATGTAGAAGTGAGAAATGTTTGTCTTTTAGGTCCTTCTCATCTTGAGTGGCTACACCTATTCCTACATACATAGACCTTTTGAGATACTTCTGTGTAATACAGAGTTTATTTTAGGAAATCAGTTATATCTTAGCAGGAGTGAATCACTGTGCTCTTTCCCTCTGGTTATTAATTTTTAAGTCTCATCTGTCTTTGTATAAAAAAAGTATTTCTGTCTTCCACTTCAGACAACAGAGAAGGGAAGAACTTGGAGAGCATTAGATCTACTCCAGATCTTAGACTTGAACTATGGAGATGGGCTCGTCATTATATCTGTCTTTGTTCTTACTTTGTTCAATATTCCTGGAACCCTCCTTCTCTTTACACTTACTTTAGTATCCTTATCTTTCTTCAAACTATAGAACTCCAAACATTGGTTTTCTCATTGGATCTTCACAATAGCTAGTACAGCTGATAGGGAAGAAATTATTCTTATTTTCACTTCACAGATGAGGAAATTAAGAATTCCTAATTTAAGAATAAGAAGGATTGTCATGTGCAAAAACTTTTAAGTTTAATTTGGTCCCATTTGTTTTATTTTTTATTTTTATTTCCGTTACTCTAGGAGACAGAAAAAAAGTGTTTGGCCTATGTTTGCCTCTAGGAGTTTTATAGTATCTGATCTTACATTTAATCTTTAGTAGCTTTTGAGTTTATTTTTGTATATGGTGTTAGACAATGTTTTAATTTTATTCTTTTATATGTAATTGTCCAGTTTTCCCAGCACCACTTATTGAAGAGATTGTCTTTTCGCCATTGATTATTCTTATCTCCTTTGTCATAGATTAACTAACCATAAGTGAAATGAGTTTATTTCTGGGCTTTTTATACTGTTCCATTGATCTATATTTCTGTTTTTATGCCAGCACTGTACTGTTTTGATGACTACCTTTATAGTACAGTCTAAAGTCAGGGAGCCTGAATTCAATTCTCTGGGTCTATTCTTTCTCAAGATTGCTTTTGCTCTTCAGGATCTTTTCTGTTTCCAAACAAATTAAAAAAAAAGTTGTCCCAGTTCTGTGAAAAATCCCATAGGTGATTTGATAGAGATTACATTGACTCTATAGGTTGCCTTGGATAGTATGCCTATTTTAACAATATTGATTCCTCCAATCCAAGAACATGGCATATCTTTCTGCTGCTTGCATTTTCTTCAGTTGGAGAAAAAGGAACTCTACTACACTGTTGGTGGCAATTTAAATTGGTGCAGCTACTATGGAGAACAGTATAAAGGTTCCTTAAAAGGCTAAAAATAAGATTATCATACAATCCAGCAATCATACTCCTAGGCATAAATCTGTAGAAAACTCTAATTTGAAAAGAGACATGCTCTCCAATCTTCATAGCAGCACTATTTACAATAATCAATACATGGATGGAAGCAACCTAAGTGTCCATCAACTAATGGATGGATAAAAAAGATGTGGTATGTATATGCAGTGGAATATTACTCAGCCATAAAAAGAATGAAATAATACTGTTTGCAGCAACATGGATGGAACTAGAGATCATCTTACTAAGTGAAGTAAATCAAAGAAAGGCAAATATCATATAATATTGCTTATATTGGAATCTAAAAAATTTTGCAAAATTACAAAAAAAGAAATAGACTCACACACATAGAAAACAAACTTATGGTTACCAAAAGGGGAAGAGAAGGGAGGGATAAATTAGAAATTTGGGATTAAAATATGCATACTACTTTATACAAAATAGATAACCAACAAGGACCTACTGTATAGCATAAGGGACTATATTCAATATCTTGTAATAACCTATAATGGAAAATCACCTAAAATTTTATATATACATATAAATTATACATATAGCTCATATGTATAACTGAATCACTTTGCTATATACCTAAAACTAACACAGCATTGTAAACCAACTATATTTAAATAATTTTTTTTTTAAATAAAGAAGGTAAAAAACCTTTAAAGATGGACTATGAAAACAAAGGTACACAGGGCTTAGTGGCAGAGCCAGGAGTAGAATGCAAGTACCTTGACTTAAGTCAGAATGTTTTCCTCACCAGCACACTTACTATGGTGAGTTGGTATCTAAAGTCAGGACCAGTAGTCCTTCCTCAGCGTTGGATCTTCCTTCCATTCGTTCAAGTAAGGTTTTTGTGGAAAAGATTATATGACTCCAGTGAGATGCTACCTACCTCCACAGTCCTGCCCATAGGTGATAAGAGAGGTGTTGCGTAGGCCAGGTAGCCTGAACTGATTATCTTTGGCCTCTGCCATCACCATTCCTGAAGAAGCCTAGAACTTCTTTCTGGTATGGATGGATATTTTCCCCTAAACACTTCAGAGATAAAAGGCCTAGCATATGTTATCTAACTCTCTCCCTAGTAATTGAAGGTCCAAAAGGACTTTTTCTACAGTCTCTATTTACTGTTTATTTGCTTTCATTTATCTGTGATCTCCAGGGTTTCAGTCCTATAGATACTTGCTGCGAGATGGAGACTATTGAGAGAGTGTAATATAGATTGAGCCATGTTGTTATGGGAAGAGGGTGGCTATTCATCCCTATCTTTCAGCTCTGTTGATGAAGCTGAAAAAGCAACTACACTTTCTTTACACTCAAAAATTAGAGTTTGGCTAGAGTAGGAGACTTTTGATGCCGACAACCACTTCAATCCTGAAAAATTTGAAAATGTTGCTATGCAGTGAAACCCAGTGTGCTTTTTCTATGAGAGGCTGTTCACATGAAAGAGTTATGCCATATAACCAAAATAATTGTTAAAGATAAGGTTTACTGAGTGTTTATTATGTCCTTTAATGCAGTCATTTGCATGTTTGTGTTAGTCAGTACAGGCTAGGATATGTCAAAGTAAAAAAATTCCTTGCATATCAGTTTCCTATTCTGTCATAATAAATTATCATAAATTTAATGAGTTAAAACACAGATTTATTATTCTTCAGGTCAGAAGTCTGATCCAGGTTTCACTAGATTGAAATTTAGGTGCCAGCAGGGCTATTTTTCTTTTGGAAAGCTCTAATGAAAAGCCATTTTTTAAAATTCATGTTGTTGGTAAACATGTTCCTTGTGATTGTAGACTCAGGCTCTCTCTTTCTGGCTGACTGTAAATGAAGACCTGATTCCTGGCATTCTTTGGATCATGGTCCCCTTTGTTTACCTTCAAAGTGCCAATGGCATGTTGAGCCCTTCTCCCTTTGCATCTCACTGACCTACCTGCAAAAAGTTCTTTGACTTTAGTGACTCAGGTGATTAGACTGGGTTCCTCCAGACAACTCAAAATAAGTCTTTCCCATTTAACAAAGTCCATATCTTTAACAATATCTGCAAAATTCTTTTTGTCATGTAAGGAAATATATTCACAGAGTGTGAAAATTTTTGGAGGTTATTTTCTTGCCTACCATAACCTGAAATCTCAGTGATTTAACACAGTAAAAGTTTGTTTCTAATTTCAATAAAGTCTAGTGGGAATAATCCAACTTTCCTCTGTCTTATATCCCTACCATTTAGGACATGTGACATTGAAGGCAAATGCTATTGCTAAATTAAAAAGCAGAGACTCAGCAAAGGTCTGTATAGTCAAAGCCATGGTTTTCCTAGCAGGGATATATGGATGTGAGAGTTAGATCATAAAGAAGGCTGAGTGCTGAAGAACTGACGCTTTTGAACTGTGGTGTTGGAGAAAACTCTTTGGAGTCCCTCAGACATCAAGGAGATCCAACCAGTCCATCCTAAAGGAAATCAACCCTGAATATTCATTGGAAAGACTGATGCTGAAGCTTAAGCTCCAATATTTTGGCCACGTGATGCAAAAAGCTGGCTCACTGGAAAAGACTCTGATTCTGGGAAAGACTGAGGGCAGGAGAAAGAGGGCACAAGAGAAGAAGAGATGATTGAATGGCATCATTGACTCAAGACACACGAGTCTGAGAAAACTTCAGGAGATAGTGAAGGACAAGGAGGCCTGGGATGCTGCAGTCCAGGGAGTTGCAAAGAGTTGGACACAACTGAGAGACTGAATGGCAACAACAACAAAAAGTTAAGTAAAAATAGAAACTATTGGATTAATAAGATGGCCTTAACTAATGTAGAATTGGTGGAGAGGCAGGATGGAAGCCTGCTTGGGATTCTTGTCAATGTATGGCAAAACCAACACGATAATGTAAAGAAAATAAAAAAATAAAATAAAATAAAGAAAAAAAAGAGATATGGAAGAAAAGTACAGACAAATATTATTTTCATGTTGTAAAGAAGAAGCTTGACGGCCAGGAGTTGTCTTTGTAGAGCCTACAGTTATCTTCAGAAAAACTGAAAAATTGGTGAGTTTATCTGGGAGCCACTTCATTAGGGTAAGAAGTCTAGGTTGACACTAAAAAACCCAAGGTCTAGACTCCAGTCTTTACTTCTCTGAGTATTGACTTGACTATGGACCCTTGATCTCAAGCGTAGGCAATATATTTAGTGTGCAATGTATACATATATTGACGTATACTTATTTACCATGTTTCAAATATTTGTGGAATTGATTTGAATTGAATTAAACAAATAAAGTACTATGCAGGGGTTGGACAAAGACTGCTTATACCTAATAATAAATTAATCTATGTTAAATTAGACCTACATTATACCTCATATAAGGAGAAGGCAATGGCACCCCACTCCAGTACTCTTGCCTGGAAAACCCCATGGACAGAGGAGCCTGATGGGCTGCAGTCCATGGGGTTGCTAAGAGTCAGACACAACTGAGCGACTTCACTTTTAGTTTTCACTTTCATGCATTGGAGAAGGAAATGGCAACCCATTCCAGTGTTCTTGCCTGGAGAATTCTAGGGAGGGGCGAGCCTGGTGGGCTGCTGTCCCTGGGGTCGCACAGAGTCGGACACGACTAAAGTGACTTAGCAGCGGCAGCAGCAGCATACATCATATGTTCAATTAATTCTCTGTTATAAGAGGATCTGCCCAGGATGAAAACAAAGGAGACAGTAGCATATGACCATTATGAGTATTGTTTTGGAACCTAACAATCTTAGGTTTAAGTCTTTGCCACTTACAGCTATGTGACCATGATCAAGTTAATTAATTTTCCATGGTTTCATCTTTGCACCTGTAAAATGGATAGGATAACATCCCAATCTTGTTCAGTTCAGTTCAGTCACTCAGTCGTGTCTGACTCTTTGAGACTTCATGAACCACAGCACGTCAGGCCTCCCTGTCCATCACCAACTGGAGTTCACCCAAACCCATGTCCATTGAGTTGGTGATGCCATCCAATCATCTCATCCTCTGTTGTCCCCTTCTCCTCCTGCCCTCAATCTTTCCCAGCATCAGGGTCTTTTCAAATGAGTCAGTTCTTCATGTCAGGTGGCCAAAGTATTGGAGTTTCAGCTTCAACATCAGTCCTTCCAATGAACACCCAGGACTGATCTCCTTTAGGATGGACTGCTTGGATCTCCTTGCAGTCCAAGGGACTCTCAAGAGTTCTCCAATACCATAGTTCAAAAGCATCAATTCTTTGGTGCTCAGCTTTCCTTATAGTCCAACTCTCACATCCATACATGACCACTGGAAAAACCATAGCCTTGACTAGATGGACCTTTGTTGGTAAAGTGATGTCTCTGCTTTTTAATATGCTGTCTAGGTTGGTCATAACTTTCCTTCCAAAGAGTAAGCATCTTTTAATTTCATGGCTGCAGTCACCATCTGCAGTGATTTTGGAGCCCCAAAAGATAAAATCAGCCACTGTTTCCACTGTTTCCCCATCTATTTGCCATGAAGTGATGGGATTGGATGCCATGATCTTAGTTTTCTGAATGTTGAGCTCTAAGCCAACTTTTTCACTCTCCTTTTTTACTTTCATCAAGAGGTTCTTTAGTTCTTCTTCACTCTCTGCCATAAGATTGGTGTCATCTGCATATCTGAGGTTATTGATATTTCTCCCGGCAATCTTGATTCCACCTCGTGCTTCTTCCAGCCCAGTGTTGTAGGTGAGATAAATACAGAATTGATGTAGAGCACAAAGAACAGTCCTCAATAAACACTATTACAATTGGATGTGATGATAAAAGGATGGAGGACTCAGAGAAAGCAAAATAGAAAGCCTTTCAGGCAGATGTTTAAAGGGAAGTTTTGGGGGTGTGAATTTTCAGGTAAAAGTTCAGTTCTAACTCTGTTTTTGGTGCATGTGATAATGAAGAGGACCTGAACTAAGGCAGTGGCTATGGAGATGGTGAGGATAGGACAGATTTGAGAGTTCTCTGGAAGGTAGAGTCGAAGGACTTGCTTGTGGGGTAGGAAAGAGTTGAGGCTAATCCCCAGGGTTCAAATCTAGGAGACTAGATGCTGTCATCAAATGAATAATGTTTTGTCAGTAAAGAAGTGAACTAGGTTTTGGCCCTTTACACTTCCAGGTACTGGGAGACCCACAAGTAAGTGCTGGGGTCCAGCCCCAGAAGGTCCAGGGGTCTTGAGGGATGATGAGTGGCGTCAGCGGAATAACTGAGCTGAGTTGATGTGTGATGATGGAGCAGTCTCTCTTTATTGCTGTTAGTTTTGTGAGGTGATGGAGAAGTCTCTCACTTTATTTTTTTTAGTTTACAGTTTTATAGCCAAAAAACATCCCCATTACATCACAACTATTGTATGCAATCTTTTGTTTTCTGCCTACCATCAACAACTTTAACGTTAAGCTCATTTTCCTTGCAAAAGGTCGGATTTCTGCATAATTAGACTTAACAATAGTATGTTTACCATTTGAATGTCTCTAGCATACTTCGGATAAGTACATCAATCTAAATAGAAAGGTTACATTTCTCTTATTAGGTACTGTTATGGCCCTTTAATGGGCCGGGGCTTGGGGGTGCAGAGTCTACGATAAGAAAATAAAGGAAGAGAGAAAAGAGAGAGAGAAATGAATAGAGACATGAGGACCAAGACTCTGATGGAGTAAAGGTGTTTATTCAGCATAATGTGGGCATATATATACTGTCTTACAAGATAGCCTTTTCAGCAAAGATAAAAATCTTGCAACTTATCCAGGAAACATAGGGCTAGAATCCATCTCAAAGAGAGGGGGTTGTAAAAACTCACTTTCCATATCAGAGAGGGAAGAAGGCTGTAAATGGTTACTTTACTTTAAGAATGTATACATTTCTTTTGTCCCCGGAAAAGGTGTGCCTCTCCACTCATCTCTGAATACTCAGGGATTGATAAGGGACATCAGAAAACAGCACACAGGAAGCCTCCTGCCAAATGTTCCCTGACAAGGTGCAACTATGTAGAAGCTAGAAAGAGGGGCTTAAGCTTGAAACTGTTTTATTCTATTAACCTATTTTGGTTTTTACAAGGAAAGAGAAAAGAAGACAAAGAGACAGTTTAGCAGCACTGCTTTAACAATGAAACACTATTAACCTTACAACTACTAAAAGGAATTCCTATGTCTACACTACCCTAAAGCAATCAGTGTCTCCAACTATGCTGGCCACAGTTATGAGCATTCCTAAATCCCATTCCAGTCTGATTTTTTCAAGGAAGGGAGCCTCTTCCGTGGAGTGGTCGGGGGAGTGGGATGTGGAAAGGTAACCCAGGTACGAGCCTTTCTGGTGGTGGCTTTGCCATGACCCCCAGAGAACTCTTGTTAAACTCCCCAGTAACTAGTAGGCGGTATAGTAATCTGTTTAAATGTCCCTTATTCCTCCTTAGTCCTCGGGAAAGGGAATCTGCCTTCCCAGATCCTCTGAGGGAAATAAGGTCTGAAGGAATTATCTCAGGATGAATTTTTTTCTAACTGGGACTGATCTGAGATGAGCTAAAACATAAACAGATGAGCATAAACAGAACTTCCCAAGAAAAATACCAGGAGGGGCCTTGCCTTGGGATGCCCTGAAGGAAAATCCACTTTGCAGTTTCCTTCTCAGTCTCGTGACTTTGTCATCCGAGTGAGGGGGCATCCTGATGGCTCCCGGGAAGTAAGCATAACTACGATTCATTGGGTATGTGGTTTTGGACTTCTTTGTTCTCTCTATCTCATTCAAAAATGAAGGTTTGAGTAATATCTTCATAGGAGTAGAAGTGGAAGCCATATGTGTGATTATTATCACCCATGGATAGTGTAGAACACAGAGACTATAAAACACCCACAAATAGTATAAAATCTCAACTTAGTCACTACGGTTTTGGATGGGACTGGTTTTTGTTGTTGTTATTGTTCCTGTTTCTGATTGGGGGAGTGGAGACTTGGCTGCACATTGGAGGATGTTTCCCTTCACTGGCCTCTACCATCCCTGGCCTCTACCCACTAGATGCCAATAACATCTCCCCAACACAGTTATAACTACCAAAAATATCTCCAGAAGTTGTAAAACGTTCCTGAGGGTACAAGTGGCCTTGGTTGAGAACCCACTGTTTAAAATAAAGTCAAGAGTTCAAAGGACAGAACACTGAAGTCCACCTGTATTTAAAAGTAAGGCAGAGAAAGAGAAGTTAGTGTGAACAATCAAGAGAGCAGAGTTCCAGGAAAGTTATTTTGAAAAGTCAACCTCTCTAGAGAGGTTGGGCTTCCCTGATTGCTCAGTTAGTAAAGAACCCATCTGCAATGTGGGAGACCTGGCTTTGATTCCTGGGTTGGGAAAATTCCCCTGGAGGATGGCATGGCAACCCATTCCAATATTCTTGCCTGGAGAATCCCCATGGACAGAGGAGCCTGGTGGGCTGCAGTCCATGGGGTTGCAAAGAGTTGGACACAACTGAGTGACTAAGCCAGCATAGATAGAGAAGTTACAAAATAAATGGACAGAACAAAAAGATCTTTGGCTTTGGCGATGGGAAGGTCTTTTGTGACCTTATTCACAGGCTTAGGGAGGGCAGGAGCCTGGAGGTGAGGAATAAATGAAATGCAAGGGAGTAGAGCTATTTAAAGTAAACTGTACTTTAAATAAGCTTGAGTAAGAAATGAAGAACTGAGAAGAACAATCCAAAAGGGGTAGGGTATCAAGATCAGTCATTAAAAGGATCTTCTCAGAAATAGAACTTCTTGGGTAGCACTCCTTTCAGGCTATGACTACATCCTGTTACTTTTTGAAATGTCACACTTGATTTGTAGAAAAGGCTCAATAAATATAGATTGGTTGAAGCAGAGACTTATTTTGCTACCCTTTCTCAGACTGTGGATATTTTAAAACAACTCCAGAAAGAAAGAAATGTTTAACACAAAAGGATGAATCATAAAGGGCAGAATTTCCGACATGAGTCAGAGATATTTTGGGTGCAGTCTTGCCTGTGTCCTCTAACCATAGCACCTACTCACCTCGAATTTCTCATATGAACCGACTGTTCCCTTTTTTGCTGCCAACCAGACTTTGTTCCCTAACTCAAGGCATGGGTAATTACTTCACCCTTGACTAATTGACTGTGACAAATAGCTACTAAATTGGGTAGATAAGGAGAACAAATTTGGTGTCCTTGTCTTTCCCGGACTCTTCAGACTGGGAGAAATGGGAATGTTCCCCTGGATTGAGTTGCACAAAATTGTACCGTCAATCTTAAGAATGTCTGCTTAGCTAATGAAATGCAAATAGTGACATGTCAAAGAAAACAGTCCAACTGAAAAACCTCATAACTTATAATGCTGTCCTAAGGGCGGCAGTAGAGTACATAAAAGAAGGGGGAAAAACACAACTAACAGTACGATTTTGAATGATGAGTTGTTGATTTATCTACAGCTTATGAGCATAATCTCAGCCTCAAAAGACAAATAAGAATTTTCAAGAAAGAAAATCTTTTATTTGAAGATGTAGAATTGTAGTTTTATAAAGGTAAAGTTTATTTTCCTTTGGTTTTGATCATAGCTCATCTCTTCTCCCACAAAAGAATTAGTAACTAGACATAGATTTTTGTTTTTTAATTTGGTAGTCAATAATTGACAGCGAGAAGCCAGGACTTACTTAGGCCTCATTCAAGGCTGTTCTTTACCTCACTTAGCCTGGTGCCTGACATTTACTTGGTTCATGCTTATTGAACTAAAAAGCAGTGATGTTTTGAATTGATGTAGGTTAAAGTAGGATTTTGAATGTCTAATTTGATTTTAAATAAAAACTCAGAAATGTTGTCTAGCATCAGGTGACACCATTGGCCTTGAAGAGAACAGCGCTTAAGTAAGTTCTAACTTTTGATGTATTGCTAAACAGCCAGCTTAATCAGAACGCTTTTCCTGAAGCTTCCATGATGAGCACTGACACGCTAATTGAAATGTACTTTCCCCAGTGAACCACTTAACAATTTATATAAATATCAAAGCCCTGGGTTTACTGTCAGTCTTTGTTTTGGAATGAGAAATTTATAAAAAACATATGTTTCCAACTGTCATTGACAGAGTGTTCTGAAAATATGGCCACTGAATCACATCGACTTTGCTTTCTGCAGACACTGAACTCGTCAGGGTACATTTCTCTGTTAATAACATCTCCTTTCAGAAGGAATCTACTTCACACCAGGGTTTCATTACTAAATTCTGGGGAGCTGTTGATAGTGGAGATGGTGTTGAGGGAAAGAATGGCCAGGGAGAAAGAGCAAATATATTTGAAATTCTAGTTTGGGCAGATGAGAAAGAGAAGCAGTTATTAGAGAAACTCCTAGTCTTGTTGATGGTTTCGTAATTCTAACGAATATTGTCTTCTCTGATAACTTGAAGACACGAGTCGGTGTCCCTTTCACAGGAAAAGCTCTGTTGCTGTAAGTGAAATCCTTCCTGAATCTGGAGACCTTCCTGTTTGAATCAGAGGAGGGACAGTCAAACTATAATCATAAGTCTGGGTTTTAGAGGACTTGGGAGTTGAGCTGAAAGTGTGAAATCCTACAATAACTGTATCATTGTGAAACACAGAGCTTCTTTTGTCTTTTTAAGCTATCTGACTTTCCCATAGGGTTTCTTTTCCCAAACATGCCTCAAATGGTGTTGCTTAATGAAAAATGCCACTCAGGACAAGGTAGCTTTCACCAACAACCGTACGTGGTGGACATTCTAGTAATTCTAGTCATATGGGAAGGCAGGACAGGCTTAGAGAGCTTGGGAAAATGAGTTCTGAGAGTGGCACCCAGCACAGCCCGGCTGGTGGGGCAGAGGAAATGGGTCATATGTCAGTCTGTGTCCTCCACACATCTCTCCAATCCATCTCGAATATGCCCCAGACCCTGAAAACCATGCAATTGTTTTGCTTCCAGTCTACATATAAATCTTTTAATTGCATGTCCTAAGCCTTGAGACATTTATGTGGAATAGTTTAGGAGAAAAAAAAAAGAAGGGAAGGAAGGAAGGAAGAAAATTCTGCTGGCAGCCAAGCAATCTGCATTTCATTTCAATTTAGATTTGCTCTACATTTTTTTCCCAAGGTTTCCTGGATTTCAATAATATATCTTTCATCACCAGATCACCAAAAACTGGTTGTGTTGAGCTGTCCCTGGGGCTTTGGAGTGGATATCAGGGATTACATTATAACTGGGAACTTATGAATTGTATGGGGTTTACAAATGACTTGTTTTTCTCAGTTTAATGGTCAAGCTATGAAACTGATAACTTATTCCTGGAAGGGTATGTGTCTGATATGTTAACAGGTCTTTGAAAACAGGATTAAAAAAAAAACAAACCCGGACACAGACATACACACACAACTAGTTTTAAATAAGATATTTGCTGAGTAGATGAGCTCTGACTGCCACAAATCGCAGGCTTTAAGATGTCCATTTTAATGTGTTCTTATGTCTCTCTACCTTTGACCCACTTATCTCAACTACTCTAAGAGCTTTGGGAGTGAATGTTTTTTAACCTCTTGACAGCTGTCATTTGACCCTGCAGGTGACATCCAGTGGACTTCCGGCAGGACACACAATGGTAGAGCCCTGAGCTTTGGCATTTGCTGGCCTGCCTTGCAGAAGTAACTGAGCTGGCAGTGGGTTCCAGGGAGCTAGGTGGGGTGGGGGAGGACCAGTGCCTTTCTGAGCACATCTGTTTTATTTCATATCAGCCTGGTGGCTGCAGCAGGGCAGGGGGTAGCGGGAGTGGGGGTCGATAGGTATGGGGTTTCTATAAAAGATATGTTTGGATTTCCAGTTTATAGGAATGAAAGAACCCGTGTTTGCCAAATTGCAAGCCCATAGACATATCCTGAGCTGGGAGCAGGGAATTCAGAGGCAATCTTTGGCGTGGAGGTGATTTACTACTGGCCAAAGGAAGAGTCCAGGTCCACACAGTGAGAGAAGTGGGGATTGAGGAGGCAGAACAAGAAAATGAAAGCAGGAATTAAATTTTTCTGACTCTCCAACAGCTCTCTCAGTACACCATTGTGACGCTGCTGTTGCGGCTAAGTCACTTCAGTCGTGTCCGACTCTCTGTGGCCCCATAGACAGCAGCCCACCAGGCTCCGCCATCCCTGGGATTCTCCAGGCAAGAACACTGGAATGAGTTGCCATTTCCTTCTCCAATGCATGAAAGTGAAAAGTGAAAGTGAAGTTGCTCAGTCGTGTCCAACTCTTCACGACCCCATGGACTGCAGCCCACCAGGCTCCTCTGTCCATGGGATTTTTCAGGCAAGAGTACTGGAGTGGGATACCATTGAGTTGGGTGTAAATGAATCAGAAACATGTGAATTGAGCTTCCCTTCCAGTGGGGAAATAGCGGGAAACAATAGCTGTCAAGCTGGGGGGTTGGATGATTCTAATGTGAACTTAGTTGAAAAATGTCAGTTGACTGACAAGTGATAAAGTCTTCCATGATGGCCTCTCTCCAGCTTTGGAGGACAGTTATATTGAAAGCTGAGAGTTGAAACTGCCTTGATTGTTTCCAAGATGATGGGTGCTCTGGGATTCACTTCCCATCCCTTCTTGCAATGCTCAACCTCCACAGCCACCTCCAAACCATAAGATCTTTCCATGGATTTTCAACACAGTGGTTTTAGTGATGATTTTTTTCCCAAAGATGTGAATTAAAATGTATGATGTTTAAAGCTGGAGAGTCTTTTCTTTGTTTTACCCTTGCAGGCCCTGCCATATGCAATTTTGGTTAATGTTAAAAACATCAACACTTTCCTTTGAAGAGGTTTTAATTCTATGACATGTTGCTAGGTGGCTGGAGTCACTCTTGGGATAAGGTACACTGAGGGGAGGTTGGAGGAGGAAGAGAGAGCAAACACTGCAAAGGAGTTTTCTGAAGATATTTGAAAATAATCTGAATACGAGGCTGAACTTAGCTATGCTGGTTCCAATTCTGCACATAATAATTGTAACATTTCTGGAGCACTGGCAATGCTCTCGGCACTGTGCTAAGTTCCCAGATGAATTTCTCTATTTAGACCTGACTCTCAGAGCTCGTTGGAAGAGACTGTATGATACCCATCTACAGGTGGGAAAACTGAAGCAGAATGATTTTAATCACTTTGTATGTTTACAAAGCTAGTAGTACACAGGGGACTAAGGTGAGGCAAATGAGACATTTGCTAAAAACTCCTGTAAAGCTCAAAAAATCAAAATTAAAGAATTTAAATTAAAGATTAAAATTAATTAATAAAGATGCCAAACAATTTGTGATTTCATTATTGTGATTATCATGACCCTGTACTTGCCCAATCCTTCTTCTTCCTTCACCCCTACTCATGAAATAGGGATGGAAGGAATTGTGACCTCAACCTGCTCCTGTCAGGTGCCTCCACCACCCACAAGCTCTGTGTCCCTGCTGCTCATACCTTGAAAAGACAAAGTTAGAAGGGAGAGAGGGTTGAGAGGACATGAGATGAGGCTCAATCTATCTCTGAGAAGGAGAAAATCGTTGAACCCAGAAGAGAGAAAAACAATGAGATCAGAAGGACCAGGGAAAATGCCAGAAACCAAAAGTCTCCAGGATCATGGGAAGAAACTAAAGCAGACAAGGAGTGCATCCAGGAGGCTGGAGGAACTGTTGTTTGCTTGCTGCGGTGGTTGTTTCAGACTTTCCACCTCACTGAGGGTAGAGAGCCATGATGGGATCAGGACAGGGCACCACAGAAGCCAAAAGTATATGAGGTTGAAAACACTGAGGGGGTTCAAAATGATGCTTCCAGCAGCTGGGTGGGAGGGATGCAGGGCTTCTGCAGGCCCCCAGGACAGCTGAGGTTGGCAGATGGTGAAGAAATGGGAAGTGGCAGTCAGGAAAAGAATGCAGGGGGAAAGGTGCACAGCTGGAGAAGAGAAGAGCCACATGCTCCACCTCTAACCCATCTCCAGCTCAGAGAAAGTAGCCCAGGAGAGTGGTTATACCTGAACAACTGAGCCACCTCCCAAAAACCACTGATGGGAGCTTTCATCATCATCACCATCACTGTTATTCCTTTTGGAGATAAGGAAACCGAGGCAATGAGACATTCAGTCATTTGCCCAAACTCACACACTTGCTAAAAGGCAGAGTCAGGATATGAGCTTTGAGTTGGCTCCACTGCTCCTGACCACCAGATGAGAGAGACTAGGAAAAGGCAGAAAGAATGCACAAGATCAAGATGGAGAGTTTAAAGCTAAATCCTGCTTGGGCTATCCCAGGTAGAATCTGAGTGATGTGGAGAAATTCCTGCCATCTAGGAGTCATGGCTGGGGATGCATGAAATTAATCATGCCCTGATTTTCCATCATCAATTCATAGAATAGGCTAGGCAGCAGAGAGACCCAGACTGGAGTCCACTTCAACTATTTGAGTTTCACTTTTCTTATCTGTAGAATGAGGATAGTAATACCTATCAGCAGAGAGCAGGGGTGAGGAAGAAAGAAGATGCAATTGAAGACAGAAGACATTTAGTAATCTGAGCTGTACCAATACTTTTAATATCATTAGGATTTGGATAGTTGTGAATACCATGTTATACCAGAAACAATAATAGTAATATAAGCTAATATTATTGAGGGCTTGAGGGCTTGAGGGCTTCCCTGGTGGCTCAAATGGCAAACAACCTGCCTGCAATGTGGGAGACTGGGGTTTGATCCCTGGGTTGGGAAGATCCCTTGGAGAAGGGAATGGCAACCCACTCCAGTATTCTTGCCTGGAGAAAATCCATGAGCAGAGGAGCCTGGTGGGCTACAGTCCATGGGATTGCAGAGTCAGACACGACTGAATGACTAACATACACATTGAGTGCTTACCATGTATTAAGCACTGTATTAACTCATTTCATCCTTTAAAACTGCCTCTGAAGTAGATACTGGACTGTCCTTATTTTATTGTGAAACTAGTCTAAGCACTGATGTTTGGGGGTATGGGTTGACCATTATGCATTTGGTTCATCCATGATACATTTTGAAATTTAGAAGATGTTTTGCAGTAAATTTGTCTTGTGTGCATGCATGCATGCTAAGTTACTTCAGTTGTGTCCGACTCTTTCCCCCCCTCTGGACTGTAGCTCACCAGGCTCCTTTGTGCATGGGATTCTCCAGGCAAGGATACTGAGTGGATTGCTAGGCCCTCCTCCAGGGGATCTTCCTGACCCAGGGATCAAACGTTCATCTTTTGTAGCTCCTGCATTGGCAAGCGGGGTCTTACCACTAGTGCCACCATTGTCTTAGCAGAACAAATTCAGTGCCTGCCCCTCCTCAGAGCTCAGGGCAGCCCTTACACCCTCTGTGCAGTCTCTGGGACCAGTACAGCCTGCCACAGTCCCTTCCACTGGTGAACATGCCCCACTTATTCTGATAGTAGTAACTCAACTGGTCAGGAAGACGCTGTGGTTTTGTCACTGCTTTTATGTTTTCTCCTGTTTCCTTTCTGTTTAGTGGATAACTTGTCACCCCAGTTGTATGCACTTTGTATGGATCCACCATATAGACTTGATGAGTGAATAAATGGTATATCAGAGAATAGTCTATGATACAACAGACTTGTTTATATTTAGCTTGAATTAAATGTTTG